>VDFB02105785.1:148590691-149005196 GCA_007258455.2 Sequoia sempervirens | reverse complement strand
ATAAAAATCCAAAAAAAAATTAGAAAAAGGATTGAAAACAGTAAAGAAAAAAAATCATCCTCCAGTGAAAACCACTACTGTGGCACTTTGGGCAAGTACCGTGATGAAAACCTAGAAAATAGGCATTGTGTGTAGAATAGAGCATCCACGTGCGCCATTTTAGGTAGAAGCATCTCATCCCATCCATAATAAATCCAACATTCTATCCATCTTATCCATAATAAATCCATTCATCCATGAACCATTTATCCAATTCATTTTCATCCATCGACATCCATCTTCCAAATTATCTTTATCTTGATGAAACTTTGGTGCACACTTTACACTTGCTTATGGTAAACATCTCAACATGAGTCATTTTCATTGATCCTATCCTATCCAAAATTTTCCAAGCCATGAAACATTATCCAAATGAGCATTCTTTATCTAAACACCTTATCTTATCAGAAGATAATCCATATCCCTCCACCCATACACCTATCCAAGCATCCACCCATGGTATTCCATACATTGCTAGACACTGGGGGCAGATATTTACATCTTCCTTTAAGAATAAATGTTGATCTATATCCTCCAACTTATGAGGTGATCTAAACATTGATAAATGTAAAATAAAATTGGTCAAAACATTTGTGAGAAAGAATCCAAATCACTAGCCCATGGCATATTTTGATGAGAAGATATTCCTTATCAGTTTTCATCTTTCATTGAATGCCAATCCAAACAATCACTATCAGTTGCATCTAATTTTCACTTCAAACGTCACATCAAATCATACATAACAACTTTTGTTCCAAACCAAGCACCATCAATCCTAATCAATCAAATCCAATCAAAAAATAATCATCTCGGATATCCTTGTGTTGCTTAACACTATCCTTGCATTGTTGTATCCTCAACAATGTTATCATCATCAATCCCTCATCATCTTGGGATATCCATCCTAATCCTTGTTTAAGTAACTTGCTATCCTTGCATTGTTGTGCATCCTAGTGATGTTATGATCATCAATCATCGTCGATCAATCAGCCTTGGCTTGGTTTTCAACAAAATCCCAAAAAGCGATATCATCACACACATCCATATCAAATCATCAAAATCATGCGAAAATCCAAAAACATTCAAAAAACATTCAAAACATATCAAAAATCCAAAACACTCAAAATCCCAAAACAAATCAAAGCATGGTTATTTAGTTCGTCTCTTGAGCTTAAACGTAGGCAAGGCTAATCTTTGATCAGCCCTCGAGACATCAAAATCCAAAAACATTCAAAAAACATCAAATCAAAACACAAAATCCAAAAATTCATAAAATCTCACAAAACCCAAAAACATTTAAAAATTTGGAAAATCAAAACATTTGCAAAATCTTCAAAAATACCAAAAACAACCTCAAAAAATTTCAAAAAGATCAAAAAAATTCAAAAAACCCAAAAAATCCATCCGTCCGATTTCGCTTTCACCCACGATAATCAATCATCACACTCATCCTTTAGCAAAACAAACATAAACAACCACAACAATCAGCAAAAAAGCAAGCTTCAAATGCAAAATCAAAATCAAAGCAACAAACCATTAAATGTAAAATCAAAATCTTGATCATTTTCAAACATGTTAATCAACCTTATATCAATAGCCTATCAATCAACTTATCAAACCATCATCATCCTATACAATGCATGTCCTAGGATATATCGTTCTGACAATGGGCATCATTTTGGATATCACTTTGGATTCTTATCCTATCAAAATACATCCCTTTGGCTATAGGTATGAAGAGCATTGACTTGTTTGTTTACTTGATATTTTCTTTTGATTTATCTTATTGCACTCATTCCAATGACCTCTTGATGATGTCTAATCAAAATGATTTAGAGAGAAAGGAATGGGGCAACGATCATTATCTTCTGTCTATTGTGCTTGTTGGGCATTCTTGTAAAATTAATAACCTTGGCAAATACTTTCTTTGTTAGGTGCATCCTAGCAAGTTTTCTGTATGTCAGGTGTGAACAAGAATACTCCTATCTATTTGTTGAGTCAAATTCCATCACACCAGGTGCAACACCATCTTGGTTCTTTATACCCTGATGCATTGTGCCTACGTGTGTTATAAAACATAAGGTAACTGACACTTTTAAAATCCCAACTCCTCGGTAAGCAGATCATCATCATCATCATCATCATCATCATCATAATCTCTAATAAAGTTGGCTAGTTGGTGTCTCTTGTCATCATCTTATTTTTTTCTTACTTCCTTTCGCGCTAACATGGTACCATGACAGTTAATCATAAATCATCAATAATGCATCTATCTTGCATCCACAAAATCGTCAGCATACTGCACAATGCATATCATATCATATAGAAAGCATTAATCATACCACATGCATTCATCCCCATCATTTCATAATATAGATTGGTTATTCTAAACATCTCATAAACCATACATTTATCATTTATTTTCATAATCATAAAAGCATCATCATATCATATCATGTGCATCCATATCATCCATGCATCATCATATCATCTATTACATATAAACATCATAATCATCTCAATTTTATAATGTAACTGTGATGGTGCAAATCAGGATCAAGTGTGTGTAATATATCAAAATAGGCATGAAACTACCCATGGCCGATGACTGTCTACATCATCAAATATGTCTACATCAAACATATGAGCTAAACTAATCTTGAACCTCTTTGTCGAGAGATCGACCCTCAAATCAAACCTCTTCGCCTGATCTCTCGAGGGGGAAATATACCAACGTAATTCTTCACACTAGGGCAATAGTGGAGCATCATTAAATCAAAGAATTTTTAACTTTGATCTGAGCAAGATTATTCTTTGAACCAATGCAACAAGTGCATCACTTCAAAGAGGGGCAAAATGTAGACATAGAAAATATACCGATTGACATTGCACATCTGATTCCAATTACTAATACCACTTCATCCTAAATTATCCCTCAGACTAACCATTTAATAAAATTTCCTTATTTGATTAAATTCATCAATTTCCTTCCCTTAATTAAATAAATCATTTTATCTAATTAAGTCTCTCTCTTTTGTTAATTAAATCAATCAATCTGATCTAATTATCCCTATTTAATTAAATAATTAACTTTATTTAATTAAATCTCTAAAGTCTATCTATTAAATTAAATAAATTAAAACCTTATTTAGTTTAATCTAACTTCATCCCCTCAGTTAAATAAATAAAATATCTTTATTTAATTAAATCTTTAAATCACATCCTTCTCATATTTGATTTAAATAAATCCACAAATCTAAGTCAAATTTGTCACATCAACTAATCCCTCATTAAATTAATCAACCTTGATTAATTTAATCTATTTTCATGTCCCATCTTCTAGCTTTTCCCACTTGCACATGAAAATAGATTTAATTCATTTATTAAATCTCCATCTTCCTCACAAGGCATCTTTTAAGGAATATTCCCCAAATTTGAATTCAAAATCAAAGTTGACATGTACATCCAACAAGGCATTTACTCCATCTTACATGTCCTTTGCCTTGAGCCAAGTGGAATTCAATGCATTCTTCCTTCCCTCTTGCATGTCATTTCAACAAATTCAAAATTCAAAAATATGCATTTATTGGCACAATCATCAAAACTTGCACATCCTTCATCCACTCACAAGTTGACAAGTGACATTTTGTCAATGGCCCATTCTTTATCCCACATTGCTCTATTTTGGGAATGTTTTCAATTTTTCAATCTATAAATAAGAGGGTAATCTCCTCATTCTATCATCCACAATTTGAGTAAACTTACTATACTCAAATACATCTTCAAGATTTAGCATTTTATCTCATTCATAGCTAGGTTATGCAGGTTTTTCATCATCGAGTACATTTGAATCTACAACAAAGTGGATCACTCTTCATCAATATTTAGCATTGCATCATAGGAGTTTGGAAAGGGCCCATTTTCACATCAAATTGGCACCAATTCCCCCATGGGATCAAGAGTTTGCTTGTTTTAATAGGATTTAATCTATTTCATTGTGTTCTTCATTCTTCTTTCCTATTTTAAGCATTGCAAATGGATTTCATGGGGAACCTAGATTGTAACTTGCATTTCAATCTTATAATGTGTTTATCTCTGGTGTTTTGCAGGTTTTAGAGGGATCTTGGTTCACAGTACCTTTCCCGAACTTGTCGCAAGTAACACACACACTCGTCTAAAAAAATTAGCCACTAAGTACATCATCCTTACCGATGTGTTATATCGACAATCCTTTGATGGCATTTTACTCAGATTGCTTAAGGATTATGAAATTAATATGGCACTCAAGTAGGCTCATGCCGGATGTTGTGGTGGTCATTTCAGTGCAAAGACCCTCGTGCAAAAAATCCTTTGTGCGGGTTATTACTGGAAAAATATGCAAAAAGGTTGTTATGCGTATGTTAAGCGATGTCATAAATTTCAAAAACATAGTCATTTATTTCAAGCTCCTGCTTCTAAGCTTTGTGCCCAAATCCCTATTTGGCCATTCTCTATATGGGGGCTAGATATAATTGGTAAAATATCCCCGCCATCTTCTACTAGACATACGTTTATCATAATTGCCACTAATTATTTCATGAAATGTGTAGAGGCTATTCCTTTACAATCTACGACTGCTGAGGTGATATGTCGATTCACCCTTGAACACATACTTGCTCATTTTTGGATTCCTTCCGCATTAGTCTCTGATAATGGCACACCATTTAAGAATAATTATGTGAAGAATTTCTTGGAAAATTTCCATATTCAACACCATTTTTTGACACCCTATTACCCACAATCAAATGGTCAAGTAGAGTCAACTAATAAAGTTCTCAAACAAATTTTAAAGAAAACTATTAACACTAATCATAAGGACTGGCACACACAACTGCATTATGCACTTTGGGCTTATCACACAAGTGTTTGTTCCTCCATCAGATCAACACCTTATAACCTATTTTATGGTACTAAGGCAATCATACCCTTGGAGTTAGAAATCCCAATGTTACGGATTTCTCTTCAAGGTTTGATTGACAATAACACTTATAAGACCAAACGATTACATCAACTTGAAATGAAGATGAACAACGCATTAACACTCTTGAGAATATTCAAGCTTATTGCAAAAGGAAACAACATTATTACAATCTCAATGTCATCCCTCACACATTTGACAAGGGTGACTTAGTTCTATCTGCAAATTAGCGTAATTTCAATGCCGACCCTAATGAACGTGGAAAATTCAGCCCTAATTGGTTAGGACCCTATGTTTTCAACAAAAGCTATGGGTCTAGTGTGTATGTCTTAACGAAACTTGATGGAACACCCCTTAGAGAACCAATCAATGTCATGCATTTGTGTTGGTATTATGTTTAATCCCTTTTGAATAGTATGAACTCTAAAGCAGTGTTGTTAAATCGTTATAGGATCTTCCCTTATATGATTTCACACTGCTTCATTTTTGACACCTCTCTTATAGGTTTGTCTTAAACACTAAAGTGGTTATTTATAATCCCTTTAGGCTTCATGCTATTCAAATTCATCTAGTGTGTTGTGATAAGTTACATTTAATTTAGCATAACATAATCCATCATCATGTTGTATCTAAAACAAAACTGCAATATGTTTTAATTAGATCACATAGGTTTTGTTATGTCATGTAGCCATTAATTAAATACTTTTACCATAAAGTCATTTAATTAATCACATTGAATTTAACATTCAAACACAAAGAGACACACCATAACAACACCAAATGTGCATGTCTATATATATCAAAGTTTTATATACATCTCAATATCATATACAAAATCACAAAGGTATGTGAGAGCTAGACCCCTCGAGCTCTGGTGCTCGTGATTTTATCCTTGGACATCATGAGATGGTCATTTGTGATCGTGACCAAAAATTGCCAAGTCTAAGTGCATACTCTAGAACTTGCACTCGACCAATAGCCACAAGACGCTCCTCTGCTATCTAATCCCTCTCCGCTTGTACCTATGCTAGATGTGCTAGCTGTGCATGCAGTCTCTTGACCTCTGCTGAAGTCTGCAATGATTGTCCTACACTCTCAGCTCAATGGAGTTGTCTCCTCATGCTCTCATACACTTCTCATAGCCTTGCAAAAGGTCTGAATGACTCTAGATCCTCCTCCATGATTAGTGGGGGTATGTAGTCAAGATCCATCTCCTCCTCATCGATGGATGTAGGCACTATCTCTGTAGTAGCCTAATGATATAACTCTCGCCAGTCTCTCAATGCTTTTGCAAGATAGACAAGGTACACAATTAGTAACCATCATCATGATATACATATATATAAAACAACATAATCACTCAAAGAACTTGCATAAAATTAAATATCATCACCTATGTCACTGGTTAGATGTGTCACCTCAATATCATCCTATACTGGGGGCATGGAGGCAGTGCTAGCTACAGCCGCTTCTTGTGACCTCATCCTATAGATGGGCGAGGAAGCTCCCTCCTCATGATGGTCCTCAACTACTGCCTCATCATCCTAACTCAAAGGTACCTCCTATGCCTCTTACTACTGCTCCTCCTCATCCTCCTCATACTCCTCCTCCACCTCCTCGTCTCCCTCCTGATCTTCATAATTCGGATCTGCCTCCTCATCATACTCATCATGAATCACATTAGTAAATATATTGGCAGTTCTATAGCATGTCTCCTCGGCCATATCCTCCTGCTCATCTCCGTCATCTGGTAGTGGCTCTAAATTTCCCACTAGCTCGTCCATTGGAAATACTAGTGCTCGTTGAGTCACTACCCACCACTCCTCATGCTTTGTTGTGGCCCCAACGTCATTTGTGTCAGAGACTGGTGTCTGGTCATGATCAGAAAAGTCAGAGTCACTCTCGGCTACATGCTCAAGAGTGAGTCACACAGTATCACCTAGTCTCCAGGCACTCCACACTGATCTCCTAAAATTGGATCATGCTTTGGGTGGTGTCTACACCTATCCAAATTATTGCATGACTCGATCATAGTAGAATGGTCATACATTGTGGTCATGGTGGCCAACCAAAAATCTATCCATCTATATCCTCCTCTACTGACTGGTAAAATCTGGCCACTGCAATGTCAGCTAATAAGGTCTCCATAGGACCTCATCCTCATCCAGTCAATCAAATCATATCCTCTAAAAGCACAAGTCACCATACTACCATAGTCGTCATAGAGGATACCTGAAAGCCTGTGGCTATCCTATTGTTGTCACACATGGATAGCCAACTAGTCTAGTACATGTCTATGCTCAAGGCACCACACCTACAGAAGTGTGCACTACACCATACTGTCCACCGCTTGGAATAAAAATCACACCAAATCATAATAGAGATGTGCTAGCATACAATGATCTCAGGCGTATACTGACCATTGCTCTGCGATCCCTTGAATCATGTGGACTAGTTCTCCATCCAGGTGAGCACCCCAGCCATCAAGGATGAGAACTAGTGCTATGGTGTGCATCATAATACATCAAACCACTAGTGGCTGTGAATATAATAACATGGACAAATCAATCTATCCTCTAACTCGTGCATCATGAACTGGACCATCTACACAATATTGTAAATTAGCCCTCTACTCTAGGAAGTTAGGGTCTCTATGGAAATACACTCGCTCTCCTCAAATCGGCATGTGGAGAACCTAGTGTACATCCTCTAGTGTGATTTTCATCTCTCTTGTAGGAAAATGAAATGTGCATGTATCTGCATTCCATCGCTCGTAGAGAGCCATTAGCATGGCATTGTGGTGTCTCATGGGAGACATAAGATATGCCCAATGGATCCCAATAGCCTAAAGATGCTCTGTCTCCTCTATTGATAGCGATGGAGCCAGATCTCTCAGAAATATCAGTTGTCCCCATCCTAACTGTTGTCATCCTTGCGCAGGCACCTATAAAGTTTACACACATATGCTCTAAAATTTATGTAAAATCTTTCATTTTTTTTAATGGTTTCATCATGCAAGTGTGCTAGAGATCATCTAGCGTGCTTTTCTAAAGGCCCTAAACACTTTAGAACCCTTTTGGGACACTTCACAAAGAAACAAGACATTATGCAAAGAAACGAGACACTTTGCAAACAAAAGGGACACTTTGCGAACAAAAGGGACACTTTGCGAACCTTTTTTCTAAGATCCTAAATTAACTCATAAATGCATTAAAAATCATTAAATAATTACCAAATCACAAAAAGAAGGTTGCAGAATCCACTCACCTCATGCTAACGCTCATTGCACGCCACCTGGTGTCGAAGAACGTTCAATCGTGCAGGTGTGTATCCCCGTCTGCTCGACATCTTCTCCTCTCACTCATCACTCTCAAGCTACAAGCAGGTAAAATAAAATAGTAAGTGGCAAACTACTTTCCTTTATCTCTTTTAACCTATTTACTTTTACTATGCATTCAATTAGGGTTTCTTTTACCTTACACATCTGTAAAGTACTTTTCATTCAAAACCACATAATGGGAGCTAGGGAACTCTATTTTTTATGCCACTTGATGCGTTGGAATCGTGATTCCACACCCGAAATCATCAACTATCTATTATTATGTGACAAGGTACTTGGAAATTTCCTTCGATATGATATTTTAGGTTCGACGTGGCTCGAATGCTACCTTGATTCCACCTTCGTAAAGCAAGTGGAATCAAGGGGGGGCATACATCTACCCTCAAATTTTCTTTGTAAGAGTTAGGAAAAAGGATATTCAATGACTAATGAATTTGTGTTACAAGATGCGATTTCCTAATGTTGTGGTTGTGTAGATAACTACATTGGGGGCTTCATTCTCTCGGCTTTTGAATAAGTATCCTTTTATAAAGTAATTATGTGCACTATTTACAATACTTTAGCTTGCATATGCACGTAGAGTCATATGGCGCTAAAGTGGGGGCTTAATTTATTGCCAAAAATTGTATACTCTTGAATAAAGAGACAATTTTGTGGTAAAACTAGGTCGTACTTTAGGTACCTTCCATCAATCACCCCTTAAAATTGCATTTATAGGCCCCTAATACTCATGATTTTGGACTTTGAGGCCTAATTCACCCATAAAACCACTTAAATCCTAACGAATATCATTAAAACCACTCAAATTTTGTGAAACCCAGCAAAAATATCCCTTGTGGGACTAAGCCGCCCAAGGTAGTGACTTAGTCCATTTTGGGATACTTTCCACTTTTGAGCAAGAATTTCATGAATTCAATTTAATTTTTCAATGGATCATGTTAGCCTCTTAGGTCTAAATAATAGGAAAATTAGTTGTTCATGCTTATAAATACACATTTTAAGTCATTTTTCACATCTCCTAGTCATTTTCATAAAGCAAAAACTCAAAAGTCAAGAGCAAAAGTGTCTTACACAAGAAGATTCAATAACATTTTGCAGCAAAGTTGAAGCTTTGGGGCAACAAACTAGGGTTTTTGTAGGTCTTGAAATTGACTTTTTGTTCAAGCTCTCACATTGTAAAGGATTGATCATGGATGCCTATGGTGAATCATGGAGAAATCTAGGTTGAAGAGATGCCACTAGCCATCAAACCACACCTAATGACTTGTTTTCAAAGTGATTCCATCCTCCATGTTCTTCTTATCTTTAGATTTAAGGTTTGCATTACATTTCACATATCATATACATTCATTTGAAGTGTTGTAGGGTTTCTTGCATTGAAGTCTTGCATCATTCAAGTGTCATTTAATCACCTCATTCTAGCACATTAGAATAGGGTTTAATCTCATTTTCAGCTTTTCTTAGTCTTAGACACACTTAAGACTAGGGTTTTTATCTAGATTTTGTTATCCACAAAGTTTAAATACCAACTAGTGGTTTGAACAAGGCAAAGCACCCATTAGAAACCAATCTATCTTATGTTTTGCAGGGTTTTTCGAAGATTCAGATCCAGATTTCTGTCAAAAAGTAGAGTGCAAGTTGTGGGTTTCTGTTTCCACCTTAGGATTTGTAGAAAATCCAAAGTGGACTAAGTCACCCATAGTGGTAACTTAGTCCCATTGCATTTCTTTTTCAAATTTTTTTACAGATTCAGACACCCTTTTTGCATAAACAACTTTCCAAGCAGTTTCCCTATTCTGGGACTAAGTCCCCAGCTGCGTAAGTGTCCCAGTTGCCTCAAAAATTAGAATTTCTAGAATTTCAGTGGCCTCTACAATCTCCAGTCAACTCCTCATCAATTTCTAGGTGCATAATTCTTGTTTCAAATCTTTATTTTATCATTTATTGCATTCATTTTACTTTTCTACATATCACACTATGTTTTCAAACAAGTTAATTTTCCTAAGTTTTGCATCATTAGATCATTTCAATTTAAGATCAGAGCATTAGGACATCTTAATTAGGCTAATACATTTCATTTGCATTGACTTTGAGTGTAAACCCTTGCATTTTGGATCCCATCCAATCCCCTTTCTCCTTTTAGGTGAAAAACCCTAGGAGGAGCAAAACATTGTAGGGAAATCCAAAATCATTGTTTATATATATATATATATAGAACCCTATCTCTCCATCTCTCTATATATCACTTCCTATATCTCTATATGTCTTAACTATATCTCATTATCTCTTTATTTATCTCTATCTCTCTCTCACTCATCTCTCTATTTCCTTTTATTCATCTCTCTACCTCTATCCCCCTATCTGTCTCTATATCCCTCTCTATCTCTCTATATATCCCTCTATATATCACTCCCTATCTCCCCTCTCTCTTTCTCTTATTCACAACATCTCTCCTACTCTAACTCTCGATCTCTTTCTATCCATATCTTTCTCTACCCCTATCTCCCTATCTATGTGTCTTTCTCCCTATTTCTCAACCTCTTTTCATATCTCTCTTTATCTCTCTACATTACCCTCTAGCTATATCTCCCCCTCTCTCCCTATATCTCCCTTTATCTCTCTATCTCTTTTCATATCCATCTCTATCTCTCTATCTCTCTCCCTCTTTCCCTCCTCTTCTTCTCTCTCTCCCTCTCTACCTATCTCTCTCTGCCCCTCTTCTCTCTCTATCTCCTCTAGCTATCTCTCTACATCTCTCCCTCTCTACCTATCTCCCCCCCGACCTCTCTTTCTCACTCTCTCTCACTCTCCCTCCTCTACCCATCTCTATCCCTTTCTCTCTCCACCTCTCTATCTCTCCCTCCCTATCCCAGTATCCCTCTCTCTATCTCCCCCTATTTCTCTCTACCTCTCCCTCTCTCCTATATTTTTCTATCTCTACTTCTTTGTGTCCCTCTATCTATCTATTTTTCTCTCTCTCCCCCATATCTCTATATCTCCATCTCTCCCTCTCCCCCTCCCTTTATATCTCTCTATCTCATCTTCTCCATCTCCCTATCTTTCCCTCTACCTCTCTCTATCTATTTATCTCCCTTTTCCTCTCTCCCCCTCTGTCTCTAAACATGTCTCACTCTCCCTCTTCCTATACCTCTATATCTAATTATCTTTGTCTCTTTATGTCTCCCTTTGCCTAGACCTCTATAACTAATTATCTTTGCCAATCTATCTCTATCTCTCTCTAATTATCTTTTCTTTTTCCTCTCTCTCCCTCTCTCTATATATCACTTCATATCTCTATCCTTATCTTTATATTTCTTCCTCCCTCATTCTATCCCTCTCTCTTTACGCCTCTCTCTTCCTCTCCATATCCCTCTCCTTCTCATTCTCCACCTCTGCCTCTATCTTCCTCTTTATCTCTATCTCCTTACCCCCCCTCCTCTCTCTCTCTCGTTCTTACCCCCTCTACCTCTCTCACTTTCTATCCCTATCTCTTCATTTGTCTCTCTCTTTCCCTATTGCAAGCATACCATGAGCCTATTGATAATGGAGCCTGAGTATAGAGGTTTTGTTTCACTCGTGTCTAGATCCTTCTATGTGGATGCATAGCTGGTTTGAATTTTGTTTCAATCATGTTTGAATCCTTCTAAGTGGATGCATAGTTGGTTTGAATTTTGTTTCAATCATGTTTGGATCCTTCGAAGCAGATGCATAATTGATTTGAAGCTATCACTTCTCCAATGAGACCTTTGTTGCACAAACATCATTTGCTAATTGTTCTCTCAATTGACCTCATGTATTACACAAATGTATGAAAAAATAGACCAAATTTTTCCCTAATTGACCTTCCACACCTCCTCGACGTACCCATCGCACACCAAGGTGCGATTGCTAGTTTGTTAAAAAGATGAAGATTATTTTATACGCAACCCAGTGCTATATAAGGTCCCGATTCACAGGTGCCAAATGAGGATGTTAACATGCGCATTATACATTTTTTGGCCGCAATAAAAAGACATCTTTGGACGTTCTGCGCGTCGTGAGTTACTTAAAGGTCAATATTTGCGTCCACAAGCTTCACCTCTTTTCCAATAGTACATTTCAAAAATTTCTTATTCGAAATCATATTTATGTGATTTCGGAAAGCGTAAAAGTTAGTACTCTTAGACTTTTGGCCGAGGATATAATGGTTTTATCACAAAAGGGAGGAATATGTTTTATCGTCTTACGCCATCTTACTTCTGTAGTGAACTGAACTTACCCATTTCATATTTTTGTCAGCAAAGCAATTATAAAATATTTGAATAGCAAATATACAGTCTACTGGTTTCACAGGGAAAAGCAAAATCAGAGGAAGACGCCAACGTTTGGCAATAGGACCACAAAGCAGCGCCGCACAAAACGATTTATCAACGCGTTTCCAATATATTATTTGTTCTCTCACACCCCACAACTTTAAATAGATATTTACTCAGTTTTCAAGCCACCATGACAGGAATGGGCATCGTAGATCTTTTTCTTTTTCTTCAAAATTAAATATATATTAATTAAAAAACGTTCTACAGATCATTATTATAAGAGGGGAAGACCAAAAGCAAAATAGTAATTGAAACTGTTGAAAATAATGAGTGAAACTGGATAGTCCCAGATCTTCTAAACGTTTAGCAGATTTTATTATTTCTTAGATAACTGAGTTCAAAAGCATATTATTTGACGTACTTATAAGAACACTATTGAGATATATATTTTTCAAAATATAAATCTAAAATTGTTAACCTTTAAACTATTAAGAAAGATGATGTTGTACATTTTGCATAAGAAAATAAATATTTTAATTATATAAAATAAGTATTTATTTGTGTTGTATTTTAGAAGATGTGTTTATTCATATGAAATATTTATTTGACTTCACTTGTAAAATTGTATTGTAACATCGGTTAGATATTTTATGTGGGTTCGACATTAGAAAAATATTTAATATTGGGAAAACTTTGTACCAAAAAGTAAATGTTGAGGTCATTGGTTTTGTGCTCTCATGGCTTTGAGACACATGGTTTAGCTAATACTATTTAGTTTTGTTTGAACTTGAATCTATAAAAGTAAGCGCACATTTAGTGTTTAGGTTAGTTATTATTTATATTGGGCTCTTTTGTAGAGTGCATATGTGAACCATAGCATGTGATGGATAAATGTATGGTTATCCATCATATTTGGATTCATGGAGGATGTATTGAAGGAGTTTTATGTTTTAAAAGTATTCATGGAGACTTTATAAGTGTGTTGTAATATTTCATTGCTAAATAACGCATTGAGTGTGGATGTTTTTAGAGGTTGAGATTTCTTAGACTTTTCACGTGGTATGCTTACCTATTCCTTTGTATGGTAACTTTTAAATACTGGTTTCCATAATTTTCTCTTTTAAGGTTATGTGAAAATATTTTTATTGTTACAATATTTTTCCTTTCAAGTGACATAGAAGCCTAGTTTTCAGATTCTAGGAGGAAATATCCTTAGTTGTAACCCATGTAATGAGTAGATTCTTGTGCATAGTTGAATATGTGGTCTCACAAAAAAATGAAGGAATTTTCAAGGTCATAGATGTATTTGCAAACTTGGATTCTTATAGATTTAGTATTTAATAAAGATTGGGTAATTTTTCTATCAGTGTTCTTTCTATCAATGTTTCAAGAGTGAGCTTTTGTTTGAGACTTGCATAAAAATAGACCTTAGCATTAAGTCTAGAAGTTTCACAAACTTATAGATCCATATAAAACATGATTATTTGCAGAAAATAAGTTTCATTTCTAAATCCTTAAAAAAAAATTGGATGAAAAATATTTGTACTATTCTATATAATCCATATAATCATACAAATCTTTACAGTATAATGTCTATTAGTTATAAAAAAAATAGATAATATTTGGTCAAGTTTGCATCAAATATATGGAAATGATATAAATAAATAAAAATAATAATCTTATTACAACCTACAAAATTATTAAAGATATTTTTGACAACCCATAGGGGCTAGTTTGTGATGAAATAGAATCCAACCCTCTAACATAAACTCCCAAACAACATAAGATGCACTAAGAAATTGTTTGTAACAACAACAAAAATCTGCAAGAAGTATTCATCCTTGTTCATTCTAAATCTCTTGGAAATTCTAGAATTACATAGCATAACTAAAATTTAATGATTGTGCAACCATATGGGCTGATGAAAAGAACTACAAATCTGATTACAATCTGATATACATGATTGGTGAGAAAATGGATGCACAGTGTCACTCTTTCTCCAACTAATCACTCAAGAATGTCCTAGGAGTCCTAATTAGAGTGACTATCAACCTTGCAAATGTTGGAAGAATGAAGAAGAAAATTTCATTATGCAACTTTTGTCTTGTCATTGATGTCACCGCATTATATGAGTTGCAATTGCAAGTTTATGTTCAAGCTTAATCTAATGTTCTGAATCGGTATGCGATTACTATCCTCCGATATTTTTTTCTGCGATCCTCTGTTGATGAATATCATAGCTTGCGATTTTGGGGAAAAAAATTTGGTTGCTAGAAGCTTGTATGTTCAGAATCTCATGTGCATAGGTGCTTGTATGGCGAGTTGGCATTATTCTATTATTGTATTTTGTTATTAGGTCTATCTTTGGCCGACCTAATGGATAGTCAATGTTGTAATGAATTAATTGTGGATGTATTGGTGACATATCTTAGGTCCATGCCAAAATGTTGTAGCATGCTACATGTTTGAATTATTTTTGGAAAGGTTTTGTACAAGCTTAAAGCCGATAGCCAATCTTTTTGAATAAGGGTTGTATCTAATTAGGTCGACCTAATTGATGCTTGTGGATGAATCAAATGTATATATATATATTAGACATTTTTGAGTTTGTTGATAAGGTGTGGAAGTGAAAGTGGAAAAAAAAGTATGCGAAGATGATGAAGTGTGTAAATTTAGTTTACTAAGCATCAAAGGAACTGAATCAACACTTGTTAGGTGTAACTTTATCAGTTCATATTCTAGTTGTAAGCCATTTTTTATATTGTATCTTTGCAGGAACTGAGCCTCCCATTTTGGACAGTGAGTCCTGGCAACTAGCCACCCTTTGTAATATCTTATAACTAGTTATACTATATTGTGAGATAATCCTCACCGTGGTTTTTCCCATTTTGGGTTTTCCACGTAAAAATCTTGGTGTTCATGTGTTGTGTGCTTTTATGTTCTGCTAATGCTCTTGCTCATTCTTACTATTATATGCATTGGAGTAATTGGATGGTATATGTTCAATAAGTTTAAGAAGATATTGATTCACCCCTCCCCTCTCAGTATCTTAGGTATTCAACAATTGGTATCAAAGCTCGGTTCCTCTGAAGAAACCTAACAGCTTGAGGAAGGTCTTGAAGATTGAACAAATGGATGATAAAGAAGAACTTCGAGCTTCTCTTAAACTTCTTGACAAGGCTAAAAATGAAAAAAAGAGATTTGAATGAAAATCTTGATGAGGCAAATGAATGCATTCGTAAACTAAAAGAGCAATTGAAGAAATTCAAAGAAAGACATAGAGAGGTAAGTGAGCAATTAAAATAAGCAAATGAAGAGATCATCGGATTGAAGGTGCAAGTCGAGGAAAAGAAGAGAATTGAAGATTGCCTGAATACAGTGGAGAAAATAAAGACTGATGAATGCACAAGAATTGAACAAGAAGTGGTAAACCTGAAAGAAGATCTGGAGAAAGCAAAAATATATGAAGATAAGTTCAAAACAAGCTCCACCAAGCTTGATGAGTTGATTGCATGACAAAAACCAACTAAAGAAAAAGGTGGTTTGGGAATGGAAGTAGGTGAAAGCTCTAAGGCTATGTAAACCTCAAACATAGTGGATAATCAAAAGACTCAAGATAAAGGAAAACATAAAAGAAATCCAAGAAACTTTGCCAAAATAACACCTATCAAACAACCAAGTGCTCAAAGGTCCCATCTTTCAATGGTGTTTTCTTTTCATGTAATAAATTTGGTCATCGGGAAATGGAGTGTAGAAGTAGAATAAAATAGTATGTTAATTCCTTCTCCAGACAATGTTTTACATGCAAGAAAGTTGGACATAAAGCTAATGAATGCAGAACTCAGATGTTGAATTGGTCTAATGGAGCTAGAATGAATCAATCTTTTGTTGGCTATTTCTATACATGTAATAATTTTAGACACAAAGAAAATCGGTGTAGATCAAGGGTTAATGGAGGTCAAAAAAATCATAAAAATGTTGTTTGCTACAACTACAACAAACCCAGACACATTTCAAGAGTATGCAGAAGTAGAGGGGGAAAGCAATCTGATCCGGTAGAGAAGAATGAACCAGTGAAGACAATTGACAAGGATGAGGTTAAGCAAGAAATGAAAAAAATATGGAAAAAGAAAGAAGATCAACTAACATCAAGCGAGTATGTGCCCTCATCTGGTGTAGAAAATCCCTTTGGCAATTAGACCCAGCATGGTCTTAGGGGGAGCATTAACAAAAAATTGTTCAAACCCCCTAGATATCTGGTGTATCAAATTTTGGCATGAAGATATGTTGTAAAGAATGAATAAACAAAGCTTATGCAAAAGGAACCAGAAGAAAACTTGCAGGCATGATCATTTACAGAGCAATTTAGAGTTTTTCAGTGTAGTGAAGAGGGTTTTTATCAGCTTTTTGAATTATGTCGCATTTAATGTAGGGAATTTTGATAACTTGCGCATTTGAAGAAAGTAAAAACCAATTTTGAGCATCCTTGAGGTGATTTGGCGAGTGAGTTGTGCAAACCCTAGTTCAGGTTTTTACGAAAGAGAAAGGTATTTTTACTCTTCTGTGCTTTTGTGGGTTTGTGTGAATCTTCTTTCTGAAGTTATTAGAGTTTGATTTGTGGAAAAATAACAAATCTTGTAGTTGTAAACATGTCAAAAAGACTTAGATAGTCCTACAAGAAGTATTCTATGAAGGTATTCGAAGACAACCCTCTGGGCACCTTCTCATCAATATCTCATGGTGTCATGCCTACTGAAGACACCAGAATGTACATTCGTGTTAAGAATAAGGAATATAATCATAGAAAATTGATAGATATATGACAAAATGAGCTCATCAGGGATGAGTTCTTGATAAAACCTAAGTATGCAAATAATTGTTGCGAAGAAGTTGGATCGGTGGAATTACTTTCCTAACTTTAGCTCCATTGCTGATGAAAAATATGTTAAACCAACTCTTAACAAAATTCATGATAAGTTTTTGTGGACTGAAAGACCTCACCTTATAATCAAGGAAGTGATTAAAGCAGTTACTAAACTCTATGATACTGGACTAGTACTATTGTTAAAGTCTATGAAAAATGAAGTGGTGATGGAACTCACTGAAGCAACACTTAACAAAAGGACTCTTGCAACAAATCCTATTACTAATCCTATTGTGAAGTATGCAGCTATAATGATTGGTCACAAAATCTACTTCACAAATAGGGAAAATTTTATGTCTGCTACAACTATATACACCGGATATGACATGGCAACAAATGGTGCAGAATATGATCTATGTGAACTTCTCCAACAACAATTGTTTGAAAACCTGAAGATGACAAGGGAGAAGAAATATGCATTTAATTTTGGTTCCCTGATTGTTTGTCTGCTATTCTACTTCCTTAGACATCTTCCTAGAAGAGATGATGTGGTAATTTGGGATAAATCAAGACCTGTTACACATCAAATTTTTGATTATATGGACAACTTGGGTGATTTGAAGAGTTGAAACAATGCTCTAACAACATTCTTTGTTGTATTCAAAATCAGCACAAATGAATGTGAAAGGATTCCAAGGAAACTTGTTGAAAAATAAAAGAATGACATCATATTTCAAGTCTCCTCTAATTATTGCATGATTGAAGTTGTTAAACCCCAGACTGTTTGGATTCAACCATTGGGTTATGAGGTTATAGGGGATGAAGTAGAAGGCTATGTACAAGATTTTTTGAAAATTCTAAAAGATACCAGTGAACCCAAAGTCAACATTTATGAGGAAAAATCTATGGAAATTCACTTGAAGCATAATAAGCCTGTGATAAGAAAGAATGTAGATGAAATTCTTAGAGAGGTTGGCTTCACTGATGAATTGATTGCACAAGGAAGAGCCATGGGAGAGAAGATGGTCAGAAAATCATCAAGACTGAGGAGATCTAATAAGACTACTCCTTCAAAACAAACCACAACTCCTGCATCAATGAAGGTAGAGCCTAATGTTCAGGGTAAAGGAAAAGGATTGGCTCCTTTCGGACCCAATACAAGATATGGAGAAAGGAAAGAGAGTCCTCCAGTGGAACCATTCAAGAGAGGTAAAAAGGAAAAGGCAACAAGGGAAAATAACCTCAATATCATGGAAGAGCAAGAAGAAGAGAAGACCCTGTAGCAAAATTGGTAAGGAAGAAGAAAGGGAACATTTCCTCTAGTGAAGGTGCTTCACATGAAGCTATTGTTGGTTCTAAAATATATCTTTATGTATCATCCTCCAAAGAAGATGAAGAATGGGGTTTTGGTGTTCATGTGCACACCAAACTAGACTCAAAGAAGGAAAAGGTGTCAGAAGAGGCATCTCTAGACCAACAAGAAAAAAGGACATCACCGGTAAGACCTGGTTCCCCTCTTAGATTAGAGGCATTGGTTAATAGCTTGATACATTTTGAAGATATACTACAGAATACTGCAGAAATTTATACTCAAGTAGGTAGAGAGGACATGAAAACATTGATTTTGGCTATTATTTAGTATGTTATCACTTTGTAAATCAGTTCCGACTATATTAAGAACAATGTGCCTGAGAAATTATGGGAGGCCCTGATGAAAAGGAGATAAGAGGTTGTTGAGCTGGAAGAGAAGATAAGAAATGATGCTTTTAAGAAAATTGGGTCCTCTTTGACCCCAAATGATTTGGAAACCTTGAAGAAGGTATGCTCAAATATGTTTCAGATGAAGAAAAGGGTAAACACTTTGATGACAAAAGATAAGAAGTAAATAAAAAAATAAATTGTAGAAGCCATCAAGGGTATGGCTAATAAATATGGTATGTTCAAATGGTGCACTCCCATTCAGTTCTACACCTAAATTAGGAGAAGGGTAAACACTTTGATGACAAAAGATAAGAAGAAAATAAAGGAAGAAACTATAGAAGCCATCAAGGGTATACCTGAGAAATATGGTATGTTTGGTGCACTCCCATCCGGTTCTACACCTAAATCAGGAGAAGAAGATTATGTAGAGGTAAAGGAATACATTCCTCTCGAAACAAATTATATAAATATTCTTCCAGAAATAGTTGTTACAAATGATCCTCTGGAGATAGAGAAGCTTAATGTCAGGGAACCTAAAGTAGATAGACATAATGAGGAAGAAGTTGAACAAAAAAAGCTTGAGGTTGTCCCTCCAGAGCATGCTGAAGGAGAAAACAATAAAGTTGAAGGTGAAGAGAATGAAGAAGAAAGAAACAAAGATGAAAAACAAGAAGAGAAAGTAGAGGAAGAAGAAATAAATGGGGAATTTTCTAGGAAGAATGAAGAAGATCAAAGGTAGGTTGTGGATTCACATAGGTCCTCTGGAGAATCCTCCTTCGGCGATGATGTATTAAAAGGCTTGTTATCCAAGCAGATAAGGTTCCAGTTGGCGATTCCTCCAAAACCTCTACAACTCCCCATGATTCAAGACAATATGGATCTAGATAAGATTTCTCCCATTCACAAGTTGGTGTTAGCGGATGCATTACATGCATTTGAAAGAAAATAAATTTTGGAAACACATTGAAAGGGGACAAAACTTATTGATGATGTCCTGAAAACTTTGCAGGAGGCCACCCCCAGTATATCAATTGATACATCTCTCACTTCGGTAGACAATATGAAAATTTTATTGGACTCCTTTAAGGAGTATGCCTTTGGACTAGGTGAGAAGACAAGGCAAGAGATTGAGGAGAAAATGGAAGAGAAAAGGCTTTTGGAACTTCTTGATAAGTGTGCTCTGGCACACACCAATGTGAAAAAGAGTTTGAAAGTTGTGCAAGCTTGTGAGTCTGAAGAAAATAATGTATTTTCTTGATACATAAAGTGGTCAGATGTCATATAGAATATCAAAGATCTCATCCAGACTCCATTGAGTCCCAGTTGACAGTTGTTTCTAGTACATACATTGAAGCTAAAGACAAAGACATGTCAACCTAGAATGCTATTGCTTCTCACACAGAAAAATTATTTATTCTACAGAAGTAGAAGGAAGATATCATTAGAATATTTGATTAGTTAGGTGACCTTGTGAGAATTGAATACACTCCAGTGGAAAAAGCTTTGGAAAATATAGAAAAACTAGAAAAGATCAATCTGACTCCATGTAATCTGGATGATGCACAAGAAAGCCTAATGGAATTGTAATCTCTGAACCGAATACTGATATCGGCTAAGAAGAATTGGAAGAATGGTAAGAAAACATTGCAAGGAATTCTCAAGGAGCTTCAAGGCTCACCTTCCTCTAGGTAATGCTTTTTCAGTTTTCATATTTTTGGAACACCCTTTGTCCTTGATGTCAAAGGGGGAGAGAATGTCATGAAGAGTAAAGGGAAGAGTGTGTTGCACATAGGAGGTTTCTAAATTCCTTTAGCACACGTTGTCATCAATAAAAAGTGGGAGAGTGTTGGAAGAATGAAGAAGAACATTTCATTATGCAGCATTTGTGTTGTCATTGATGTCACCATGCTATATGAGTTGCAACTGTAAGTTTAAGTTCAAGCTTGATCCGGTATTTTGAACTGATATGCAGTTACTATCCTTTGGTATTTTCATCTGTAATCCTCCACTAATGAATATCATAGCTTACAATTTTTGGAAATGGTTTTTGGTTGCTAGAAGCTTGTATGTTTAGAATCTCATGTGCACAGGTGCTCGTATGGAAAGTTGGCATTATTGTGTTGTTGTATTTTGTTACTAGGTCTATCTGTGACCAACCTAATGGATAATCAATGTTGTAATGAATTAATTGTGGATGTATTAGTGACCTATCTTAGGTCCATATTGACATGTTGTAGCATGCTACACATTTGAATTATTTTTGGAAAGGTTTTGTACAAGCTTGAAGCTAGCAGTCAATCTTTTTGAATAAGGTTTGCATCTAATTAGGCTAACCTAATTGGTGATTGCAGATGAATCATATATATATATATATATATATATTGGATAGTTTTGAGTTTGTTGACAAGGTGTGGAAGTGAAAGTGGACATAAAATTATGTGAAGATGATGAAGTATGTAAAGTCAGTTTATTGAGCATCAAAGGAACTAAATCAACACTTGTTAGGTGTAATATTCTAGTTGTAGGCCATTTTTTATATTGTATTTTTTAAGGCAGTGAGCCTCCCATTTTAGACAGTGAGTCTTGGCAATGAGCTAATCCTCACCATGTTATTTCCCATTTTAGGTTTTCCACATAAAAATCTTGGTGTTCATGTGTTGTGTGCTTTTATGTTCTACTAATTCTCTTGCTCATTCTTACTATTATATGCATTGGATTAATTGGATGGTATTTGTGAACAATAATTTTAAGAAGATAATGATTCATCCCCCCCTCTCAGTATCTTGGGTATTCAATAGAAAGGTGAGTCAATTCTCAACAAGGAGGACCTAGGAGGGGGTTCTTTAAGCTTTTAAGGGTTCACCACCAAACAAATGCTTGCAAAAGACAAATAAACATTCAACTTACAAAACCTAGTTATGCAAGCTAAATGAGAGATGTAAGTGATGAAATTATGCAATAGCGAGTTAGGATGTATGTACCTAGGAAGTCTGTAAATTTAATGAGGACCCCAAAAATGCAAAGAAGATGTCAAAAATTGTTATGGAGGACAAATATTCCCTTACTGTTGTCTTAGTCATGTTGCTATTTTTCAAGGATGATGCAAAATCTTCAGATGTCAGAACCGGATCTGAAAGAGTTTTTGAAAAATATGTTCAAGAGGACTAAGATGCCCTAGGTGGTGACTTAGTCATGTCTGGAATTTCTAAAAACTCTAAATGTATTCCTAAGGGTTGATGTTTTCTCTTTCGTCTTCTACAATATCAGGTTTTCAAACTTTAGGATTCAGCCTGTAGGTGAATTTCCATCAAGATGACAACTTTGCAATACAAATTTGCAACTTAGCAACTTTTCACTTTAAATGATCTTCAAGTCTTCAACTAAAATTTGCAATCACAAACATACAAGAGGAGAAAAACTTGTTGATTGTTAGTGAATGGTGGTTTTCCTTGGTCAAACCCCTTGTTGGTAATTAAACCTTGAAATGAAATAGAATAATGAAGAGAAATGATGAATGAACAACATGTGATGCTACAACTCACCAAACCCTTCTTATAAAGTCTGCAAACTTGTGTGAGATGGATGCAATGGATATGGATCGTAAACCAAAGGATGCTTGATAGATATGGACTTGAATTTCTTGATTGAATCAAAACCCTACATCACAAATGTTAGCACAACAACACACATTGATGCAAGAAGATGCTTGAATCTTGATGATGGCTCCAAATGCTTGATGAAATTCTCTTGAATGCTCTTGAGAACTCAATTTTCTATTAATAATTCTTTCACAAAAGATGGTTTAGAATGAATGAATGAACCTTGTATTTATACTCATCTATGCTTAATATCCCAAAATTACACCACACCTAGTTGACATATGAATTCATTAAATCAAGGAGGCTAAATCTTGCCAAGATTTAAAATTAAATCCTAAAAATACCTTAAGGGGGACTAAGATGCCCTAGGTGGCGTTTTAATCTCAAGGAATGAAACTTGGGGCACAAACACCAAAAATGGTCCCAATTAAGATGCCTCAAAATCAAGCTCCCAAGACCTTTTGGAGACAAAGATGCCCTAGGTGGCATTTTAGCCTCAACTCAAAAATTAGGGACACTAAGATAGAATCATCAAATTATCATTTATGCATTGGATAATGTTTGGATTATCATGAAAAATATATAATTCATAGGTCTTGTAGATGCAAAATAGGACCAATTAAGACATAAATAGGTATAAATAAAGCAAGGGGGGGCCAAAAAAGTGTGAAAATGAAAGGGTATTCTTTTTACTACACTAAATTTAGCTCCCACTTTAGTAAGAGGATGAACTTGCTTCAAGCTCACCAATGATTTGGTGAACCAATCATTGAAGTGTTGGAAATGAAAATATTTGAACTTGTTTGGCATTTTGTCAGCCTTTGGGATCTAATAATCCAGTTATTAAATTGGAATGCATATTAAAGTAATATTCACACCCCATTTTCACAATAAGCAAGAAATTTGAAGCAAACAACTGATAAGTTGAGATAAGAGAAGAAAAGTTGAAGGAGAGTTTCAAGTCTTGGATCATCCTTCTAGTGTTTTTGTAGGTTTTTCAAGTCTATTTCCAAGTCTAGATCTAGCATTGCCAAAGTATAATAATTGATGCCTATTGAGGATCATGAGAGATTCTAGGTTGGAGATGCAAAGTTAGTCATCCTTCCAATCCTAAGGACTTGTTTCTTGATTGATTCCATCCTCCATTATTGTTCTATTTTCTACCTAGAAGGTACATTTCATGTAACTTATAACCTCTTAAGGTGATTAGAGATTTTAAAGGTCATTTTCATTTTCATTTTAGAAATTCTATTCTAATACACTTGAATAGGGTTTCTCTGTGTTCTAGTTTGCACAATCTTAGACACACTTAAGATTAGGGAATACACACATTTTTATTTTCATATCTATGTTCTTTCATCAAGGTTTAATTACGAAACAAGGGGTTTGACCAAGGCAAACCCCCATAAACAATCAATCCAATTTCCTTTGTTTTGCATGCCTTTTCACAGGTTTAGATCGGAAGACTTGGTGGAAAACAAGTACAGACATTGGATCTTGGGACTATACTCAAAATTTTAAAAATTTAAAGTGGGAATAACTCTCCACCTAGGGCATCTTAGTCCTCCAAAAGGAATTTTGTAGAGATTATTTTAGATCCTAATATAGCATCAAAATATTTTGCATCTTCCTTGAAAAACAACATCAAGACTAAGACAACAGTAAGGGAATCTTTGTCCTCCATAGCACTTTTTGACAACTTCTTTGCATTTCTGGGATCCTCATTGCATTTCTAGACTTCCCAGGTATATACATACTAACTCCCTATTGCATAATTTCATCATTTACATATCTTATTTTTCTTGCATAACTAGGTTTTGTAAGTTGAATATTTATTTGTCTTTTCCAAGCATTTGCTTGGTGGTGAACCCCTAAAAGCTTAAAGAACCCCATCCTAGGTCTTCCTCATTGTGAATTGACTCACCTTGTGAGGTTGATAGTTAATCCAATTGGGATTCCTAGGACATTCTTCAGTGATCAATTGGAGAAAGGGTGACATTGTGCATCCATTATCCTGCATAGTCCATAGTGACCCATGTAACTCACCCTCATGTATCAGTGCATCCACATACTCTTTCTTTTTGCAGTCTCTATCAGCCTAGATCCTGACATTTTCTCTCTACATTTGCTTGACCTATGACTATAAGATGGCCTCTCTCTCAGATCATTGAGCTACTTAAGCCTCCTATATCTCTATCACTAGTGTTAATACCTGACCCTTAGCCCAGTTCGTGCACCTTGATTCAATGACATATGGTCCCCTGAGCCTCACATAAGGCTCGAATAGATCCACGCGCTCTACCATGAAAGGTGGGGGCATGTATTTTTTGGCTGTAGCCTCATCTATAGGAAGGGGAAACACTATCTCTACAGCCGCATGTCAGAAGAGATCCTCAGGATCTATCACAGGCCTAGCAAGATAGAAATCATAAGGATAATCAGTATACATAATCATAATACATATATATACATGAGCATGATATTGAAAAGAAGAAAATTGGGGGGGGGGGGATTTATTTCAATTCTAGGGTTTTGGACCTAAGAGGATAAAGACCAATTTCCAACCTTTCACTCAACAACAAACCCTTGAGATTTCAATGCAAAGGAGATTGAAATCTTGGAAAGGGATTGTTGTAGGGATTGAATGATAATGAGGGGTTCACCACCAAGTGTAAACTTGGAAAAGACAATGAATTGGAAAACATAGTGTGAAATTAAGATGAATACAAAATGACCTGGAAGATGTTGTAAAACACAATGTAATATGCAAACAAATGATAAATGACCTAAAACATGAACAAACTATAATGAAAAGCTATGAAATTGTAAGTGTGCACCTAGAGAAAACTAAAGAAGGTAAAATGGAGGTCTAGATCACTGAAAATTGTTGCTTTTAAGGCCTAGTGGGATTCATTTTCCATTCTGGGTGAATCGGTCCCAATTTTAGAAAACTATACTAGAGAAAGTTTGGGCCAAATGGGTATCCAAATCTATAAAGATATTTGAAAAAAATATACATTGGTACTCATTCGCCACTCTTGGTGAATGAGTCTAGTTTGGCTTTTCTGGAAATTCAAAGTATGGATATGGTCTTCTCGGTCTACTCAATTTGTACCTCGAGGTGTTCAAATTTGAAACCCTAGTTTTTGGGACTGTAAGTGACTTTTTGTGAAGATTTTCACCTTGCAAGAAGGGAGATGACTCCAAAAATTTGGAAACCTATTCTTCGATCATCTCCAAGCCTTAAAAGCACCTAGATCTACAATCACATAAGGAAAGAGAACAAAAGTGTTGATTGTTAGGGAATTTGGGTTTTCCTTGGTCAAACAACTTTTAGGTAATTAAAAAAAATGATAAAATAAGATAATGAAGCATAAACATGAAGTAATACAATTAGAACCTTTCCATGATGATAGATCTTGAGTTTCTGCAACAATTGATGAAGAATCTTGCTCTTGAATGCCTTAGAATTGATCTTGTAAACTATCTTGATAACCTTGTGAAGACTTGGAATGCTTAACTATTGCTTGCTTCACTTGATGGCATGAAGGTATGATGCTTTGATGAAATGAGGATTTGGAAACTCTCTTATATAGGAAATCCACTCACGTGACTTTTAATTTGATCCCCAAGGCCAACATTGAAGAAATTTAAACTTATAACCTATTTTTTCCTGCTCAAACCTTGAAAATAGTTCAAATGGGACTCCTTCGCCATCCTAGGTGAATGAGTCCCACCTAGATGGGACTCACTCACCGAAGGTGGAGAATGGGTCCCACAGGGGCTATTTTGCTAGCCAGGATGTTGGGGAGTGAAGAAACCAGGTTTATATGTTGATTTTGTTAGGTCTTTGATCAAAATATGCCTTATGATGCAGAATATGGGTTCATAGGGGCCTATTAATGATGATGTAAAGGTCATAAATGCAATGCAGCCCAAACTCTAATGTGAAAGTGTAAATAAACACACTTTACAACACTAAATTAAGGAAAATTTGAGTCCATTTAGCTTAGAAGGACCCTAAATCCCATGTGAATGTGTACAACACATTACAACACTAGATTTAGTCCACTTGATATACAAGCCTCCCAAATTTAATGTGAAAATGTAAGTAAATACATTTTACAAAACTAAATTAGGATAGAGTTAAGTTAATTTAGCTTAAAATGGGCCCAAGACCTAATGTGGATGTGTAAAACACCTCACAACACTAGTCCAAGGTGACCTTAAATCTAATTTATCATTAATTATTCCCATATCAAGCAAGGTACACATTGTTCTAAACTATAGATATATATAAAAAACATAAAGCATAATAATAAATATCATCACCTAAGTCTGTAGCATGATCCATAGGGATCTCAAATGCCCTATTGCTCTCCCTGTGCTCTCAGACATTGGCACATGTAGACTGTGACCTCGTAACTCATGTGGGAACTATATCTCTCCACTTGAGTCTAGGAGGACTAGCCTCACCTCTTTCACTATCATTTCTCATCAGTTGGCTCTACTCATCCTCTATCTCCTCGTCATCCTCCTCCTCGTAATCTCTATCTTCCTCCATCTCCTCATCCCCCTCTAGGAATAGATTTTTTGGATCTACCCTCCTACCTAACTCTCTTTCATCCTCCCTTGGATATGGTAAAGGTCTTGGGAAGCCCATAAGATAGTGCATAGGAAAGATAGCTCCTGGCCGAACCACCTCACACCACTCATTGTACTCATGTGTCATGTCAACACTGTCTGCATCGAAGACTAAGGGCACGTCTATCTCCTCTGCATCGCTCGAGATGACATCATCTAACATCAACCATTTGAGGTCCACTGGTCTGTGGTGCTCCATACTAATTATTTGTATGAATCTCATAGTCATGGTCACCATTGTACCTACCCAAACTACCTCATAACATGATCATAGTAGAAAGGTTTCACTACGTGATTGCATCATCCCAGTAGTAGCCTATCCCCCTGCATCTGCCTTAGCTGTCTTGTAGTGTCCAACTAGAATAGATCAATCAGATAGGGCATCAATACAATGTCCTCCTCCCTTAGTCTATCATATCTAACCCTTCAGAATAGTACATCACCGTGTTGCCATGCCTGCCTAAGAGGATAACTGAATGTCCATGGGTATCCCACCGCTATGGCAATTAGGAACCCTATTGGCCTGATGTAGGTAATGTGCTCTAGGATCTAGGTTTGTAATAGGGTGCAATGCAGCATGTTGTGTAGCTCTCCGTAAGTGAACTGGCCCAAGTCATAGTACAAGTGTGCCAGTATGCTCTGACCCCATGCAAAGATGAAATGATAGCTCATTATGTGGTCCCATGATCCTATGACAAACTGGTTTTCCTAAGAAATACTTGGTGTCTTCCCACATCTCCTCGAAGCTCCTATCCTATACGACATATACCTTCTCTACTCAGATAGACACTTGTAGTACATATAGTGCATGTCCTCTAATGTGATTGTCATCTTTCATTTCAGTAGATGGAAGGTGCAGGTGTCTACATTTGACCTCTCTTCTAGCACCATCAACATGGCATCATGATACCATATAGCTAGCAAGAGATAGGCCCAGTAAAGACCTATATCTTGGAGAATCTATACATCCTCCTTAGGTAGCTGATCAACAAGCTCTTGAAGTTAGTTGAATGCCTGACTGCCTAGGTGTTGGCATGATCAAGGTATAGTCTACCATAAGAAAAAGAGGAAAATGTCACTTATAAAATCTTAAAATATTAAATTTGTGCTTTAGGGTATGTGCAAGATCATGATGGGCCAAAAAGTGGCAATATGATGGGTATGTGGCTGACGACTTTTTTTTTACCCAAAATTGATGAAATGAAAAGGGTTTTTCAAGGATATTCTCAGCTTTCTACCAATATAAATTATTCTTTACTTTGAATTTAATAATTAATTATTATTTATTTTCTATTTGAATTACGACTAAAGTCCTGATTGATAGGCTGATGAAAAACATCTACAACTCTCAAACGGTATCACATTTTTTGAATCCAAAACATGTGTCACATTCTATGCTTTGCATACTATAGGATTAAAAGAAGAAAAATTAAATTTCATGAAGTTTTGACTAAGCTAAGGTGGTCAGACATACAAGTTTTTATATTTTTAAAAATTTGTAATAAAAAAATCATAATTAATTATTTCCTTGGAAAAAAATTACAAACAAATATGCATCACATCGGGGCATGAGTCCTCTACTTATATCTAAAATATTATAAAAAAATATTATCATTTTATTGTGGTTAGGGTGGTTAGACAGACACCCACTTGTTTTTCCGAAATTTAAGTACCTCTTGCATTGAAATTTCAAATTTTCACCAAATAATTTTTTTTTTTTTTCAAAGCCTAGTAGTTTAGAAACTACATTCAATTTGCTATAGATTCTATTCTTACATATTTTTGAAATAATATAGATAACTTATGCAAATTTTTACGTCAATTTTCCTAACTCTGATTTTTCTGAATTTTTTGCCAGTTAAGGGCCTGTTTTTTCCATGGTGATCCTGTACATACCCTTTAACAGTCAAAAAGTGTGCTAAAGCCACTCTAGTATATCTAAATTAAGGATTATTGACACTTTATTCCTTAACTGGGACACTTTTCAACAATATAAAAAAATGAAAGAAAAACCCTCCCTCACCTATAAACTCATCTAAAAATTTCATAAAAACATTAAAAACTAATTAATCAAAGTGAAAAGAAGATGAAATCCACTCACAATAGACTGAAGCTCACCCTGTGCAACCACCTCCTGTAGAGGCTTGATTCCTAGACAGGTGGATGGAAGTCTGGTCGACATGATGACTCACTCTACTCCAAGTACACTCTGCAAAAGGTAAAAAGATAAAATTAATAAAATTTACCCTCTCTTTTATCTTTTTATACATGCATTTTTGGATAACTTTTTGTTAAAAGGAAAATAAATGCTTTTTATTTAAACTATCGTATTTGGAGCTAGCGAACTCTTTTTTTGATGTCATTTGTGTTGAAATCGTGGTTCCACTCTCGTTCGCATCAAATTTCTATCATCAAGTGGCATGGTACTTGGAAATTCCCTACGATGGAATTTTCCAATTTGATGTGGTTGATCTGCTACCTTGATTCCACTTCCGTAAAGCAAGCAGAATCAAGAGGGGACATACATCTACCCTCGAATGTAATTTGCTCAGAAAGTTAGATAAGAGGATTATTTTTTTGAGCTACTAATGAATCTGTGATGCAGGATGTGGTTCCTTACATTCTAGTTTTGTAGGTAACTATAATGGGGGCTTCATTCTCCCTAACAAATCCATATGAGTATCCTTTTTAAAAGTTACTTTTTTATGTACTTTAGCTTGCATATGCACATAGTTTCATGTGGGTGCTAAAGTGGGGGCTAAATGTAGTGTATAAAAATGCATAGATTTTCATTTTCACACTTAGTTTAGACCTACTTTGGCACCCCTTGCATTAAATTTAGTTTAGGTCACTTTTTTTAGGCCCCTAAGACCCCTTTTTTATGCATTTCAAGGCATATTTCAACTGTAAACCTGACCAAAATCCATAAACAACCATCAATCTTGGTAACCCACCTTTTAAATTTGCAAGATAAGCCTTGTGGGACCAAGACGCCATTGGTGGCATCTTAGTCGCACCTAGTGGGACCAAGACACCACCTAGGGTGTCTTAGTCTTGAGGGCTTTATTTTTGGGAATTAAGAGCAAGAAATGAAAATATTTGAATTTATTTGGAATTTTTTTAGCCTTTGGGATCTAATAATTAGGTTATTAGATGGGAATGCCTATAAAAGTATGATTCACACCCCATTTTCACAATAACCAATAAAGTTGAAGCAAACAAGTGATAAGTTGAGATAAGAGAAGTAAAGCGGAAGGAGAGTTTCAAGTCTTGGAGCATCCTTCTTGTGTTTTTGTAGGTTTTTCAAGTCTATTTCCAAGTTAAGATCCAACATTTCCAAAGTCTAATAATGGATGTCTATTGAGGATCATGAGAGATTCTAGCTTGGAGATGCAACTAGCCATCCTTCCAAGCCTAAGGACTTGTTTCTTGATTGATTCTATCTTCCATTGTTGTTATATTTTTTTCCTAAGGAAGGTAAATTTCATATTTATAACCTATTAAGGTGATCAAAGATCTCCTTTCTAGGTTATTTTCATTTGCATTTTAGGAATTCTATTCTAATACACTTGAATAGGGTTTCTCCATGTTCTAGTTTGCATAATCTTTCATCAAGGTTTAATTTCCAAACAAGGGGTTTGACCAAGGAAAACCTCTATACACAATCAATCCAATTTCCTTTGTTTTGTAGGTCTTTTTGTAGGTTCAGATTTGAGGACTTGGTGGAAAAAAATGTACAAACCTTGGATCTCAGGACCATCCTTAGAAATTTTAGAAATTGAAAGTGGAACTATGTTTCCACCTAGGGCATTTTAGTCCTCCAAAAGGAATTTTGTAGAGATTATTTCGGATCCTGATCTAGCATTTGAAGATTCTACATTTGACCCAAAAAATAGCAATGGGACTAAGACAACAGTAAGGGTGTCCTTATCCTCCATAGCACTTTTTGACAGCTTCTTTTCATTTTTTTGGATCCTCATTGCATTTCTAGGCCTCCCAGGTACATACATCCTAACTCCTTATTGCATAATTTCATAATTTACTTCTCTCATTTTGCTTGTATAACTAGGTTTTGTAAGTTGAATGTTTATTTGTCTTTTCCAAGAATTTTCTTTGTGGTGAACCCCTAAAAGCTTAAAGAACCCCCTCTTGTGTCCTCCTCATTGAGAATTGACTCACCTTGTGAGGTTGATAGTCATTCCAATTAGGAATCCTAGGACATTCTTGAGTGATTAGTTGGAGAAAGGGTGACATTGTGCATCCATTTTCCCACCAATCATTTTAAATTTAAGAGTGGTCAATATTTTCATTTTCATTTTTCATTTTTGTGAATACAAATTTAGATTGAAGACTTGAAGATCATTTGAATTGCAAAGTTTTCATCTTCATGAAAACTCACCTACAGGTTGAATCCAGAAGTTTCAGAACCTGAGATCGGAGAAGAAGGAAGAGAATACATCAACCCTCAAGACCACATTCAGAGTTTTCAAAAATTCTAGATGGGATGAAGTCACCACCTAGGGCATCTTAGTCCTCCCGAACATATTTTTCAAAAATTCCTTCAGATCCAACATTTTCCCACCAATGATTTTGGTGAACCCGACGTGAAAATGAAAATAAAAATGGATGCACAATGTCACCCTTTATCCAACTAATCACTCAAGAATTCCCTACGAGTCCTAATTGGATTGACTATCAACCTCGCAAGGTGAGTCAATTCTCAACAAGAAGGACCTAGGAGGGTGTTCTTTAATCTTTTAGGGGTTCACCACCAAGAAAATGCTTGGAAAAGACAAATAAAAATTCAACTTACAAAACCTAGTTATGAAAGATAAATGAGAGATGTAAATGATGAAATTATGCAACGGGGAGTTAGGATGTATGTACTTGGGAATTCTGGAATTGTGTACTTAGGATCCTGAAAAATGCAAAGAAGTTATCAAAAAGTGTTATGGAGGACAAAGACACCCTTATTGTTGTCTTAGTCCCATTGTTGTTTTTTTGGGGAAGATGCAGAATCTTTAGATGTCAGAACCAGTTTTTGAAGGAATTTCTAAAAAATATGCTCAAAAAGACTAAGATGCCCTAGGTGGCGATTTAGTCCCATCTGAAATTTCTGAAAACTCTGATTGTGGTCCTAAGGTTTGATGTCTACTCTTCCTTCTTCAATCTCAGGTTCTGAAACTTCCAAATTTGGCCTGTAGGTGAGTTTCCATCAAAATGACAACTTTACAATACAACTTTGCAACTTTGCAACTTTTCACTTCAAATGATCTTAAAGTCTTCAACCTAAATTTGCAATCACAAACATATAAGAGGAGAAAAACTTGTTGATTGTTAATGAATGGGGGTTTTCCTTGGTCAAACACCTTGTTGGTAATTAAACCTTGAAATAAAATAGAATAATGAAGGGAAATGATGAATGAACATGTGATGCTACAACTCACCAAACCCTTGTTATAAAGTTTGCAAACTTGTGTGAAATGGTTGCAATGGATATTGATCTTGAACCAAAGGATGCTTGATAGATATGGACTTGAATTGCTTGCTTGAATGAAAACCCTACATGATAAATGTTAGCACAACACACATGATGCAAGAAGATGCTTGAATCTTGATGATGGCTCCAAATGCTTGATGAAATTCTCTTAAATGCTCTTGTGAACTAAATTTTCTATTAGGAATGCTTTCACAAAAGACTTGGTTTAGAATGAATGAATGAACCTTGTATTTATACTTATTTATGCTTAATATCTTGGAATTACACCACACCAAACCGAAATATGAGTTCATTAAATAAAGGACAATAAATCCCACCAAGATTTAAAATTAAATCCTAAAAATACCTTAAGGGGGACTAAGACACCCTAGGTGGTGTCTTAGTCCCAAGGCATGAAACTTGGGGCACAAACACCAAAAGGGGACCAATTAAGATGCCTTAAAATCAGGGTCCCAAGACCTTTGGGGGATAAAGATGCCCTAGGTGGCATTTTAGTCTAGACCCAAAAATTAGGGACACTTAGAAAGAATTATCAAATTATCATTTATACATTGGAGAATGTCAAGATTAGCCAAAAGAAAAAAGATATAATTCATAGGGCTTGTAGATGCAAAATAAGACCAATTAAGACATAAATGGGGATAAATAAAGCATGGTAGGCCAAAACAAGCGTGAAAATGCCAAGGTATGCATTTTAATATACTAAAATACAATTAAAATATGAAATAAAAAATCAAATTCAATTTGTTCTCCCTCAATAATTCTTCTTGCACCAATTTCTAGCTCCTTCAACCTACAAGCTTCATCTAGAAACCTCTGCTACAATAAGCCATGATTTACAAAACTTTTTGCTGCTGAAATTTATACATTATAAAACCTACATTAAACCTTCAATAATAATATCCACAACCCTCCCAAGAAAATAACTATGGCTGCAACAACAACCTTCCCATTCTAGCCAAGAATGGCTACTAAAACATACCCCAAATTTTTCTGTAATCTTAAAAATAGGCATCTCAAATCTTCTCCAGCTAAAAGCCACAACCAATTTGGGAAGAAACCTCCAAAATTGAATGCCAAAAACCTTCCATAATATTAAAAATCCATTCATTAACCCACTCCCACCAAAATTTCCAAAATGGGAGTCAATTCCTAGATTTTAGGGCAGTTTCCATTGTAACTCCTGCCAACTCACCTTGAGCACCCACTTTTGCATACATAATTTTAGGGAAGTTTTAAATGCATCATTAAAACTTATAAATCCCTCCAAAACCATTCCCAAGTCTATTTTTTCTAATTTTGAAATTGACAAATTCCAAAAATTCCCTCCTAAATTATCTCCACTCCCAAAATAGTAAAAGAAAATTATTTAATATTTATTTTAGTCTATCCTTGCAAATTAACCTATTAAAAAAATAACCTTACAAACCTTAGGAAAATAAAATTAAATACCCTCTTTTTTCATTGATGAGAATTTCCCTTCACCCAGATGCTCCTACATCAGTTTGTAGTCCCTTTGGCAACTAGCACCCAAGGTCATAACCCTTGGCTACCCAGTGACTAGTCATGGACAAAACACAAGGAATAAACACCCCTAGGGTTGTGAAGCAATCATGCAGCTTGAGCCACCAAATAACAGCCCATTTTCTACCCCAATGGCCCCACCACCACTAATAAATCTACCCAAGTTTTATCAACAAGTGACCTTGCCACCAATAGGTTTTGATTTACCTAAAAAATTTGTAGACGATTCCATTTTAATATTTCTAGATAGGACACAACCATTTCATGTTTAGGTCAATGCATTCAATATCACAATTAGCATGACACTAACATAGTTTGTAGGTAGGAAGGATTATCTAGTTTTTTTACAAGAAGAAAACTTATGGTAGTAAAAAATAACTACATAATAACGAAAAAAGATGTCTTATCCATGGTGTTTACTATAAAAAAGAAATTAGACATTATCTCTAATAAAATCCATTAATTTTCTACATGGATCATGAACCATTGAAATTTATTATGAACAAACCAATAGTAAATGCTCAAATATGGCAATGCTTGATGCTCTTCAAGACCAAGTTTTCAAGATTATGGTGAAACTCAAAAAAAATCAAGGACCAAACTATATTTCTAAAATTAATAATGTTGAAGGAGGGGAACACATTGAAGATGGTTTATATGGTGCACACTTATTCAACATAAGTGTGGTACCATATAATGAATTACAAGACATAATTCAACAAAATATCTACCAATATTTTCCTAGAAAATTATGATAAAATATAATAAAAGGAGATTAATAATAAAATATCTCTTTTGTTTCAATTTTAATGGATAATTTATATTTTTGCAAATGATGAATCCCTACAAAGATTACTCATGGTACTTGAACAAACCATGACAATATATGAGGTTCTCCATGTATCTCCATATATACTTGAAGGTTCTCCATGAGGTTCAATGTATGTATGGACATGTATGGAGATATATGTCTCTATGAGGTTCAATATATGTATGGAGATATATGAGGTTTTCCATGTATGAAAAATTATAGTAGCTAGGCTTTAGTGGACAATATACTTCAAATATTCTAACAACTATTACTACATTTATGATTTTTTAATAAATCAGCAAGCCAGCCATAAGAAACAAAAATTTTCTTCAACCAATACTAGCCATGGTACCATTCAATAAGTGGGAAATTTATTTTATTCTACATATCAATCTCCTACCTAGAAGACTAATGTATTTTTCATTATAATCAACATATAATATCTAACTTCATGGGTGGGAGAAAAGTCAACATAAGACTTCACTAAAAAGATACTAGCTATGTTCATTTATGGAAACATCATAAGATTAATATTACTAGTGATCAATGGAAGCACCTAATTTAATCATATGATTAAGGAATTTATTAATACTTTTTTTTATAAATCATAAAAAATTATTGCCCATTCCAATTGGTTTATATACTAGATGTAGAATTAATAGTTCAACACATAATTTATAAATTTTGAATTTTAATTACTACATGTCTACGTTGGAGTTGATTGTTGAACCCACACAACTCCTAGTGATCCTCTATAACTAAAATTCCTATCACAGATGAGAGAACAAAGAAATGATCATGTTATGCAACCTTGAGAAGAAATAGTTTAATGCAAATAATAAACTATTATGTGTAATGTACTAATCTAAATTATATGAATTATAATGTACAATGAATGATTATAAAAGCATAAAAAGGAAAACCCTAGATGAGGATTCCATTAGATTGTGACAAGTGTCTTAATCTCATGCAATGAGAATAATTGAACTATATTTATTCCAATCTAATAGTAAATCATTCCTAAGTTTATCTTAAGTAATTAAAGTAATAAGAGACTTAATAATTAATTAATGATTAATCAATTTTTAAGTGATTATCCTAATTACTCTAACAACCCCTCTTATGATCAAGTTAGGGAGAAGCTAAAAACCCCAATGAATAATGTAATGAGGGATGCATGGATGGGTCTTGAATACATGTCTTGATGACTATAAACAAATCAATCTCTCATAACTAGAGAAAATGAGAAAACCAGATGAGAAAAAATTCCTCTCTAAAAGAGAAAAAAAAAATAGTTTCACTAGTGAAAGAAGGATATAGGAGGACTCAATGTGATCCCCTAAGGAATAATTTTATCAGAAAAGTACAATAGATTTTTCCCCAATAGGATAGATAAAATGATGATAAGAATCCCCCCATAAAGAAAAAGCTACTATCCCAATGACAAATGCTTGAACATAGAATATGATCCACTTCTTGGAAACATAATTTCTCCTCTTAGGAAGAAATATATCCACTAGTGATTAGAGAAGCCAATCCAAAAATATGGGTGAATCAAGAATCCTAATCCAAATGATTTCTGCCTATTAAAAATGCTCAAGTGTACACCTATTAGAAAGAGATGATATCAATCCTAAAACTAGTGAAGATTGATGCAATACAAGTTGCAAAGGCGATGAAGATGATGGTGGGCTAACAAACATGATGTGGCTACCAACAAAGTGGAGATAAATTTCCTAAAAATAATCCTCCAAATTTGTAATATAGGACTCATCAAACAAGGATGATATGTTTTCAAGATACAAATCCCAAGTAGCTATGTTTGGAAGATGTATGTCCTACTACACTAGATAAATAGGGGCCAAAGATGTGGTTATTTCAAACTAATCAAGAACAATAAAAGATGATGATGTATTCTCGACCTGTTCAAGAGTGGTAACATGAAGAAAAAAATTCAACCATCGAAACATGCAAGATGTCTGATATACTCAAGCTCCTCTAAAGTATCATCATCAAAGAGTATGGAATATAAATATGCAAGAGGGATGAAATAACCTACAATAGGATCCTCTAGGTATGGAGATATATGAGGTTCTCCATGCATCTCCCAAAGGTGAGTCTAGAGTGTGTGGGAACAATCAATGTCTGATACAACACATAATGTCCAGATCAATACTAGAAAATATAAACCCTACAATATGATCCTTGATGATACCCCATACTAATAAACTTCCTATATGTCTAGTGTAGGTATGAGCCCATAAAGATAAAGAAAAATATAGAGCCACATGATATGTGTTAGGATGTCTTTTCACCAAGACTCATAATTATCCTTTATCAAGTTGACCATAGAAGGATGAACAAAAAACCCATGATAATTCCTCAAATGAAAAAATTAGAGACTAATAACCTCATTACTCATAATGAAGATCAATTAATATCATCCAATGCAAATAGATACTTTCCAAGTGCTAAGATGTCCAATTAATTAAGCAGAATGTGAAATAAAAAAATAAAAAAAGTAAAATTTACTTGGGGAAGATTCTAGAAAAAGTGCATGTATGGATCTTAAGAGCTATGGAATACCTTTCCAATGATGTTAGAATCACAAAAATCTGAGATTATGGTGAAAAGTTACGAGCTCGGAAGAGAAAAATGAAGATATAATTTATTGGGAAAAGGAGTTGAGAGACTATTTAGAATCCTCCATCATATCTCTAATCATCCAAGGCTGGCCCATAAAGAAAACTAAGATGAAATAGTGAGGGAAGTAAACGAGCACCTTCTTTGAGGAAATCACAAGTTGGTTGTAAGGCAACAAGGGTTTGGCTTTCTTACCTGTGTTTCCCTCCTATTGCCTTGGTCTTTTCATTTGCATGTATGCATATGTTTTCATGATTTTTTTTACTACTTTCCTATCTCACGTCTTTCTCTCTCATCTAATATGAGGGGACTCAAACTTTGGTTTGTATCTTGATGTTTCTCATATCCTATTTCCAATTAATTGTTAAGGGGTACATTGTATCAATGGAGGATAGGGATCATCATTCAGATGACCCTCCTGAGGGAATGATGGCTAAACCTAATGGTTTAATTTCTAGTGTTGGAAGCAAGACTATGCATTCTTGGATGTTGTGGTAGAAAACAATAGTGCCTAGAATTCAGTTTATATTCCTAAATCTACAAAATTCATTAAAAGTTGACCATGGAGGTGAGATTAAAGGCAACAAAGGAACCCAAGGTAAGTTCCCTCCAAAAATCCCTAATAAAGATGTTTTAATTCCAAATGATGCAATGGTTGATGCCCTAAATAGAGAAGAACATAGATTAAATAATACAACTATTTTCCTTACATCCCTAGACTATAATGACTCTGAAAAGTAAATTATTTTCTCAATGGTTAGTTAATGTCTAGAATAAGAAATTGGGAATTTATCACTCCTTCTATAGGATGATTCAAAAAAGGGTTTTTTTATAATTACTTTCAAAAGTAAAGAAATGCAAGCAAAAGTTGTAAGTAAATAATTTTTCTTAGTAGGAAGCTCGGTCTTTAGGGCCATTGCTTGGTCTTCAAGTCTGTTAAAGGATGAGGCAGTTGCCCTCTCATATCCAATATGGATAACCCTAAAATATCTTTGTAACACCCCTCTGTTTTGGATATTTGGATCGACAGTGTTCTTCTTTGTATGTTTGATTATGCTTATGATGTGATTGTGGAACTTGGTGATTATTTGATCATGAACTGATTAGTGATGCGTATGTTATATTATAATGTGATGATTGTGTCTGAACATGCTTTGACTTTCGAACTTGATTACTTGCGATCGTGATTGTTAAACGATGTGAAAGTTATATTTTGATGTAATGTTATTTTATTCTGATGTTATCTTTATGGCGTGTTTTGGATTAACATAGAAGATATTTGATTTAATGATGTTTTATGTTGTTGATCATATCAGTGATGTTAGACATGTTAGTTAGTGATATTGTATTGATGAAGGGGACGAGATTGTATCACTCGCTTGTGAGCGCCCTACAATTCCGAGATTTCCTCTTCACGGTGTGTTTGATCATATTATATATATATATTGCACATTCGACATGCTCTTTGATACAGGTTGACAGGTACATGACATCGACTCCACCTGGTTCCCAGGTTTGAGCATGTCCATTGACCAACGGTAATCGATTGGGAGATAGTAGCTAGGTTTTTCGTCCCAAGTCCATCGTCCTGTTGTAAGTTGTGGTGTCATGACTAAAGTTTTGTCCTTGTCATTATGTAGTTTGATTGTTAAGTATTTATTTAATTTGTGGTTAGTGCTTAATTAATTAATCTTATTTTATAAAATAATTAATTAATGTTGCATTGTTACTTGATTTAATTGTGAGTTAGTTAAAAGTCAAATTTAAATATATTGTAAATTAAAAAGTATTTAATTAATTGAAATTTAAGAAATTAAATTAAATTAATAATGATGAGGATAATTAAATATTATATTTTATTAACATTAAATTAGAAAATCATGTGCGGATAATATATTGATTAAATAAATTACTTTAATTAAAATTCTAGATAAGTTGTGCTTTTAAAAAGCTGGAAAAAGGACCAATAAGGGAGAGGATTTTTGAGAAAAGAAAGCGGAAGAGCTTTATTGAATTTTTTTTTTGATTTATTATTTTTAGGAGGAAATTATTCTGGGACAGGAGTTTTTCTCTGTTGTTTTGATCTGTAAAAGAAAAAAAAATAGTTTGGGGGGTTTTGACCAATTTGGGAAAAAAACCCTATTTTTGAAAATGGAATCTCATCTAAGTTTCAATCTTTCAATTTGGGGAAAAAATTTCTTGGCTATGGTTTTGCTTGGATTTGTGAAGAAGATGGAGATTCTTGCTTGAGCAGGATCCAAGGAGGAATTGGAAAACACCATTGTTAAAGGCTACAAGTTTTGGAGAAAAAATCAGGTTCCTCTTGTTCTTGCTTTGTTCATTTGAAAATAGTTTAAATCCTTGTGATGATTGTTTGAAAATATTTGGTTGGCTGTGTGAAAATATTTGAAATGTTGTTTGGATTCAATTAAAACCCATGAAATTTTTTTTTTAAAACTAGCAATAGAAAACTTAGAGGGATTCAAATGAAAAGATTTAATTTATTTGTCATTTGGGGAAAACTCAGAAAATTCATCATGTATTGTGCTTTAAATTTCTTCTTCTCAATCTTCTCCACAAGAAAATTTGCCCAATTTGGGCTGTGAAATGATAGTTATTTTGCATATAAAGTCTATGCAAGCTGGAAGCCTTCTTTTCAAAAATTTGAGTGAAATTTGTTCTGGTTTTTTTTAAACAGGGTTGGATTTTTGTTTTTAAACGAAATTGATTTAAAAATATATATATATAATAAAATTTTAATTATTTTGTGGGGTGGGGAGACCAACCCCCACCACCACCATCGCTGCGGCCGCCGCTCGGCAGGGAGGCGGCGCTGTGTGCAAGCACACAGCCACCGCCGCCCACAGGGAGGCGTGCACTGTGTGCTCTGCACATAGGATCCGCCGCCCCAAGGAGGCAGGCACTGTGTGCCTAGCACACAGGCTCCGCCACCTAGCATGGAGGCGAGTGCCGTGTGTTGTGCACACAGGCACCACCGCCATGGGGCGGCTAGGGCCTGCGTGCCCAGGGCTTCGGCCCTTTGATTGTTTTAAAAATTTTGAATTTTCTTTTAGTTTTTATTTAACTTTATGTATATTATTTTATATTATATTTTATATAATATATATATTTAATATTTAATATTATATATTATATAAAATATAATATATTTAATATATATTAAATTAAATGAATTTTTAGTATAATTTAAAATACATTTTATTACATATGTTAAATAATTTAGTTATTGATATTGAATATATATATATATTATATTAAATGATTGGGGTTTTTAGATTTAAAATAGTTGATTAAAATAAAATAAAGTTAATATATATAAAAACAATAATAATATTTTATTTGACATATTTAAATGATATGTTTTATTTGAAATATTGACTTCAGTTGATTAAATATCCTATGTTGAAGTATGGATTAAGTGATTTAATTTAAATATTATTTATTAAAATATCTTGATTTTGAATATAATAGTGAAACATAGTGATAACAAATGATTATTTTAATTAGATGACTTTATTTATCAAATGTTTGAATTATTTATAATTTGGTTGATTATTACAGATAATTGAGACACATGAAATTATATGGATAGATTTAAATATAGATTATCTTAAGATGATTTTTGTTATGAAATAGAAGCAAAAGTTGATTTTATATTCAAATGATATATTTAAAATGTTGAATTTTAATAGTCAAATGATTTATTTTAAAAAGGTAGATTTTAAATGATCAAGTGTTTTCATTTTTAAAGGTTGATTTTTATTAATATATGTAATTGGAAAAATGAAATATATTATTGGTTTATGGTTTAAACTCCTTAAAGTTGTCAACGTGCTTTGATTTACTATTGAGTTTGTCTGATTAATGTTAATTATTTACTTAATTTCTTGTGTGACGTAATTGTTTGACTGGGTTTAGGAAACCCTAACATTAGATATTGAGTTGCCTGGAATTCTTTTTATATCATGTTTCTTTCATTCTCAATGTTGGGCAAATGGGGTTAACTATCTAAGTGAGTCTTCTAGAGGAGTTCTCTAGGATGGGATGTTTCTTGTAGTGGTTCAATTTGTAAATCGCCTTGGGAATTGTGTAGAGTTGTATTATGTGGTTGTACTCGGTTTCCACGAATGGGGATTTGTGCCTCCTTAGGGATAGGAGAGGGTAATGTGACTTGTACCTCCTTTGGAAGGAGTGAGCTTTTGTACTTTGCTTTCCTCCAATGTTTGGAGAGGGTTTTTGACCTTGTCGCCTCCAATGTTTGGAGTGAGTTCCTTGAGTTGTTACCTCCTTGGATTGGAGAGGTCGTATTAGCTAGTTACCTATTGTGGTTTTCACCGTGTGTGTTGTCAATAGGAGAGTGGATCTTTGTGGGGGTCCGGCACACAAAGGGGTGCCAGGGTAACTCACCTAGGGTTTAATCAAGTGATAATCTAAAAGAATTAATGGGGATCTTTCACACTAATAAAGATAATGGATGCCTCTCTCGTGAAGCTAGTGAATGATAAGGCTCGAGATGAGATGAGATGCATAGTTTTGCATGAGGGTCCAGTGGCTGGTAGAGGCAAGCCAGGGTAACCCAAGATGGGGGTTTTGTAGCCTAGGAAGGTTGAGCCAGGGTAACTCATGGAAATTTATGAATGACACTCTTCCTATGTCAACAATTAGTCAGTCAGTTATTGTGTGATGTACTTGATCATTGTTCTCTGGAAGCATTGTAACCTTGTGTTATGTGATATTGTGGTTGTAGTTGTTTCTATTCAGTCATGTTTTAGCCTGTGTCTAGTGGTAGATGGTCTTGTGTAGGAATTCCTTGTTACTATCTCCTAGCATGGAGGGAGTGGAACCTTTGGGATTCCATGTGATCGGGTGGCACATTCTCCTTAAATCCATTTGGTTGTCTTCTTGTTTGTGTGGACGAGAATTCTAGTTGGAGAGCTCGTGGGATTCAGTTTCTCTTCTTGTTTTATTCTTCCTGAAATTATTGTAATTTTATTACCCCTCATCTGTTATCGAGGTGGAATTTGTAATATGTAATCATACTTATTGGATTCATCTCATTCGGGGAATGAGTGCTGTAAGTTATATTATTGGAATCATGTGGTATCTCATATTCTTGGATGTAAATTATTATGTATGGAATGTATGTGAACTTTAATTGTTAAGTAATTATATGGTATGGTTTTTAATTCATGTTTCGTGTTTGGTTTAAGTAACACAGTCTCGTAGCCTTAGGGAAATGGTTGGCAATGGTTAAGTGAACTTGCATGTTAATTGTTCTTTTAAAAAATAAAAAAAATGGTTCGTTTGTTTAGTAAATTGCAACTTTCCCTAGGGTTGTGTGGCGGGGTGTTACAATCTCGCCATCATTTTGTGGGCATTTATCCCTCAAATTTTGGATCAATTTAGGAAGTTACTAAATGTGGAGGGAAAAAAGGACCCACTTCTACATATGGATGCTAGAATTCTAGTCTCGATCACTCTAGGGATTGACATCCCTGAAGAAATTGAAATTGAAATAGAAAGTGTTATTCTCTCTTTTAAAATTGAGCTCCAGGGATGGATTAATGTGTGCTTCCTATGTAAAAATGAAGGTCATGTAAGGAGAAATTGTCCCATAAATAACAATCAAAAGCATCTAAATTTTTTTTAAAAAACAAGAAAAGAAGCAACCTTCATGGAGGCCTCAACCCCTTCACTGAAAGGTGGTGGCAATGAATCTGGGGGAGGTGAGGGCCCAGTAGGGGATCACACAATTGCTAAGAATGCTTGTGTTAACACAACTAATAATGGACCATGTTCAATTCTTTTTAATAAGGATTCTCTAAAACACACCAAAGTGCTTAACCTAGAGCTTTCACATGTGGGAGAATCTATTACCTCTAGGAAAGGTGACATGTTTAGCAATGTTGAGGGCCACGAAGATAAATTTGTGCCCCCACCATTGACTCTACCAAGTGAGTACCAAGGATTCAAGCAATATGAGGGTGAAAACATTGTCAAGGTGGTAGAAACACCCCAGAAGGAGGATGATATACCCACTACCCATAAAAAGAATGCACAAGAACTAGTGATTGATAAGATTAAACAATATATAGCTATAAAAAAGAAAAATTAGGTGAATAAAAATAGCCATGCAATGAATAAAGCATGTAACTAAAAATTTCACCTTGCACAAAATAAGAATAACAAAGATCTAAACAATGATACTAAAGTTAATCCCAAAGACCCTCCCATGGGTCATATTGTAGAACTTAAAATTCTGAGTGACCCCAAAGGATGTAAGGGATAGTATAAATAAGGCTTCAAATTCTACTAAAATGGAATTAAAAGACTACTCAATCACCAAAAATAATAGTTTAAGCGATGATGTATTTCACCAAATGGATTTAAGATTAGAAAAGCCTAACCCAAAAAATGTTAATACCCAAGTTCAAATACAAAATAATGCCCCCAATAATAAGGATTATAATAGTAATAAAATTGATTTAATTGTAAATAATACCTCTATAAATGTTAATCTTTCTTATGTCAACCCATAGGATAAATAGAGAGACCTCAAGCTTGACAATGTGATCCCGGTAGAATTAACCTTGAACTAGCATTACGATTCTTTAAAGAATGTTGGAACCCATCACGGGATAAAAAGGAAGCCCTCAAAAAGGAAATAATAGAGGAGCATTCTCCTCAAGACTTAACTGGCCCTACAAATGGGGAAAATAATAGATCGTGTGTAAATAATATTCTAAATAATGGGTATGTGTAGGATCATGATGGGGCAAAAAGTGGCGATATGATGGGTATGTGTAGGGTATATGGTTGATGACTTTTTTTTACCCAAAATTGATGAAACGAAAAGTGTTTTTGAAAGATATTCTTAGCTTTCCACCAATATAAATTATGCTTTACTTTGAATTTAATAAATAATTATTATTTGTTTTCTATTTGAATTACGACTAAAGTCATGATTGATAGGTTGATTGAAAAAAACCTATAGCTTTCAAACAATATCATATTTTTTGAATCCAAAACATGTGTCACACTCTATGCTTCACATACTATAGGATTAAAAATCAAAATTGAATTTCATCAAGTTTTGACCAAGTTAAGGTGGTCAAACATATGAGTTTTTATATTTATTAAAAGTTGTAATAAAAATTCATAATTAGTTATTTACTTGGAAAAAAATTATAAAAAAATATGCATCACATCGGGACATGAGTCCTCTACTTATATATAAAATAGATTATAAAAAATATTATCATTTTATTTTGGTTAGGGTTGTTAGATGAACACCTACTTCTTATTTTTTCCTTGAAATTTAAGTGCTATTGCATTGAAATTTCAAATTTTCACCAAATAGATTTATTTTTCTTAAATAAACCTAGTAGTTTAGAAACTACATTCAATTTGATACAGATTCTATTCTTACATATTTTTGAAATAATATATATAACTTATTCAAATTTTTAAGTCAAGTTGTCTAACTTTGAATTTTCTAAAATTTTCGCCACTTAAGGGCCTATTTTTTCCATGATGATCCTGCACATACCCTTGGAAGAAGAGGAAAAGAAGATAGAAATAGAAAGAGATAGCTATCCCATATCTAAGAATAGTAATAAAAAGAGTAACCTTCCTAAATTCTTTGATGCCTTTAGGAGCATAAAAGAAGGTGTAGAGGAAATGGATGTAGATGACTCTTAACTGCATCTCTTAGAACATCAAGGGCATGGAATATCTTGATACAAAATATAGTATTAAAAGATTCCTCAATCAAGAGAAATCTAAAGACATAGTCATGCTACAAGAAGTTAAGGAAATTGGTTACACCTTACAACATAATCTCAAATTTATCTAAAGGGATGCCACCTATCTCACCACTAATTGTGAAAGAGGTAAAGGTGGTGCTATAGTTTTTATCTCCAATAAATGGAACAAATGGATTGTAGCCCATGGAACCTCCCCTTGTAATAGGGTTATGTGGGTTTTCTTTGAAAAATACAACCTAAAGTTTGGCATATGCACCTTATATGACCCTAATGAGTACAAAAAAAAGGTGTGAATAGTGGGATTGGCTTTGTAAACTATAAGATATCCCTTGGATCATTGGGGGAGACTTTAAAATGGTGGAAAATTTAGAAGAAAAGGCTAGAGGAATGGATATGAGGTGGAAAGGGAACAAAAAGTTCTTCTGGTACATGATTAAAAACAATCTAAATTTTTTTGACATAATAGAAGGAAGCAAGAAGGAGAATAAAGCTATATGGTATACTTGGTGCAACTCTCAACAAGGTAATATGAGAATCTACTGCATATTAGATAGGTTCTATCTCCAAAGGGATTTCTTCCACTTTGATCAAGTTGAGGCACAAAACGTCAAGGTTAAGGTTAAACCATGGACACTGTCAGACCATCTTGCCATAATGGCTAAAGTAATCATTGAAAACAACTATGATAGACCTTCCAAAAAAGATAAAAAAGTTATCTTGAGCTCAAGTCTACTGAAAATAGAATACTACAATAATGTTATCTTCACTCTCAGAGAGATAAACAAATGGACCAAATCCAACTTATCTACAACAGAAAGATGAAATAAAAATGCTAAGAGTTGGAAAAGGATCTTCCAAACTATTGGGGAAAAAAGAGCTAAGGATGTTATAAATTCTGAAAATAAATTACAAAAGGCTCTGGTAAATGTGAAATCTATCCTACAATGTGACCCTCAAAACTTGGAAGTAAACAAAGAATTAATATCCATAAAAGGTCAGCTGAGGAAGATCCAAAATTATAAGGACAAAGGTATGTGAAGAAGAGCAAGAATAAACTATATTACTCAAGGTGATAGGGGGTCAAAATTATTCTTTAGATGTCTAAAACCAAGGGGGAAAAAGAAGTAGTTAATGCAATATGGGATGAGGTTGGCTTAATACAAGACCCAAAAGTGATAAAAGATAAATTCTACCAATTCTATGATAACATCTTCTTCATTGAGTGCCATGGTCCTCTAGGGAATAAGCAAGGAGAAAGTGTAGGATGCTAATCTCAAGGAAAATCTCCAATGAGATGGAAGTGGCCCTTAGCCAATAGCTAACAAAAAGAAGAAATTTCCAATGCAATTCTCTCACTCAAAAATGATAAATAACCAAGATCTAATGGACTACTCGTTGAATTTTATAAAAAGAACATGAGTTGGATAAGTTTTAGGACTTATTGCAAGTTTATCTAGAAGCCATTGAGGAGGGTTCACTGACGAAAAGTATAAACAATGGCATCATCAAGTTGGTCCCTAAAGAAGGTAACAAATCTATAATGAAGAATTGGAGACCCATCACTCTATTAAATGTCTCCTATAAAATTCTAACCAAGGAAATTGCTAGAAGAATAGCTTACTTTCTCCCTACAATAATCAATAACAATTAGAAAGGCTTCATAAAGGGGAGGTTCATTATGGAAAACTTGATTACCAACTTTGAGGCTATGAATTGGGCTAGAGATTCCAATCAAGATGTCAAGATGTTGCTCCTAGATTTGGAGAAAGCATATGATAGAATTGAATGGTCATTTATTCTAATAGTATTGGAGGCCTTTAGATTCCTATATCTCTTTTGTAAGATGATTAAAACTATATTAAAAGATTCAACAACACAAGTGTAAGTTAATGGAGTGTTAACCAATGAATTCCAACTACAAAGATCCATTAGACAAGTGTGCCCCCTTTCCTCTTCCCTATTTGTAATAGTAGTTGTTGCTTTGCATTATATCCTGAGGGACTCCTCCATAAGTCCAAGATTATATGGGCTCACACTGCCAAATAAGGAAGAAATTATAAATATCTAATTTGTTGATGACACAACCCTATTTGTAAAGTTGGATCAAGAGAACTTTGAGTGCCTAATGAGAAAAATGGAGATCTTCAACCAAGCAGCTAGGGCTAAAATATCTAAGGAAAATTCAATAATCCTAGCTTGGAACAAACAACAACCTGACTGCCTCCAAGAATATGAGTTCCAATGGGGAGGTCACAATAAGATTATCAAATACTTGTAGATCCCCTTTGCAGTGGACCCCACCTTCAAAGACATGTGGAACTGGCTAGAAAAAAAATAGAAAAGAAACTTAATGCTTGGAATTAGCAATATCTCTCCATTGTAAGGATAGCCCATGTATTTCAAAAAATCCTCTCCTCTTATAATATATACTACATATGCATCAATCTAGATGTTCAATAGCTACAAGATCCAAGCTACACAACAAATAATGTGATTTCTATAGTCAGATCGTAAAGGAAAAAACAAATAACATGCTTTGAAATGGGAGTTTGTTGTAATGAAACATAGAAAGGGGGCTTAGGAATGAAGGATCTCAAGTTGAAAGGCATAGCCCTTGCCATGAAATGGATCTACAAAAGCCTCAAAGGAAATGAACTATGGAAGGTCCTGATAAAAAATAACATTGAAAATGTTGTTCCTAAAAATGCTAAGGCCTAGAGAAACTTGCCTCTTTGTGATCTATTTTTTGGTAGGTTCACTATATGCCCTACCACGTTCAACATTTATAAAATTTTGTGGAAAGCTTATGAGCTTAAAAAAGAGGTTATCCTAAACAAATAGGTGGTGGAAAAGGATCTTAACAATATTTCTTGGTTAAATCCATTTGGTATTCCACAATGGGAAAACCCTTGCTCTTCTCCAAGGATGTTCTGCAAGGGAGTGGAACAAAAAAGGGATATTAACCTTTCAAAATTTAATAAGGAATGAAAATTTCATTTATTAGAACCAACTCAGCCAAGAGCTTGATATCTCCCCTACATAGAAAAAAAAACTTATGAAAGAATAGAAACACAAAAAGATAATATTGAGAAAGCTAAAAATTTATATAATTGAGAGAGTAGAAATAAAATTTCAAATGTATATATAATTATTTGGATGGGTATGTGTTCATACTAGACTAATTGATTATGATGTAAATAAGGAAAGAAAACAAAGAGTGGTGTGAGTAATAAGCTAAGTAGGATGACTTATTTAGAACCTTGGGGAATATATCAGTTGGGTATTCTACTTGTAATCAAATATAAGAACCCATAATTCATAGAATAGGTATTTTTTAGAAATAAGTCAAAAATAAAGATACACCATTTGTTCCTTAAAAATATTGGTATCACTATTTGGAACCATTCATCTTGGCTCAAATCTATGACATATTTTTTTTACAAGATGCACTATTAGCCAAGAAGAGTTGACATGGTAGTGGAGCCTATTGTCTTCATAACACAAGTGAATGGTAGTGGTACATTTCAATCTCATCTCAAATATCTTGGATCATCATATGTATTTGTAAATAGATTTTGAACTAAGTATTTGACCTTTTATATTTGTTTTCAATTATATGTTTATGAAGGAATAAAATATTATTTATATTGTGTCTTCTATGGTATTTCTTGTAATTCCATCTTATCCTTTTTATTTATATTTGTAGCCTTGATTTAGGTGTCTCAAATTATATGAACTTCTATAGATCAATGACAAGGAAAATTATTTTCCTTTGATTCTTGTGTACATGCCTATATTGTTTCATGAACTATTAAATCTGAGGCAATTAAATCTCATGGAAATAAAAGATTTTGGTTTGGCATATTACCTAATTAAAATAAATTTTCATTTTAGTTATTATATATCTCCTTTTTCCCTATAATTTGTTAGAAATAATCTCATTAAAAAATCAATGAACAGTTAGCATATAAAATCTTCGAGGTTATTCTTTAAGTGGATTCCCATGTTTCTATGCTTCCCTTATTGGCACAAGTTTGCATGAGAATAAAATTTTAATGTCAATAGTTTCAACACACCCTACATGACATGATTTAAAAAGGCCTTTGTTTGCATCTTATTTTGATGAAAATTTATTCTACATTTTATTATTTTTGAGGTAGATAAAAAATAATAGCTTGTACGACCATGAATCTTCTACCTAGTGACTATGTTGATGACTTTTTTCTTAAAAAAAAATCTCTATTTCTATAAACTATGAAAACTCCTTATATTTGTAGGCCCAAATATTCTAGTAACAAAATTTCTATCTATATCCTAGGATTCAAGAGGTCCACTATGACAATAAGAGTGGTGCCAAATTTGTAAAAAAAAAGTAAAGATACTACCTCTCTTTATAGAGATCGCTTGGTTTCTCTCTTATTAGATTCAAGATGTTACAAATTTCTTCAATAATCATAAAACCAGTGCTAAAAAGGCGACTCTCTAGAATTTCTTGATTTGTCTCTCAAGGGTAATACATGCTAATTTTTAAGAACTTGGTGGCCTAATTCAACTAAAATTTGGGAATAATTTTGTGATCTCCTCTTCAATTAATTCTATGAGAAAGTGCATGCCAACTTTCCCCTTCAAATACACATGGTTGACCATTTTTTTGAAATGAGTGATGGGTGGGAATCTCTTGATTCTCTAGTCCAAATTTTTTATAGAGGGGGGGTTTTGTCATTTCCAAACTGTTCATGCCTCCAAATAGGTTTCATGGGCTTGGTGGGACACCCCTTGTCCCTTCCCCCATATGACCAAAGTTCTTGGTGGCTTGTTTCCTCCGCCTGACTAGAAAGCCATTTTTCTAGGAAACAAAAATAAATTCTCTTATGGGATAAAAATTTTCCACTCCAAATAAGGAACCACCATTAAAATAAATAATCCCTCTCTAGATTGAAAATTGGAAAAATGGATACTCTTTTATTGGAAGGCTTGTTAGCAGGCACCACAATATTGAATCTATGAGAAGATGTACTAGCTCAAAGCGGAAAATTAAAGGCCCCATCTCTACCTCAATGCTTCCTAAGGGTCTTTTTCACTTCACTTTCTCCCTCTAGGAATACTTTTAAAAGGCCCTAACTTGTGATCCTTAGTTCTTCGATAAGTAGAACCTATCTCTCTATAAATGGTGTCCCAATTTTGACCCTTTAGCTCACCTACTTGCTTCCCTCCCAACTTGGGTTAGGATCTTAAGCCTCCCCTTAGAGTTCTAGGATGAGGAGATCAATGCAAGTGTGGAAAAGTCCTTTAATAACTTGCTCTCTCTAGAAAATATCACTAATGACCAATCCAGGTTGGTTTTTTCCCATTTTTGTGTCAGTATTGAACCCAACAAGATCTTTCCAACCTTGATCACCTTGGAATCCATGCTTCGTAATTGATCCCAATCAATTGACTATGATAACTCAACTCTCTTTTTCCAGCTCTTTTCTATAGTGGGTTACCTCTGTAATGGTTTTCCTAAAAAGGTGGCTAAGTCTATGAAATATCCAAGAAAGAATAAAATTATTGCAATCACATCCTTATAGACCTCTAGCCCAATAAAGGGTTTCTCTCAATTCACCCCTCCTCCTATGACTGTTTTATTGGCTTCTCGGTCCCTATTTAAGGAAACTTTTTTGGTTCCCTCTAGAATAAACATTTCAAATCCTCTCTTAACTAATATGGTGCCTTCTAGTGATGCTCTTCCATTGGACCCCGTTGAGAACAATTCATTGGAGCTTTCCAAAATGGCTCTCATGTTTGCTTCATGTGTTCTCTTGGAGGTCCTTGTTGTGATTGGGTCCTTGTAGATTTCCCAAATGGCTCCATTATCTACTTCAAGTTCACTTAAGGAATTCCATAACCCATCCAAGGAAGTTAGTCTAGTTAAAAATGAGAGAGTAGCCTATCCCACCAATGGGCCTTCATAGGAATATTTAAAATACACCCCCATATTTGGTGGCAAGACTCTGGCAAGTTAGGATCTTGCTAGCTCTCCCTCTTCACCCTTTTCCATAAAATTTGGACAAGGGGTGCATAAATTGGAAAACATATGAACCAATTCCAGGCTTATCAAGAAATCTACAAGATAAATGAGACACAGAAACATAGAAAAATATATCACTAATGGAAACCAATGAACCTTAGAGAAATTGGGCTCTAGATGATATAAAAAATGTTGATTCTCTTCTCGAATGTGAGGGGGCTAAACAATCTCCATAAAAAGTACATTGTCAAGGACCTCATCAAGGAATTCAAGCCTAACATTTTTCTCATTAAAGAAACTAAAATAAGTGTGGATGACATCAATAAAATGAGTAAGTTCATTTGGCCTAATGCTCTTTCTTACATTGTTAATGTTGATGGGGATTCTAGAGGTTTAGCCACCTTTTGGAAACCCTTCCTCCATGGTTCTCTCATTTCAAAAGATAGAAAATATCTCAATATTCTATTTTCTAATTGTTTTGGTCTTCACAATTGGGCCCTATACAATATATATGTCACGAACAACATTTTTCTTAGAAGAGAGACTTGGACCAACCTTCTAAGTAGTAAACAATCCTTCTCTAAGTATTGTTGGATGTTCTTAGGAAATTTCAACACCCATATATACCCTTTGGAGAAGATGGGGGTCCTTCATGATCTTTTTGAAAGTATGTTGGACCTCAATAACCTCCTCTTGAAGGGTGGCCTCCTAGATCTTGACCTCGAAGGAAGCCACCACACATTGTCAAATAAAACATCAAGAGAATTTGATTCAAGTTAGGCTAGATAGATGCTTTGTTTCCTCAAATTGGGATTTGGCCTCCTACTTTTTCCTCACCTCCCAATTAAGGGTTGTCTCTAATCACACTAATCTACTACTCAAACAAAACACTCCAAATAAAAAATTTGATTATCCCTTCTTCTTTGAATTATTTTGGACTCATTATCCCCAACTCAAAAAGCTTCTTGTGAACTAGTGGAATACAAATGTTAGAGGTTCTGAAATGTTCATGCTTTCCTTCAAGTTTAAGAGTTTAAGAAGGATTTTGAAAGATTGGAATATAAGTTCCTTTAATAATATATTCAACCAAATATCCACCCTTAAGGACCAACTCAAGAAAATAAAACAAGATATGGATGGTTTGGGTGCTTCCAAGGATCTTGCTAGAGAGGAAAAATATTTGCTAAGTGACCTACACGATATCATTGAGAAAGAGGAAATTTATTGGAAACAACACACTAGAAACCAGCGGTTGAAAGAAAGAGATAATAACACTAGGTTCTTCCACCTTTCAACCATCAAACATAGGAATAGGAATATAATAATAGATTTGATAACTTAGGATGGCTTCCTTTTATCCTCCAAGGAGGAGATTTCCCAAGAAGGCATCAATTTTTTCAAAGGACTTCTTAACCTACCCCTTTCGAACCTTCCTCCTCTAAAAGATATAATAAACCAATGGCTTGAGGTGGTCCCCTACACCATCTCTAAGTCTGATCTCTCATCTATAGAATGAAAATTATCTGATGAAAAAATAAAGATAGTGGTTTTCTCCATCAAAACCTCCAAATATCTTGGTCTTGATGGGCTACTCCCTTTTCTTTGAAAAATATTGCGAAGTTTTTTGGATGAGATGTGATCAAAGCTATCAAATAATTATAATCTTCTGGTAGCATCCTCAAGGATTTTAAAAACTTTCATTTTCTTTATTCCCAAAATATTTGGGTCCAATAGATTATCTAAATTTAGGCCTATAAGTCTTTGCAACATCTTCTACAATATTTTCTCTAAATTGATTGTTAAAAGAATAAAACCTTTCCTAAAAATGATACATATTGCTTGGAAAGGTTTTTTTTTTAGTAGGAAAATCACTTATGTTGTCCTCATGGTCCACAAAATCCTACATTTGATGAGAGAAAAGAATAAAAGAAAGCATGGCCTTCAAGTTGGATATATCAAAAGCATATGACAAAGTTTCTTGGAGCTTTCCTTTTGAAGTTCTATAGAGATTTGGTTTCAAAGGTAAAATTTTCAAACTCATAAAGGGTTTTGTTTCCTCCCCTAAGTTTTTAGTGATCATAAATGGATCTCCCCATGGTCACTTCTCAATGTCTGGTGGATTAACGTAAGGAGATCCTCATTCCTCCTACCTCTTCATCATGATGGCAGAGGTTCTTGGTCATAATATTGTGAAACGTATTTCCTATGGAAACCTAAAAGGCTTATCTCCCTCATCTACCTCCCTACCAATTTATCATCAACAATTTGTTGATGATCCATCCTTTTGAGAGAATCCATGGTCATGGACATAAAGGGTTGGGTCAACATTCTCCCATATTTTGTATTTTTTTTGGGTCAATGTATTAAATTTTCCAAACGTCTTGTGCTCTTCCACAATGTCCCCCCCTTAAATTCAAAATCTATAGGATTCTTAATTTTCATATTCTTATTCTCTCGTCAACGTACCTAGGTATTCCTCTCATGTTTGGTAAAGTTGATAATTATCTTTGGTGTAGCCTATTAGAAAGGGTTCAAAGGAAACTAGTGGCTTAGAAGGGAGCCCTACTCAGTAACACCATCAAAGTCCTACTTTTGAAGGAAAAATTATATAGTACCATTTTTTACCTCCTCTCCCTCTTCATTATGTTGTCTATCTAGAATAATAAACTAGAGCAGATTCAAATAATGTTTCTCTAGTCAGGAACCAAAGAAAATAATTTATTCTTTTTGGTTAATTGGGATATGATTTTCTCACAAAAAATAATGGAGATATTGGTATAAGAAAGACCAGAAAAATGAAACTAACACTTCTATCCAGAGTAAGTTGGTGCTTGATAAGAAACTAAGCTAAATGGATTAATATTCTTAAAGAAAAGTATTTGAATGGAGGGGAAGGTATCTTTCTCCTGCGTAACATTCATATCCCAAAAGTCTCCATAATCTAGAATAATCTCCTCAAAACCAAGGACATAATAATATAAGGTGCTTTCTGGAAAATCAAGAATGGGGCCTTAGTGAGATTTTGGGAGGATGCCTGGATTTTAAACTCAGCTCTTGATCTCAACCCAGTCTACTCTACTATTTAATAAAATATTTGTAGAAGATTGTGTATTAAAGTGTCCAATTATTTGGACCATTCCTCTAATCCTCCTCATTAGAGGATTGATCCTAATTGGTATGATTCTCCAATTTGATTGGTTATTGTAAAAATTATTAGTCTAATTGTTAATATGAGACTCTACAGGTCAAATTCTCTTGATTCCTTATTCAGGGAAGATTTGAAGGACAATAATTAAACAGCTACAATTTTCTAGCTACTAATTGGGATTCTCAATACTATTGGTTGAAAATCTGGCAGAATAGGTCCATTTCTAAGGTCATATTTTTTGTGGACGACCTTTCATAAGAAAATTATCATGTTGGAAAATCTCTGAAAGAGAGGATGTAATTGGTCAATAGGTGCTTTCTTTGTGAGAAAGAGGGATAAACTTCTTCCCATTTTTATCATTTATATTATTCTTGGAGAGTTTGTCAAAAAATTCAATATTTTTTTCATTTCAACTAGGTTTGGAAAAAAGACTCCACAAGTGTGGTAGATATTTTGACTCCTCTATTCAACCATCCCATACTTTCTAAACTCTGGTGGCAAGCCCTCCTCTTCACAGGCAATGATTTTCTTAGTGGCTAATATTCACCAATTGGCTAATAGTTAAAATTTGGGAATCCAAAATTAGCTAATAGTTTGAGCTATACCATGACACGAATTGCCACAATTTTAGGAAAAAAATATTATAGTCTTATTTAAATTACCAAAGAATTTATTTTATTGAAATTTTTAACACAAAAATCTGCCACAATATTCGATACATAATTAGATTATATTCACCTAGATTTTATAAATTATAGTAGAAATCTATATTGATTAGCCAATAGTACTTCACATTTATTAGTTGCTTTAGGACCATATTTCTAATCTTTAGTTTCTACCATTGATTTACAGTACAACTAATGGCCCTTGTATTCCACAAGGTAAAATGTACTCATGATCTATAATTCTCATGGGATATACAATTTTGGGTCTCATGAGCATTATAGATTATGGGTATATTCTACCTCAAAGAGTAAAACGAGGTTCATTAGATCAATCATCCAAAAGAAATTTTGATCCCCATGAGAATTACAAATTGTTGATACACTTTACTTTGCAAAATACAATTAGGTCCATTATATTATATTTTAAAGGAATGGTGGAAAATAAATATTATAGTCTATCCCTTAAACCCATAGATAATTTCCACCCTCATGCCCCTACTTTTTCATGAGAATTTTTTTTAGATTGGATGGATTCGCCATAATAATTTTTACATTTTCCTATTATTTTTCAAGATTTGCCAAAATTTTCTAAACAATTTTTGTGATGTAAAAAAATTGCCAATAAAATTAATATTTTTTTCAAAAAAAAGAAAGATTCGACAATATAAATTAATATTTTTTCCTAAAAAAAATAAATATTCACCAAAATTTTATATATTTTTTTGAGATGGGTTTCTTAAAGTTATCACCGCTCACAAGTTGGGTGCTTTAGAAGGAGAACAACAACAAGATCTTCAAGGGTAAACACCCTTGGAATGTGCTTTTTAATCAAACCATTAATAAGGCTAAGGAGAATCTCAAATCTATTTCTTTCAACCCTAAGAGGAATCCCACTAATCTAGAATTTTATTTTACTACTACCTAGTATTTCTCTAAAGTTTTTAACTCTCCGAGCTCTAAAATCCCTTCTGACTATAGTAATATTCACTGGTCCCCCTTGACCTTGGATGGCTTAAACTAAACTTCAATGGCTCAACTAAAGGGAACCCAGGTTGAGCAAGAGGGGGTGGCATTAATCTTGGAAGAAAAACCTCCAGTTGAACACTGAGGTCTACTACTTTCCATGGGTTACAAATTGCTAATAGTAAAGGTATTTCCAACTTGACTATAGAAAGAGATCCTCGTAATACCATAATGAAGGTAAAATTAAAAGAATCTCCAAGTTGGTCTTTGTGAGATCTTATAGCTAAGGCTCACCTTGAAATCATGAATATAGGAAATTTTTAGTTTAATCATGTGTTCCATGAAGGAAGCAAGGTTGCAGATGGGATGGCTAATCTCAGAGCTTATGTGAGAAAGATTAAAATATGGTAAGATCTCTTAATGATTCAAAAAATGTTAGAATGTTAATTAATAATGAAGAAAATGCACTTCATTATAGAAACTAAACTAAATACTCATCAAGTTCATTATGACATGTACTACTCACCTTGCATGAAGGAAAATAATTCCCTCCCACCTAATCCTAATTACAAGTGAGAACCACCTACCACTACTATTTGCAACTATTATTTCCCAATATCTTTTCTTAGCCCCAATTCAACTCTTATTGTGACTAGCAATATGGGAGGGGATTATGTGCAAGAGGAGCCTACTTCCTATGAGAACTTAAGAAAAGACCACGAATTATGGCCAACTATTCAAAAAGGAAAGTGTACCTCTTATGTTGATGTCATGGAAGGGCATGACCCCAACCTATCATTGGAGTTCATTAATTCTTGGAAGGATGGGCAGGTCTAAGTTTGGGGTCTTTCTTTCATAGTGTCAATGGAGTTTATTTTAGTGGCCATGAGTCTCTCCTTGGATGATGCTTGCATTTCCAAAAAACCTAAGGGTCACTACCACAAGGACATGGAAATATTCCTTAAAAAGGGGAAGAGCGTGAACTAGCTTCAAAATAGGTTCAAAAAAGATAGAAGAAGATGGTAGAAATTATTATGAGGTATGTCACTATAAAAGGAAGATATAAAAGATTCCATGCCCACCTCTTCCTTATGCTCAGACATTTTTATTATAATTTCAAAATGAACTTTTATTTCTAGATTTATTCTTCCCTTGAGAAATTAGTTAAAGTTATTTAGGATAAAGGGAAGCAAATTCCTTTGCATAAAGGCCTTATGTATAGGCTTTATTGGAATAATGTGGCTTTTTCCCTTGCTATTGCTTCTCTTCTCAGGGTGACAAACATTTCCTTAGTCCTTAATAGTTCCTCTATGACTTCAAAGAGTAATCCCTCTTCACCTAGCCCAGCTAATTTATCTACCTAATGCCACCAACCAAGAATTGCAAGGTCAACCCCCCCTCCTATCCATGCCTCTAAAGGAAAACCCCTATTATTGTTGACCCCACCTCTGCTAGCAAGAAAATAGTGGCCTTCATTGACCCCCCAAATTTCTTTCTTGGACAACTCTAATTCTTCATGGTCCCCCACCTCTATGGATTCCCCTATTGACTCTCCTTTTGGGGACACTTCCCTAGCTATTTCCCCTCCCAGCTCCTCCTTGATTACCTCTCCTTTTGGTCCCTCAAACTCTTCTCTCTGAAATGTGAATCAAGTTTAGAATCTTGAAGAAACTTTGTCAAACTTGGCTATTTGCAAGAGTTGTGTTCCCCTATGTATGAAATTGGACAAAATAAGACAAGCCACAAACATCCAAAATGACATTTTGACATGGTTGTTGTCCCAACTCATTACCACTAAAACCAAGATCCAGAATTTGGAGTTTTCTATGTGTAACAAAACCCTAGACTGGTCAGGAGAGGTGGAGGACTGTGTTCATTGGGACTTATTATCTATCATGGCTAAAACCTTCAATAATTGGGCTAATATTGAGAATGAGGTTGAGGAGCTCAATTCTATTGTTGGGACCTCTAAGGAGAGAAACAAACTTTAGGAACAGGTTGCTACCCTACAAAGTAACCATGAAAAACCCTTCATAGCTTGTAGGACATACTAGAGTTCAATAAAGAAATGGTGAAAAAAAATTCCATCACCATCCAAGTTTTTTAGGATGAGCTAAAAATCTATCAAGGTAAGCATGCAAGTGATGATCTTACAAATGTTGCTCAAATCGACTCCAAAAAGAAGGGTAGGAAAGTGGAAAGTTCTACAACCTCATACTGATGAAGGTGGTAGAAAGAACCAAAAGGATTTTTCCTTTGAAGAGAAGCTCCAATTCCTTGTGAAAGAGTGGCAGACTATCAAGGGTCTTTCCTACTTGGTGATCAATAGCTAGTTCTAGGTCCATGTTGGTCTCTAGATATGTTTGTGTTTTTATATTTTTATTAGTCTTTTTTGTGTTTTTTGTGTTTTAGTTTTATGGTTGCCTCACTCATTTTGACATCCTTTGGCTTGGCCTTTATGGTTGTTTTGCAATGGGTACATGCCCTTCTCATTTTTATCTTAATCAAAACTTTATCCTTCAACAATTCATAGAAATCATGAATTTTCCCATACAATGCATGAATGATCTCAACTTATTGTTTGACAAGGCAAGAAAGAATTACCAATAAATATCTAGCCACCTCTAGGTTTTACATTTTTTATACTTCCTAAAATGTATAATTCTTTAAAAAAATTATGATGTAGATTTTAGTAGGTTAGACTCTTCCTAAGCCATATCATTTTCCTATGAAGAATAAGAAAAATGTAATAAAAAATAGAATATTAATGTTGGAATATTGTTGTCATTGATGTCAAAAGGGAATGTCCATGTGATATCCTACTCAGGAGACTGGTGATGTTTGGATGACGGGATGAATTCTAATGTATTAAGTTATGGCATTGAAACAAAATTTATATTCCAACGATGATTGTTTATCAATGGATGCAGGTTGTTTAAGTGACAACATAATCCATTGAGTTTGTTGCAGCAACCGACCCACATTCCTTGTGCCTACCAGCTCAACAAATATTATATGATCATAATATTTCCATAGTCACAGGGTGAATATTTATTCTTGGTATAATCTATGACAGTGGTTAAGGATTGAAGATCTAAGTCCTTTTCGGGAACTCAGCATGAATATTGTAGATTCCCATCTAGATTCCTTGGAATAGCACAATAGTGCACGTTGTGGGACCAGTTTGACAGATAGGTTCCCAGGGTGATTGGTGACATTACGGTAGATGGTTGTGTTTGATTGATTGATATAATAATTCACATCTCTATTGTGAATTGTGTGGGTATTTCAAGGCAACAGATGGTGATAATCCACCAGTCCACTAAAGCTTTGGTGGGACTGCATCTAATCTCATAGAACTATAGATTTGTGATGTGTGTATTTTGGGACTTTCCCTCAACAAGATGTATATGGAAAAAATCAATGGTGATTATTAAATAAAACCATTTATCTAACGGTCATGTTTTAAAAGGTTGAGTGGTGAATGTTGATCAATGGATCATGGCATGAAAAGTAGTAGATCAATGACACGGGTTTAAAACTAAGAATCATTAATAGCTATGACAGTGTGATCTAGGGTATTGATTGCAAATCAAATCTGGGAAGAAATTCAATCAACCCAACTATTTTAGCTACCATTATTAATAATGATTAGATGGTGGGATAGGTGATACATACATTTAGGCAACAAATGATCAGAATAATATCTACAACAAAGAATATCAATTTAATGTAACTATAATCCTAGTTATTATGTGTGCTAGAAAAAGAAAAATATTTGATTCTGATATGTGAATGTGTGGCTCAATGATCTGGTAATGTGTAGAAGAATAAAAATATCAAACCCTATCAGAGAATTAATGACAGTGGTTGTGTATCTCAAGACTAATGAATAGAGTTGGTGATGAATAAATTAAATAATTTTTCAAGAAGGAGTGGGTATGAGAGTGATGCTTTCAAATGGAAGAGTGAGTGTGTGTTGCATTTGAGAAACAATTGTCTTTTGAGAAGGACAAAGAAAACCCTGGTAAAAGGAAGCATGAAGGGAAGTAATGTCCTTGTTTAACACCTGAAGGAAGATAGCGAATGCACTCCTAGAGAAAGTGCAGTAAGATAGTGTAGTGTATCTATTAGTCTCTTAACACAAACAAAGAATACACTAATAGAACACTAGTACAGAAACAACAATAAACTACTGAAAAAACTACTAAAAATTGTTTATAAATGACTACAGTTGGTCATGTGACCACTAGTTTATTTCCAGTCATATATAACATGACTAAATTGATTACTAAACCATTTTTAGTCATTTATTGGTTGTTTTGATTGATCATTTTGGTAGTATATTTAGTCGATGATTTAGTTATTCATTGTTGTGATTTGGTCACTTATTTAGTCACCTTTTTTCCACTGATATATTTAGTCATTGATTTATTCATTGATTGTTGTAATCTGGTCACATATTTAGTCATTTTTTATTCACTAATATATTTAACTGGTCACTTAATTAGTCATTTTTTAATTCACTGATATATATTTAGTCATTGATTATTATTAAGTAGTCACTTATTTAGTCATTTTTATTCACTATTCACTTATTTCTATCAATTTGTAGTATATTTAATCAATTTAATTATTGATGTCAATTAGTAGTATAGTTATTCATTTTAATTGACTGATATTTGAGCATTTAAGCATAAAACACATAAATACACATCAATCATCAACTGCAGACAATAAGACAGACATTGAGAAGGCAAAATTGGTGAAATTTATTAATAAAAGAAAGGTGTTCTAATTATAGCTTAGAAATATAGTATTATAATTTTTATTTTCAATCACAAGACTTAAAAATCTAAGTTACAATATTGCATAGAAATAACTGCAAGAAAGAAACTTCTACAAAAAAAATTTGCAATGATGGAAATGCATGCTTGAAGCCCTTCAATGCGAGAACATGCCTCTTTCATCTCTTAAAACTTATACAATGTGGGAAATCTTCCTAGAGAAAGTTGTAACATGTCTATAATCCAAGAAGGAGAGTGTTGATCGTGTCCCATATATGAAGCTCTCTCCTTCAATACAGTCAACAATAACCCAGCTAGAATTTTTCCTCCTTTATATGCAACGTTCCATCTGATATGAGCAATAGGGTGTTTCATTTTCTACCTTGAATGAACCTATGCCTCAATACAACCAAGAAAATTACTATTAGTCTCAATTCAGAAAGAATAAAAGTGCATTGTATATTGCAAGTTTACACAATTCCAAACACAACAGAAGGATAAATCAATTAAAAAATTGTATCCTTGTCAACAAATACCTTAAATAGAGTGTTCAACATAGGCCTAAAGTGTGCATATTGAACCCTTAATTTCATAACCTTGTTCAAAGTTTAAGAAAGGTGATATGCTCAGATTATAGACTAAAGTTGACATTATAGAATGAAGGCTATCAACACTAACCAAACTGGAACAAAATTATCAATATAAATTTCTTGGAAACCAAGCCCATGAATAACATCAGACTTAATTAGACAACAAAAATGTCAACCGTAGTTCATGTGTTGTCTGAGTCAAGACTTGCACCATGGAAGAATCCATTTATACATAAATTCCAAATTAAGTTGATGAGAAAAGATATTTGATATCCAACTGGAAAGCCTTAACATCTTAAAATTACTAATCTGATGTTTCACAACAAGGTTCCCAACTGTGACATCATCTTTACTTAAGAAACTAGATATTGATCCACTACCATATTGAATCTCACAGGATTCTCCTTCATAAACAAAAAATGATATATATATATATATATATATATATATATATATATATAAATATATATATATTTACCAACTTCCTTAATATCCCCATGTAAGCAAACTAAACTAAGTGAGGTTGAGGGTTTGAAGTAGAGTACCATATTCTTGGCATGTGCTTGACTTTGATGACTTGTATCTTGAATGGAAATATCAAGCTAGTTGCACTATAAAATCATTGTTATAAAAATAACCACAAAATCCTCTTTAATTAAAATAATCCTTCTAGATATTTCAGTTAATTTCTAAGAGAACTAATTTCACTATCTAAATAGCCATCAATCTATTTACTATATATAATTTCCCATAATGTAGAATTTGAATGTAATGAAACTAACCATAATTAGCAAAGATTTCACACAAAAATGTAGTACAAAATTAATTGTTTGATAGAATGCCTCAAAGAGATGTCATCTCCTAGAATGAAATGATATGATTGCAAAATGTGCAAAAAATGGATTTTGCAAGGAAGCACTCAAAATATTTGAATTAATGAAACACTCTGGAACACAAACATTGAAAGCTTTTCTTGTGTTCTAGATGCATGCAGTCATGTAGGTTCAGTGGATGAGGGTTGCACATACTTCACATTTCAATAACCCTTATTGCATTACATATATAGTTGATCATTAGGTTTGCATGGTTGGCCTTCATGTTTGTGTTGGCTATCTTGAGGACACCCTAAACATTATTACTAAGATTCCAGTTAAACCTTCGGTTCCTGTGGATCATATATGAATATAGGCTGAGTATTCCAACAACACTGCTTTTTTAGTTGGATCCTAAAAATGTTGGAACTTATGTTCTTCTCTAAAACATTTTTGTAGAAGTGGGCAGGTGTGGTGAGGTTCAAATAGTAAGGAGATTGATGAAAGATAGGGAAATTAAAAAGATAACTACATGTAGTTGGATTGAAGTACATAAAATGGTACATGGTTTTTGTGTAGGAGATAGATCACATCCACAAACATGGTAGATCTATGCAAAATTGGAGAAATTGGCTTGGAAAATGAAGGCAGGAGGGTATTTCCATATTCAAGACTTTTACTCAATGTTGTGGAATAGAAGAAAAAAGAATCATTTATCTGCCACCATAGTGAAAAGTTAGCAATTGCATTTGGTTTGTTAAACATGGCCCCTGATACAACTATTAGAGTTGATAAGAACCTTCAAGTATGTTCTTATTTTCACACTACATATAAATTCATCTCTAAGACTGTTGCAAGAGAAATTGTTCTAAGAGAGGTGAACCATTTCCATCATTTTAAATAAGGACAATGTTCTTGTGGAGAATATTGGTGATGCTAAATGAAAAAATATAAAAAATAGGCTTACACTATAATAATGTGCACTACATCAAATATCCAGTAATAACAAAGGGACATCCATCAAAGCATAACAACAAGGGTTTTTTTTGTCATATGTTGTAGTTACAAGTGATCTACTAGACATACATGAAAATGTGGAAGCAATATACACAAGGTAATCAAATTGTTTCAAAAAAATTCCTCAAAGAAATGTGATATTTATTTTTATAGTTTAACCATGATACCACACTATTTGACATGATCCTTGCGGTGATACGAGATGTTACCGCTACACTGCACCATTATTGTTGGACCTTCGCAGTAATGCGAGATGTTACTGCTACACCGCATTTTTATTGCTCAACCTTCACGGTAATGTGAGATGTTACCGATACACCACACTGTGTCTTCTTGGCTCTTGTAGGGATGAGGGAGAATTATTTGAGTTACTGTCATACCACACATTTATTTCTCTACCTTCATAGTAATGTGGGATGTTACTGCTACACTGCATCGTGTCTTCTTGGCTCTTGCGGTATGGTGTTATTATGAAACATGTCACAATAGTCTTATGAAACTTTCCACGACCATCTACTACCTTGACACAAAATTCTTATGAAAATTTTCAATATTTATAGGCACCTTTTAAATTGCATTCAAATCTATAAGGAAACTATCAGGTATACAGATGACAATCCCAAGAAACATGGCAATGGTTACACTAATAAATAGTTAACTAGAAACCATGAATTTTCAATGCATAATGGAGAATATATAGAGTTAAGTCAATGAGCAAAAATGCTTGGAGAATTGTCATCAAAAGTATGACAATCTAAGAGTCCATAGTAGAAAATCATATACCCTCAAAGACCTAACAATCATAATAGACCTAGTGATAGCTTTCAAAGTCATAAGAATAAATTCATAAGAGAATAGATGTAAGAGAATGAAAATACACTGAGATGGAAGGGTAGTATTGAAGAATCATACTTGTAGTGAGAAGGTAGGGAGAACAAAGTAATTTACAGTCAAGAGCATCATGGTAGTTTCTCAGGTAGCTATATTTGGGCAAGGAGAGAACTTAGTGAAAACATTACCATCAAAACAATAAGGATACTCAAAACCCTACCAAACCCTAGGGCATTTTTCATCACCTTGTAGAGATCACAAACATGCATGAAAATATTTCACAGAGACTAATATCATCTCTATTTTTTATGATCACAAAAAGTAACAAAGAGTAACAAAAATTTAGATTTACAAGTGATGAAAAGAAGTACATGGAAAGTATATTATGCTAAATCTATTTTCTTTAAAAAAACTTAACCATTAACTATCCAATACAATCTAACAAAATACAAATATATAATGAAATATTATGATTAAATGATAATTTTAACAGTTATCTTAAGGTAGACCAAAAAAAATTATGCAAGTGAAAAATACTACACTTAGATTATTCTAAACAAATAGCATTTTCATTCACATTATTTTCAAGCAACAGTTTTAGAGATGTGTCCAATTGTAAAAAAATCAAATCAAATCTACAATGATCTCAAAGATTTGAAGATTTAAAAATATGATATTTTTAGATCTATTCTTGGGTGTATCCTACAAAATTCATCATAGAAGGATGGGTCATCACCTCATTTAGACCTGGATGTGTAACTACCTGTGTTATTTCCATAGAATCCAAAATACCTACAAATGTTGGAAGAAATAATCCTATAAAGTCACAAAAGGAAAATCTAAATCAGTAGTAATTTACTAATTTTCATTCAACTTCTTTGTAATCATTTTAAGTACGTGATTCTATTGTACTTTAAATATTTATAATATGAAGTTTAGCTATTCAAATAGCTTAAATGATTTTAAGTTATAAAACTGATAAGTAGGCATTGGCAATTCAAAAAAAAATCCACTTCTAAAATTTTAAATATCATTATTGTATCTATTTATCATTGTTAGAGAGTTGCAAATTGTGAATTGTCCTCTATCCTATAAGACTAAGAAAGGAAGAAAACTATCAAAAAGTGATCGAATCATAACAAAGAGTCCAAAAATATTGAAATTTATTGTCAAATGGTGACAATGATTTATCCTCTAAGTCATTTGCACATGGTGATTGAGAACACAGTGAGTAAGAAAAGAGCACTAGATCATAGCACTACAAAATGGTCATGAGTTATGCAATGAACTTCACTATTCTTTTGATCACAAAGGAGATCAAGATAATAACCAACATATTGATGTGCACAAAGAATATTCATGGAGTGAAAATTTCCTTACAAAGCAATTACCACAACAAAGTTTGAGGTGAATTGCACCTGCTATTTTATGTTCATATGGATATGTTCTAACCTATAGTTAATTGGTGTATCATAATAGATAGGCTAAATAGTTGTTTATATACCATTGTTTCAAATTCTAAATTGTTATACCTTATTCTAAGAGAAAATCACAGGGGGATTCTATACATAAGACACCATTGTTTCAAATTCAAAATTGTTGGCTCTTTCACAATTGTTTGCTTCATTTATTTGATCTAAGATAGCCTGATGTATAGAAGATGCTCTCAAAATCATAGTAAAATCCTTTATTTTGGGATGATTGTTTAGAACCGCTCCCATCATAAAAATGAATAAAAGCATTAGTCGTTAAAAACTAAAATTTGCAAGAGTTACATCAAATTCTACTTTTCCACTCTCTTTTCCATTTTAAATTTTATTCCCGATTTCATCCATGAAGAACTTCCTCAGCATGTAGATCCTATTGTTAGCCATAACTTTACCAGGTGTTGAGGATAGATTTGAGTTTTTACCCAAGCAAAAATTGAAAAAATTCGGCCTTATAGCTATCCTTGTGATCCAGGTGGATCTTCAGGACCTAAAATTGAAGTGTTCCAGTTTCTCTCAGAAGCAGTGCCATCGCGTAGAGCACAAAATTTTGAATCTGGTGCAATTTGAACGGGTGAAAAAGGAGTCCACTTGCTCAAGATATCGCCGGATCAAAGCTTGGTCAAAGGCTGGTCAACTCAACTATCAAGGACGAGAAAAAAGGTGGAAAATTCATTATCACAGAATTTGGTGAAAGTGGTACCATCGCGAAGAGCTCGTCGAGACCTTTCCAACGGTGTTCATTTCATGCAAATCGGACGTCGTGTGCACGAGTTAGAGCCAGTCAAAGTTTTCGGTTGACTAAGGTACAAGTGGTATGGTTGTTGACATCAACCTGACGTCATCCTATTCAATCGGCAGTCAGGTCATCGTACGGACGCTGATGTGGAATAATGTGGTTTTGACATGTGGCAATCCGTACAGTCTATACATGAGATGACATCAGCTTGGTCAGCGAATCATGTGTTGACACGTGGCAATTGTCCCAATCAGCAGGGTGAGTCAGCACTTCAATCATCAGCCTCGTCACCTGCACAGATGTCATGCATGTCAGCGTCCAGTTGGCAGCGTCGTCATTGTCCAATTGGTAGCCTCGTCATCATCCAGTGGCAGACACATCGACAGTTGAGTTGGCGATAGCGTGGAGTCTTCATCAAATCATAGGATGACACGTGGCTTCATGCGTATGCGACATGTGGACCTCCAGCTCGCCATCCTCCAATGAATTTTGGTGGGTATTTTTAAAACAAAAGTAGTTGGGGGGGGTTTCGAACACCCAACCTTCCATGCTCCACGGTCGATGGTTACCAGCTTGCCTACACAACTAAGCTTACTATATATGGACGCTCCTTTCTTTTGTTATGGGTTTTTTTTTTAAACGGTTTAAAAAGAACCGACGGCCGGGTGTGGAACCTAGAACCGGCAGGGTCTTAAAATGTATGGTAACTGCTCGGCTGCCGAACTCGTTTGAAATATAGTGGGCACGAGTTTTATATAACCCAATGTCTAGGCCGAAGCCTAAACCAAATAACCAACAAATGGTTATTTGTTAACAAAATAAACAAACCTCTCAAACTAAAAGCCCGAATAAGCTATAAACAAGGGCTTGAAAACAAAATTTAATTATTTTAAGGGGGATTATTGTTTGTATTTGTAAAAGTGGGGAATTGGTTTTTATTTTTTTCCATTTAAGGGGAAAATTCCAAAATTGTTGGTTTTAACCAAATAGGCCCAACTTCAAGTATAAAAGGGAGACTAGGAGAGTCTTCCTGAATCATCCATCAGTTGATCATTCTCCATTGTATCCCTTTCTCTTAGTTTTTGAGAGGCTTTTGTGAGAGAATTCTTAGAGGGAATTAGAAGAATATTTGAGTTGTGATGGAGTGATTTTCTAATCTTGTAGTAGATCCTTTAGGCAGAGTTAGTTTCTTTACTCTTTGTCAATCATCCCTAGCCTTGAGAGATTTTGAGAGGGGTGTGAGTGAGAGACTTTTTGTATGACTTTGTGGAAGAGCTACAAGATATTGTAAGCAATGTTGCAAGAGGCTCTAGTGGAGATTGTATTTCCATTTCAAACATTTCAATAGATTGGTCACTCGATTGAGCTCGACTCAGAGACGTAGTCCACTCAGACGAACTCCGTAATCAAATTGGTGTCTTATTATCTCTCTCTTGGTTCTATGCTTTGAATTTTCTCTATTTAATGTTCCTACTACTCCATTGTTGATGTCTTTATGCTTTTGTTCATAATCACTTAAGCAACATTTGTCACAGATCCCTTTCGCTTTACGGATCAAGTGGTATCAGAGCTTTGTTTGGCTGGTTTGTAGGAGTGATTGTGAGTCATTTTGCTATTGGTGGACATTTGGAGTTTGGAGCAAAGATCAGAAAAGGGTGAATCTTCAAGAGTGACATTGACCAAATCCATGGTGGATGATATTATGTCAATGAAACACATGATTGAAGAACTCGTCTGTGATCATTGAGAGAGGAATAATAAGATGCAAGAGTTGGAGGATGCTTCTTCCTTGTACTCCCCACGTATAGTGGCAAAGGCTTGGGCACCTCTTCTTAGGGAATTGTGAATCCTATTGAGGCTAAGAAGAGACCTCAATATCGAGGCTTGGGCTTCAAGGCAACTGGAGAATCATCCAAAATTCATAACTACTGCACTCACTGAAAAATCAGTGGGAATTGAGATGAGAAATGATGGGAACTACATCCAGAACTTCATCAAAGGTCAGAGGTTGCGAAGATCGACCAATAGAAAGTCGAGACGAAGATGGAGCCAGTAGCTGCTATGATTCTTGAGACAATTCAAGAGGAGACTTAGCAAAAGAGTGAGCATCCAGTGGAGGAAAGTTCCTTCGAACAGCTCCGTAAGAGCTGGGAACGCCTTGCCTCTAACTAGTAGTGTCAGCGTTGTGTATGTTACTTTTTCTTATAGTGTGGTAATATGCATGTTGATACTAGGCTAGTGTGGATTGGGGGTATGAAACTCTAAATTGATTGTAACAGTTTTTAAGAAGTTGTATTTCTCTCTAGATTGAGATTTTGTAAGGCTCTTGAAGCCGTGTCTCTTGTAATCGGGAAAGGGGATTACTTTGTAACTTCTTATTGCAGGTTGTTGTTAGGAACTTGTACCTGCATATTTCAAGTGTGAAGCTTCACTTGAAGAGCACTTTTCAAAAAGAGTTGTTGAGAATGGTCAATAGTGACCTTGCATGCTCTCAGCTTGAAGACTCAATTGAGGCCATTTTGAGGACACGTCTGAACTTAGTTGAAGTTCTTGAAGGATGTTATCGATGACCTCGTTGCTTCAAATGAACGTGACCCGAGTTGTGTGGTGGAGCCTTGAATCAGCTATTCTGAAGTACAAAGGTGAAGGAATATTCCAGGATGAGGTGTAGATACCATGCTTGAGTAGTTGGAGGAGCAATAGAAGCATGCCAGAAAGAATGGTGAGAGATGCAGCATGTGAACTACCTGTGAGAAGCACTGAGGGACAGGTTTATCATACTCAATTTTTTTCTTCTTGCTTTGGGTATTTTAAGTTCCATTTTTGAACTGCATCATGAGGAGTTGTGAATTCCTACATTACCGAAGTGTAAGACCTTAGCAGGCAGATGTGACAGTGTGTTCTAGTGATTCAGATTGTGGCGAGTGTCAAGATGCTCAATGCGAGATTATTGAAGGAACTATACACTTTTGGAGGACCAAAAGTTCTTCAGTGGGGAGGTTTGATCCAAGTGGATCTTCAGGACCTGAAATTGAAGTGTTCCAATTTCTCTCGGAAGTAGTGCCATCGCGTAGAGAATAGAATTCTGAATATGGCGCAATTTGAACAGGCAAAAAAGGAGTCTGTTTGCTCAAGATATCGCCGGTGAAAGCTCGGTCAAAGGCTGGTCAACTTAGCTATCAGGGATGAGAAAAAAGGTGGAAAATTCATCATCATAGAATTTGGCGAAAGTGGTACCATCACGAAGAGCTCGTCGAGACCTTTCCAACGGCATTCATTTTGTGCAAATCAAACGTCGTGTGTGCGAGTTAGAGCCAGTCAAAGTTTTTGGTTGATCGAGGTACAAGTGGTATGGTTGCTGATGTTAGCATGACATCATCCTGTTGAATCAGCAGTCAGGTCATCGTACGGACACTGATGCAGACCAATGTGGTTTTGACACGTGGCAGTCCATACAGTCCATACATGAGATGACGTCAGCTTGGTTAGTGAATCATGTGTTGACACGTGGCAATTGTCCCAGTCAGCAGGGTGAGTCGGCACTTAAGTCATTAGCCTCATCACCTACACAGTTGTCATGCATGTTAGCGTCCAGTTGGCAGCCTCGTCATCATCCAGTTGGCAGCCTCATCATCATCCAGTGGTAGACACATTGGCAGTTGAGTTGGTGATAGCGTGGAGTCTTCATCAAATCATAGGATGACACGTGGCTTCATGGGTATGCGACATGTGGACCTCCAGCTCGCCATCCTCCAATGAATTTTGGTGGGTATTTTTAAAACAAAAGTAGTTGGGGGGGGTTTCAAACCCCCAACCTTCCATGCTCTGTGGCCGATGGTTACCAGCTCGCCTACACAACCGAGCTTACTATATATGGACGCATGTTTCCTTTGTTATGGGTTTTTTTTTTAACGGTTTAAAAAGAACCAACGACCGGGAGTGGAACCTAGAACCGGCAGGGTCTTAAAATGTATGGTAACTGCTCGGCTGCTGACCTCGTTTGAAATATAGTGGGCACAGGTTTTATATAACCCAATGTCTAGGCCAAAGCCTAAACCAAATAACCAACAAATGGTTATTTGTTAACAAAATAAACAAACCCCTCAAACTAAAAGCCCAAATAAGCTATAAACAAGGGCTCAAAAACAAAATTTAATTATTTTAAGGGGGATTATTGTTTGTATCTGTAAAAGTGGGGAATTGGTTTTTATTTTTTTCCATTTAAGGGGAAAATTCCAAAATTGTTGGTTTTAACCAAATAGGCCCAACTTCAAGTATAAAAGGGAGACTAGGAAAGTCTTCTTGAATCATCCATCAGTTGATCATTCTCCATTGTATCCCTTTCTCTTAGTTTTTGAGAGGCTTTTGTGAGAGAATTCTTAGAGGGAATTAGGAGAATATTTGAGTTGTGATGGAGTGATGTTCTAATCTTGTAGTAGATCCTTTAGGCAGAGTCAGTTTCTTTACTCTTTGTCAATCATCCCTAGCCTTGAGAGCTTTTGAGAGGGGTGTGAGTGAGAGACTTTTTGTATGACTTTGTGGAAGAGCTACAAGATATTGTAAGCAGTGTTGCAAGAGGCTCCAATGGAGATTGTACTACCATTTCAAACATTTCAATAGATTGGTCACTCGATTGAGCTCGACCCGAAGAGGTAGTCCACTCGGACAAACTCCGTAATCAAATTGGTGTCTTCTTATCTCTCTCTTGGTTCTATGCTTTGAATTTTCTCTGTTTAATGTTCCTGCTACTCTATTGTTGATGTCTTTATGCTTTTGTTCATAATCACTTAAGCAACATTTATCATAGATCCCTTCCGCTTTACAGATCACCTTGGCACCTAGTAAAGTTATGGCTAATAGTAGGATCTATAGGCTAAGGAAGTTCTTCATGGATGAAATTGGGAATAAAATTTAGAATGTAAAAGAGAGTGGAAAAGTAGAATTTGTTGAAACTCTTGAAAAGTTCAAGTTAGTGACTGACACTTTTGTTCATTGTTATAATGGGAAAAATTCTAAACATTCATCCTGGGATAAAGGATTTTACTATGATTTTGAGAACATCTTCTATATAGTAGGTTGTCTTAGATCAAATAAATGAAGCAAACAATTGTGAAAGAGCTAGCAATTTTGAATTTGAAACAATGGTTTCTTATGTATAGACTCCCCTTATAATTTCTCCTAGAATAAGGTATAGCAATTTAGAATTTGAAACAATGGTGGGTGATCCCACAATACTAGTTTACAATTTCCAAGAGATCCTAATTTTTTATGAAATCACATATATTTAGAAAAGATAATGATTTAAGCCTTGAAAAGTTCCATTTAAAGGATTCCAATTGAAGAGGGTTTGATCAAACCACCTTAGATAAAACCCCCATGGATAGAACCTAATATTTTTAAACCATACCTATAATGGAATCTCCTTTACACCTATCAACATGCTAATTAAAAACCACTTTTGATTTACCTTTTGAGGGATCAAATGAATTCATTTCATTTTATTTTTTTGTAAGTATGTAGTCCTTATTATAAGATTCCCAAAAACTATAATTTTAAATAAATTTAATTTAATTATTATATTTATTTTTTAATTTTTGTGAATGTAGGTTTTTCATTGAAAATCAAGCTCTTTGTTCTGCACATGTGGAAATATAGCAGATTATAAAAAAAAATTGAAAAATATCAGTGCACCAGATATTGAAGTCCTTGATCTAATAAAAAAATCAATACATACAAAAAAAGTTATGTTGTATACAGTTTGCCTATGTCTGAATTGTAATTGGTTTGACTTCAATACTTGATTAAGGAAAAAATGTTCAATAAAACACTATGAAACCAAATGAAATCACTATATATCATAGTTACAAATATAAATTAAAAAAAAAAAAAAGAATCTTATCCTTCATGGAAAAAAAGTTATGTTGTATACGGTGAGCATCACTCCTTAAAAATGGTGTTTACTGAAAAAACTAGTTTTCGAAGGAGATGGAAAAAGAAATGTAATATGAATCCAAAATTTTTGAAAAAATAATATTTAGAATCTAAAGACAAAATGTCACAAATCACTAGTTTGTACCATCTTCAAATTCCTCATGGTTTAGCCGCTATAGGTGCTTGAAAGTGAAGATTTAGTTAGAAAAAATCAATTCATTGTCTAGTTTGGCCAAAAATTGTAAACCAGTATTGCGGGATCACCCTAGTATATGAAAAACTATTTAGCCTATCCGTTATGCTACAACAATTAACTACAGGCTAGAACATATCCATATCAGCATAAAATACAAAGTGCAATTGACCTCAAACTCTGTTGTACAGTACCTAAGGTTTTGGTGTTTCTAGATATAACCTATAGCGAAAAAGTGTAGTCTCCATCTAAAGGAACCATCTTCATAGAACTTCCCTAAAATGAGGGTTGAAAAAATTAGAAGCAAAGAAATACCATAATTCTAAAGTGGGTATGTATAGGATCATGATGGGCCAAAAAGTGGCGATATGATGGGTATGTGTAGGGTATGTGGCTGATGGCAAAATTGATGAAACAAAAAGGGTTTTTAAGGAGATTCTTTCCACCAATATAAATTATGATTTACTTTTAATTTAATTAATAATTATTATTCATTTTCTATTTGAATTACGATTAAAGTCCTGATTGATAGGCTGATTGAAAAACATCTATAGCTTTCAAATGATATCACATTTTTTGAATCTGAAACATGTGTCACATTCTATGCTTCGCATACTATAGGATTAAAAATAATGAATTTCATGAAGTTTTGACCAAGTTCAGGTGGTCACATACAAGTTTTTATATTTTTTAAAAGTTGTAATAAAAAATTCATAATTAATTATTTACTTGGAAAAAAATTACAAAAAAATATGCATCACATTCGGACATGAGTCCTCTACTTATATCTAAAATATTGTAAAAAAATATTATCATTTTATTGTGGTTAGGGTGGTCAGACAGACACCTACTTATTTTTTCCTTGAAATTTAAGTACTACTACTACTGCATTGAAATTTCAAAATTTTACCAAATAGATTTTTATTTTTTTTTAAACCTAGTAGTTTAGAAGCTACATTCACTTTTCTACATATTCTATTCTTACATATTTTTGAAATAATATACATAACTTATTCAAATTTTTATGGCAACTTGCCTAACTCTGAATTTTCTAAATTTTTTGCCACTTAAGGGCCTATTTTTTCCATGATGATCCTATACATACCCATGTAATAATTTGTATCTAGCCAACTGTCAAAAAGTACAATTAAAAAGGAAAATCCTTACAATTGGATATCAAATTGGACCAAGCAGATTTATAATTTTATCTTTGTAATGTAGGAACTTTCTTCGTCGAAGCTTCACACCCTCAAATTGGATCTAAAATTGGATTGATAAAATTTATGATTTTATATTTAAGATGTAGGAACTTCCTTTGTCAGAGCTTCACTACCTCAAATTGGATTTGAAATTGGTCCAATAGATTTATGATTTTATCTTTAGAATGTACAAACTTTCTCTATTGGATATCAAAGATCTCAAGTCAGATGTTCAATTGGACCAGCAAATTTATGATTTTATCTTTAGAATAAAGGAATTTCCTCTGTCGGATATTCGGAAATTCCTACACTCAAGTTCTTCTTCCTAGCGAAAACACCCAAAAGAGTTTTACATTGACTGAAAGTACTCTCCAACCTAGTTATGACACCGATAGAAATCCTTTTTTTCCGAAATTGTCCATACACGAACGTTGCATCACAATCTATTCTTCCTACACATAAAAATGCCACATATTAACCCCTTCTAAATAAAACTCAAATTCATCATAAAACCATAATTAATAAATCATTTCACCTATAGAAATAATTTGACGTCATTTACTATCAAAACGAAAGTTGTATAAATAGAAAAAAATACATGAAGCCATCCATCCAAAGAGAAAATAAGCAATGTAAGGATTTGAGCAATATAAGTTAAAAGGGTTATTCTATAATGGTAATGGAATTTCCATAAGAGCACAACCGAGGAACAATTTCTTATGACTGTAATTATGTGATCCATAGCTCTATTGGTCATGTGGCACAGTTGTGCTATAACAAATACAGGATGCCTTCATGTGTGACCCAAGTTTAATGTGGCTATGTTGTGATAGAAATGGAGACAATCATATGAGCACAATTCATGTACAAATCACTGTCATCACAATTATGTGCCAATCATCATTGGGTGCATTCAAGTTGACTCAAGTTTAACAAGTTACAATGTAATGATAGCATGATCCAAGAGCAATTACCTCTTGTTGCAATAAAGAGCCTATAACTCTTGTTGATATGCAAAGTGGTTGTGTTATATCAATTATGTAGTGCATTCAAGCACAACCCATGTTTAATGAGCTATTCTATAAAGTAATCAATATTTTCTAAACATTATGAATATTACTTAAAAGTGTACAACTTAAACTAAAAATCAAGTTTGTTACATACTTGAATGCAATCTTGGTTTACCACAAACTATAATAATGTGATATGCTAATAACCATTATGGAAAGTATTAAAGAAAGACCCATGTTATATAGGATACATTTCCTTGATTAGGTTTACATACCTTAATGATCAAACACAAGCTTCCCACACACTCTAGGATACAATCCAAGATCATACCACAACCCTGTTAAGACAACTAATTTTCTAACCCAAGATTTAAGGTTGTTTTTTAATACCAACAGAACCATTAGCAAGAGCATGTCTAAGGTACAAACCCTAGGCATCCATAGAAACATAAACAATAACTATAGCAAATTAGTGAGGTTGCAATACTAGAAATATTGAGACATTGTAGCCAATAACAAAATCTCGCAATCTAAAGATTGTAGCCAATAAAAAGCACACTATGTAGCTCAGAGACATAATTTGTAAATGCAATATATGGTATGGATAATGACAGTCACTTGAGGTATGATAGTCAACAAGAGGTTGAGCAGTGACAAGATAATAAATCTCAAACCTTGCATAGTAAAGTGGATATTTTAACAGTGAGTTTCCTTACCCCCTTGCTGACCTTAAGGGTTTTTCAAATGCTTTTGGCATTTTTAGACAAGGAAAATGCAATCAGGGAATGACTATCCAAATGAAGTAGCAATGGTAATCATAGGTTCAATGTTTCTTCTTAGCAATTATATAATGGAGGTAGTGGATTGCATGTTTGAGCAGTGTTTTGAGACTCATCAAAGATGGGAGAATAGTAAATAATACCTTGTGGACTGTGAAAGAGTGACAGAGGGTGATCCCACAATACTAGTTTATAATTCTAGTGAGAAAAGAAATTGCAAAAATGCTCCTATGAAAAAAAATTGCTTTTTAGGTGTTCACACAAACTGTGGTGTTCAAATGGACCCAAAAGGGGTTTGAATGGACCCTCATTCGAGTGAACCCTATTAAATGATGGAACACACTTTTTTGGAATTTTTTATAATGAAGAAAATGGAAAATTGAATAAAAGGGGGGGTTAGCTCGAACCTGGGTTCATTCAAACCCTTCTTTTTTTCCCTTCTCCCCCTCTTGCACAATTTTTTTGCAATTTTTTTCTCTTTGAAGCTTGGATTGAGGATGAAAATGGAGGAGACTTTATAGACCCAACTAGATGATGGTAGTCCTCAGAATGAGCTATCCATCGAATTTAATTTTAATATGTTTTCATTTTATCATGTATTTTATTTTTTAGTTTGATTAAACATAGGTTTGTAATAAAAAATAAAGCTCTATGTTTTGCACATGTGGAAAAAGAGCAGATGATTTTAAAAAAATTAAAAAATATCAGTGCACTAGCTATTGATGTCCTTGATCCAACAAAAAAATGAATTTCGATACATACAAAAAAGTTATGCTTTAGCCAGTGAATCATGTCTAAATTGTAAAAGGTTCGACTTTGAAACTTAACTAAGAAAAAATATTCAATGAAATGCTATGAAACCAATTCCATGCACTAGATATTGTAGTTAAAAATCTAAATTTGAAAAAAATAGAATGGAAAATAAATTATGTGTTAGCTAGTGACGTCACTCTTTAAAAATGGTGTTTAAAAACTAGTTTTCGAAGGAGATGGAAAAAGAAGTGCAATCTGATTCAATTTTTTTTGAAAAAATAATATTTAGAATCTATAGAAAAAATGTCACAAATCACTAGTTTGCATCATCTTGAAATTTCTCATGGTTTAGCCTCTATAGGTGCCCAAAAGTGAAGATTTAGTTAAAAAAATTCAGTTCAATGCCCATTTTGGCTAAAAATTGTAAACTAGTATTGTGGGATTACCCAATACCATGAAACAATGAGTCCCATGTATTAAGTAAGTAGGCAGTCTATAGGGAATAGTTTTATTTTATAGAAGGATTATCATGAAAGGAATCTTCAAGTGATAATGAGTGAGTTGTTTGAGATTGCAGTTGAGGGTGCAATATCTAGTCTTAAAGGTAGTTAGCAAAGCACTAAATGTGCAAGAAAACAAAATCATACACAACAAACAATTCACAATGTTATCTTACATAATATCTTGAGTTTTATTATTGTGCTTATGGAGGCAACATTTTAAGCAAGGCAATGAGTGGTGGTTTGGAACAATGGCAGGTATGAAGGACTTGCTCTATATGCATACTATGCATTCTAGCTTAAGACAACGTTCTTATAAGAGATCGGAGGTGGATTATGGAGCTCAAGGGTTACCATGATAAAGATTAAAGAAGAGACTAGGATCTATTTAAAATCCACTATCATGAAGATATTAAAGATGTCACATGCAAAACCATAGCAGCTGGAGCAATGAATACAATGCCAAAGAAGACACTGTGTTGGGGAAAATTTAGGAGATCTCCACATTATCTAATCACAAAAAAATACATCATTTATTTATTTTTTAAAATTAAAATAAATCATTCTAAACCCTATATAGGATACATTAATACTTCAAAAGCATCTGATTTATTTTTTAAAATTAAAAGAAATCATTCTAAACCTTATATAGGATACATTGATACTTCAAAAGCATCTAAAGGAATTTGAGATTATGCAAATTATATATGTCCATTAAATACCTGGATTACAAATAGTAGTGCGAACAATGTAACCTTTTTTGAGAAAAGAAAGAATGAGATAAGAAGCAATGAATCCTATGCCTCCTATCACACACATCTCCTTACCATTCCCCATCATTCTTTATTGAAACACTTCTTCGTTTTGGCGGGCTATGCTTGAAAATAATGTTTCAACGAAAGTTTTAGAGTATGTTTATTAAAATGAAAACTCCATTTGGGCAGGCTACACCTGAAAATAAGATTTCAACGATAGTTTTAGGGTATGTTTATTAAATTTTTAGAGTATTTTGGTAGGCTATATTCTTGATTTGTTAAATTATTTATTCAAATGGATTGTGACTAAATAAATGACTAACTATTTAGTCATTTTTATTTGTGTGACTAAATAATTTTTAGTCAATGACCAAATTAGTCATTTATTTACTCATTTATAGTTGAGTTACAAAAAATTAGTAGAATTTATTCATTTTAAATTATTGTGACTAAAATTTTTAGTCACATAGTCATTTATTTGTCAAATTCTACTAGCGGAAAAAGGGGGACTGCACTAGTAGCAACCGAAAGAAGAGGAATTCAAAGTAACATTGTGAATCATATTCTAATTCACTCACAAGAGCAGAAAAAAAGAGGAACGAAGTGCAATTGAAGGTACAAAGGTCAAAATCAAGTGTTGAGTAGTTGAAAACTAAGTCACAACATTGAATTGTGTTCTATCGAACAATCTTTAACTATCACTATTGTAAATTTGATTGGTGGGTTCCATTAGATATATGGGTAAGTGTTCAATGTAGGAAGTAGGTGCTTCATTGGAGTGGGTGCTCCTAAAATCAGGGGATTGGTGTCTCCTTAGGGAAAAAAAACCCTTGAAAATTGTAACAAAACTTTGATTGTAAGGCTAGATTATGATAGTAGCTCCTAGCAGCATTTCTCACTTTGGTTTTTGCCATCTTGGTTTTCCATGTACATCTTGTGTTATGTGATGCTTGTGTTTGTTCCTATTCATGAAATTGCATGTTGAATCTTAATCTGCAAAAATCCTATAGGGGTTAAAATTTTAAAGATCTACTGATTCACCCCCTGTCTTAGTAGATTATTATGTTCCAACAATTGGTATTAGAGCACTAGGCTCCCTAGTTGAAGCTTAATCAACTAGGTTAGATTTTGGTAGTTTGAATACAATGGATTATTAGGAAGGCTCATCCAAAAACAAAGTACCTCTATTCAATAGAATAGATTATGCTTTTTGGTCCCATGAAATGGAGGCATATTTGGGATCTCTAGGATTGGATGTTTGGATGTCTGTCAAGATCAACTATGTTCCTCCTCCTACTCCTCCCACTAATTCTACTAGGAAGGACTATGAGAACAATGAAAGAGGAAGGCATTTTATTATCTGTAGCTTGTCTAGATTTGTGTGTGGTAGGATTATGCATTGTAAGACTACACATGATATCTAGGATAAATTAAAAATATATATATGAAGGAGATGACAAGGTAAAGTTGGCAAAGCTTCAAGTACTGAGAGCTAGATTTGAGAGCCTAAAGATGACTGAAGAGGAGAATATTGAAGATTATCTTCTAAGAGTTGAAGATATAGTAAATTCTATTAGAGGGTACAAAGAAGAAGTGAAAGAAAGTCTTATTGTAGAAAAATTTGTAAGGTCAGTAACAAATAGATATGATCCCAAGATCTCTACAATCGAAGAAGGAATAGGAATAGACAAAATTACTCTTGATGAATTGCATGGATATAGAATGAGGGATGAAGAACCATCCAAGAAATAAGTTGCATTCAAAGCTACCAACAAGGTGAAGGATGAAGTATCTAAGAAAGACAAAGTTGAGACAACCACATCTAGACATGATGACACTAATGAAGAAGAGGAAAATTTCATCAAAAGACTTAGAAGAGGATTTGGAAAGTACAAAGGTAAGTTTCCCTTTAAATAATTTGAATGTGGAAAAGTGGGCCATTTTCCCACTAAATTTCCATACAATGAGGAAACATTGAGCACGAAGTGGATGATAAAATGAAGAAACCCTACTACCCTAAGAGAAGGGATTTTCAAAAGAAGAAGAAAATTCTATACATACAAGAAGACAATGATGTTTCAAATAGTTGTAATAGCTCAAATGATGAGCAATATTTTTCCTTTATTGTAAAAGATTCTGAGGAACAAAAGGGTGGAAAGGTTGAAGATATCGATGAAGAAGGTGAAGAAGAGGGAGAGATAACCTAGAAGGAGAACTCAACTGTGACCTAGATGAGATAGATGATTTCAAAGTTGAAAAGAGAAAACAAGCTCCAAAAGAAGCTTTCACAAAAGAGTCAAACAAGCTAACCAAAGATTTTTAAGAATCTAATCAAATGATAGTAAACCTAAAACTTCAAGTGGAGGAAACTAGAAGAATGGAAAAAGTAATGAAATCCAAATTGGAATTTGAAAGGGATAGATGCATGAAACTTGAGGTAGAAGTAGTTTCCTTGAGAAAGGATTTGGAGAGAGCCAAGGAGCACATTGAAAAATGATTCAAGCTAAAAAGTGGCTCAAAATTTTTGGATGAGTTATTAAGCACACAAAAGCCCTCTAGCAAAGAAAAATTTAGTCTAGGGCTCGAGAAAGGTAAGAGCACATTCATAGATGCTCCTACAAAATTATATAAAAGATTTAGGGTGGAAGAAAAGTCCAAATATGTCAATGAAAGTAATTGTAGAAGGAGTGAACTCAAAGAGAAACCTACTGAAGTTGAGAAAACCAAGGAAGAAAACAAGCCTGTTGCTAACAAAAAGGAGGACCGATCAATTCCTAACTAAGGAAAGAAGAAGCAAAATATAACAAGAATGAATGTTGATGGATTTACAAGAGTGCAAGATCCTAGGAGGAAAAGAAAAAGAAGACCACCTCATCCAACTCAAGGGAATGTGATGACCAGGTACTCGTCATAAGTTTCTATGGTTATTGTTATGCTTGTAATCAATTTGGGCATAGGTCTAGAGAGTGTAGAGTAGCCCCTAATAGGAGTACAAACTTTGTAAGAAAAAATACTTTTTCTCCTTTGATGGATATGAATAGTTTGTTACAACTACAACAATTTTGGTCATGTAGCTAGAAACTGTAGAACAAAATTTATGAGACCAAATGTTCAGTCTGAGAAGAATAAAATCATTCCTCCCAACTTGAAAAAGAGAATTAAGGCTCCCGAGAAAGAGGTGGAGAAGGTTGAGAAGAAATATAAGTAGGTGTGGAAGGAGAAAGAACAAAGTTCCACTCAATCTATGATTTCCCAAACAACACTGCATTGCTAAAACATAAAATTTATGGGTAATATACAATGGTTGCTCCAAGAATATGATTGGATTAAACTCAATAAATGTAATGGTGGATCTATGATTTTGGGTAACAATATAGTAGTTAAGATATGTGGAAAAGGCATCTTAACTCTAGATGGGAAAAATCTGACAAAACATGTCTTGTATGTTTAGGGATTGAAGAACAATCTGTTAAGTGCAAGTTAGATGCGTGATCATGGCTACAAGGTCACATTTGATTCATAAGGATGAAAAATAAAAAGAAATGGGAAAACAATTGCACAAGGATTTCGAATTGATAGAAATCTCTACAATCTTTATTAAGAAAAAGGTCAGAGTTTTCTGATAGGGAAATCTGATGAAAGTTGGTTGTGGCATAGAAGATTAGGGCATGTAAATTTTGATAATTTGATGAAAATAAGCTTGAAGGGTCTAGTAAGACACATACCTAAGATAATTGAGCCTACAAACATTATATGCAAAGAATTCCAACAGGGCAAACAAAGAAAGGCTAGTTTTCCAACTAAGGAATACTCAACATCCAAGCCGCTACAGTTGGTCCATACTGATTTATGTGGGCCTAAAAGGACAAGAGGAATGAAAAGAGAAAGATACTTCATGTTTCTAATAGATGACTATACAAGAATGACATGGGTAGCCTTTTTGAAAGATTCAAAATATTCATGAAAATGGTTGAAAAGGAGATAGGTAGAAGGATCAAATGCCTAAGGTAAGATAGAGGAGGAGAATTCACATCAAGTGAATTTGTTGAATAGTGTGAGGTACATGGAATGAAAATAGAATACTTTGCACCAAGAACTCTATAGCATCATATTGGAGTTATAGAAAGGAAGAACAAAGTAGTGAAGGACATGGCTAGAACAATGTTAAATGAGGCCAAGTTAGTAGATATATTTTAGAGGGAGGCAGTTCATATTGTAGTTTATATTTTAAATAGAGTTCAAATAAGAGCTCATAGTGATAGCACACCCTATGAACTATGGTACGGTAGACCATCCTTTGTTAAATATTTCAAGGTATTTGGTAGCAAGTGCTATATTAAAAGAGAATATGAAAACATGGGAATTTTTGAGCAAAGGAGTGATGAAGGAATATTTCTAGGATATTCCACCCAAAGAAAAGCCTACAAATACTATTAAAAAAGGTTCAATAAGATAGTACAAAGCATAAATGTCAAGATTGATGAGAGCATAAAGCATATCCAATTAGATGGACAAGAAATTGAAGATGATTCAAAATTTGAAGAAAATGTTGCTAATAATGAAGAAGAACCTAAAGAAGAAGTTGAGAAAGCACCTGCAAAGTATGTGTAGAAGGATCACCCAGTAGACCAGATAATTGAGGAAAAAAATGAAGGCATTCAAACTAGGAGAAGACTAACAAGGAATAAGGAGCAAGTAAACTTTTCTCTCCTATCTCAGATTGAACCAAAAATATTTTATGAAGCCAACAAGGATGAGAGTTGGTTAAAATCCATGGATGAAGAGATAAATCATATTGAGAAAAATAAGAAATGGGGATTAGTTCCTAGACCCCCAAACAAGAATGTAATTGGCACAAAATGGGTGTTTAGAAACAAGCTCAATGAAGATGGAGTTGTAAGGAATAAAGAAAGGTTAGTGCGGAAGGGGTATGCACAATTTGAAAACATTGATTTTGAAGAAACAATTGCACCTATGGCAAGATTCGAAGCTATTAGAATGTTTCTTTCATTTTCAGTATATAAAGGGTTTAAAGTATATCAAATGGATGTTAAATCTACATTTTTAAATGGAAACCTAAAAGAGGAAGTCTACATAGAACAACCAAATAGTTTTCAACTATTAGCAGATGTTGACTTGCTGGAAACAAGCAACACTAAGAGGGGGGGTGAATCAGTGTGTGCAAAAATTAATCCTTTTATTCTAATCTTTAATCCACTTAAAATATTTAATTAAAATTAATATGTAGAAACTGAAAGCAAGAAACCACACAACCATAACACAAGTATTTTTACGTGGAAACCCTGTTAGGGGAAAAACCACAGTGGATGGCCAATCCACAATAAGTTCTAAGTATACTCAAAAGAAATATTACAAAATGGGAATGCACTTGCATTCAGGCTCATTACCTAGAGCTCACTTGTAAAAGATGGACTCACTGTCCTTAAAATAGTTTGGAATAGATCCAAAAGAGAATGAAATGAGTATATAGCATCTACCAATGCTTGATTACAGTTCCAATTAAGCTCTGATGATGAACTTCTCTCCTAATGAGAGATACCAAACTTTTGCCCTGTTCTGCTCAAGTTCACACACAAAATCTTTATGTGCAAGTGAAACTGCACATGATATCACTCAAATACTCCTTAGACATTCACAACATACACCAATATACATTCTTCATTGCTAACAATGATATATCTGATCATCTAAATATATCCGTGACTAAGGATTTAATCGCCACAGGTCGGCTCAACAAAACTTAATAATATTTGCAACTTGTCAGCCAAAATCATGAAATTTTTTGATGTGTATCCAAACAAGTCGGCTAGACAATAGCTAGGACCAATAATTAATCATTTGAATTTGAACACAATTTAAATAAGTTCACTACATCCACAATGCACCACTTACACTAAGTCGGCTCTATCAAGCAAATAAACAAAAAATGTCCTACTAGACCTCCAAACTCGTATAGTAACAAATGAAACACCACAAAATTCAATGATAAGATGATCCACATGCTCAACAAGCAATTCCAAAGATCCACAAGAAAAAATGATGATCCGGTGAAGCTATCTGACCAAATACCCTGTTCCTCAAGTATTATGTCGATAATATACAAATTTTCACTTTACCTATCAGTGTGACTGAATGCATATCTTCAAACCATAGGGATGACTTTAGTTGCCATCAATGACAACACTAGAAGCTAAAAACCATCTCTCAAAACCATATGCCAACAATCTCCCCATTTGGCATTAATGGCAACACTTAGAGAAAAATGTCTAAGTGTCAAGACTGATAAGCACACTGCCAAAATACAAAATATTGCTCCCCCTAAGAATATAAAGGCATTTTTCACTTCACTCTCTCCCCCTTTGACATCAATGATAAAATTGAGGAATCCAAAATTGTAAAAACTGTACAAACATATCTAGAGACTTACAAAAATTTGAATACGTCTGCAAAGACATTCTTCAGTTTGCTTAAATTTGAGTCCCACACACTTTTCAAACTCTCCAAAATGGTAATATGAACACAGAGAAGATATCACAAGGTTTTTGTAGCTTCAAGACTTACTAGATCAAGAGTGATCACAACACCTTTTGCTTCTTTCAAGGCATTCACCAATATCTCAATTTTTGGACTTATCATCCCCCTAAGTTCACTTACCCTCCTAATAATCCTTTCATTTTCAGACTTCAGATTCTTTATTTGGTCAAGCAAAGACATTACATGACTATCTTTATGAAAAACACTTCCATCCAATGGATCAAAGGTGATAGAAATAATAACCAATTGCTGCTCAATATCTTTTATCTTCTTCTCATTTGCCTCAGTAAATTTTGACAAGATGAAGTAGGATTTGTACACATTTCCTCCTTCAATTATAGCACCTTGGATATTTTGTATGCAAGTTCCTAACAGATTTTTCTCTTGGGAAATTAATTTAATTAGGCTTCCAATTCTTCCCTCCTTAAATTCATTTTTCACTTTAACTAGAGCTGAATCCTCAAAAGATTTGAAATGAGAATCTACAAAGTTTATTAATCTCTTCATCTCACTGGAGGAGGATCCTGTTGGGTCCATATCATGGGTAGGCATCAATTTCTATACAACTCTAGAAGCGAGTTTCGGTAGTTCACTATCTTTAATGTGAGATTTCAATATTTTCTCATTGGCTTTATCTTGAGCAATTTTGGCAACTTTCAGCATCTCGATTGGGGACAAAGTGGATAAGTTGATTGAAATTTTATCAAACTCAGGATCTAAGTATACCTGCTACTCTAATAGGGATTATTTTACCTCTTTGGACTGAACTCCTAATTCTTTCCCTTATCAATCTTAGATTGAGCTTCAGAAATGACTTTTGGTATTTCCTTTTCTTCATCAAGCACTTATTTCTCTTCAGCAATCACCTCAATTTGAACTTTAGTCACCATAGGTGTCTCAATGTTTTCAACATTGGGGGAAGTCAAAATATCCTCAAAAGATGGAGGATTAGATACATTTATGTTCTCTTGATTTTCATTTCCTTCTTCTGAGTTATTCAGCTCCACATTCACTTCATCATGCCATTCAACATGTTCAGTATTGATCTCCTCAATATTTACCTTTTCCTTTGACAAGTGCTCTTCCAGAATTGTCTTATTCTCACTGATAACAGCATTAGTGTCACCAATCATGAGTTTTTTTGTTCTGGACTTGCTTATGAAATCCTTTTTAGCTCTTTGAATAAGTAAATCCATTTCTTCAATTCCCATTTCCGGGCACAAGTCAGCAAGAACTCTTTTCCATAAATTTTCTTCCTCTACTCTGGCACTCTCTCTCCTAGATTCCAAAGCTTCATATAGGCTTGTAGGCAAGCCAGACATGATTTCAATCAAAGTTTTATTGAAAACATTCAAGTTCTCAACTATAGCATCTTCAAGAATCTTCTTACCGGATTCATCAAAATTATCATAAAGGTCATAGAGTGGCGTGAGATTACCATCATTTACTGTTGCATTCACAACTTCCTCCACAGACATACTAGGCTTGTCAACTTTGGTCTTTTCTTTGCTTCTTCACCTTTGCGAGAGGGTTTTCTCTTTTTAAGTTTGGCAGCATGAGTCTATGTAGCCTTTATCTCTCTAACTATTTCTTCTGAGTTAGTTTCATCCTTTTCATCTACGAATATAGCTTTGTAAGTTCTTGATCTTTTATTCTTCTTTCTTCTTCTGAAGGCTTCGGCTTGATTTGGCTATACTATAGGGGAACTCCTAGTAGATCTAGTGGAAGATATTCCCAGACCAGCTGATGTTGCATTTTCCTTCTTTTTGGATGCTTCAGCTTCATCTCTTTGCCTTCTAATTTCTTTCAATTTTTCCATTGGAAGACCCATTTTCTTTGCAAGGACTTTTGTCTCATTTCTTACCTTCCTAATTGACATGGGCTTTCTCAAATCTGAGTGAGCTTGTAAGCTTTTCTCTGCATAGGTGCCAAAAATTTCTTCATTAGGATCCAGTGGTGAATTTAGTAGATGTTTTGCATACATCCTCATAATGTTTTCATGCACTTCATAGCCCATAGCCATGATCCAAATAGTTCTATGATCAGCTGCTTCCATATGACATTGGTCAATGTCTACCATGAAGCATATAGAGTCTTTATACTATTCCACTAAGGCTTCAAGAATTCTCTCTTTGGCATGCATCTAATTTTGAAAGTTTTTAAAATGACCCCATAGAATTGTGTTGTGGGTCTATTGATCACCAAGACTACATAGCATATCCCAGATCTAAACGTCTACCAGAATATCATTTCACCATTGGGCTTTACCGATTCCTAGTACCTCACCTGAGAAGTATAAATATAGGCAGATTAACAAGTTTTTGAACTTTAATACATTCTTCTTTTCCTTCTTGATCTTCTTTAGATTCTCCAATAGTTGACCTCTAAGTAATTCACATAGATCGTAATCTGCATTTTGTTTGATCATTTCATATGTTGTATAGATGGCAGTGTCATATACATAATTTTCCCAACTCGAGTGGTAAATATTGTACCCTATGACCATAGATGCAAATTTTACATCAATCTCAACAACATGATCTATAGTCATTTCCCTTCTATCCCAATGCGAGCCAGTCACTTTAGTAACCTCATAATTCTTTACCGACTTCAATACTGGAAGTTTACTAGAGGAATTTAAGCCTGTAACTGCACAAATAGCTTCCTTGGTAATTTTGAATGGCACTTCCAACCACATGGCTTAGTATGTATTGAACCCACTCATCCTCGTCAAATATAGGAAACCTCATGAATTGTGCAAATTTCTTGTCTACTAGGGTTTTGAATTTAGGTTTCATAGAGAAGTCCTCTTGAACTATGTGATTCGAATACAATTCCAATAGTTGTGAACAACCCAAATCCTCAATATTAGTGTGCACATATGCCCTAATATCTTCTATATGTATAACTTCATACGACACCAATGAAAATACACCTAGGGGTTCTTTGTCTATAGACTTATATGGATGCCATTTGAACTTTGGACACGGCCTATCATTGACTTCAACTATAAGAGTGATAGACATAATTGTGAGTAGAAAAATTCACAAGTTTTGCAATAAATACCTTTTGGAGACAAAACGGAAACTGATCGCAAATTCTCCTCTTTGCTTGGATCCCTTCTCAATTTGGCAAAGATCACCTCAGAAAACTCCAAAATTCTTTCTTCGAAATGCAATGTGACAAATGAAAGTGAAAATTGTTCTTTTATTGTCATCGAACCTAACTCCTTACTTTTGCAATAAATACCCTTGCCCTAATTCAACCAGTCTTTTGTCTTTTATGTTTTGGGATAGATAATTCTTCCACAAATATACAATATTCTCCATTGATGCCTTAGATTCATTTCACAATGTCTGAAGAATATCCAATTTCCTATTGGACTCATCTGAATTCCAATATCAATCACTTGTAGGGGGTTTAGTAAATTTTCTTGATAGCTCCCCCTAAGGCAGAGACATCAAATTAATTTCCAGAGGTATTACCAGAAGTGACTTTTGGTGTTGATCCATTTCCTTCTGCAAAGGGATTCTTCTTTACCCATTTCTTCTACACCCACTTCTTGCTCTCATCAGTAGTGATTTTTCCTTTTCCTTTAATATTTGATTGCATGTTCTATCTTACCAGGCCTCTTTTGGTCCAACAAAATATAGAAGTGTGACCAAATTTGTTGTAGTTGTAGCACACAACACTTCTATGTCTAGGCCAACCATTCCACTGATTTTGTCTTGATCTGTATTAGTTAGAAATATGTCCAAATCTATTGCATGCATAGCATCTGACATCTCTATGAGGGTTATGCATTATAATTTTGTATTCACTTGACTTATGACCATACTTGTAGCAATTAAAGCACTAACCTGAGAATGATGATCTACTTGTGTTCACCCTAATCCTACACTAAGAAGCCATGTGACCAAATTTGTTGCAAGTATAGCAATAACCATTAAATCTTTGAGAATTAGGTTTCCTTACAAAATTCCTTTTGGGTCCATTCATCTTATTTCATTTTCTGAATTATCCTTGTATTGAAGTCCTTTGTCCAGAGCTCCTTTTTCTATATCTAGAGCTTTCTCCTTCTTCATATCCAAGGCCTCATATGTCACCATTAGTTCTTTGTCCCTTGATTAATTCATCAAGTTTGGCTGAGCTTGCTTTGAATTTCTCCTTGAACTCATTTGTAGTAGCAAGTTCATCTTTGAGATCATCAAGTTATTTTTCAAGCTCCTCTTCATTGTTCTCGGATTGCTCCAATTCATTTTCTAGTTGACTACATTGTTCAAACTTTTCTTTATTCTTCTTTTTGTCCTCAAACTCCTTGGTCATCTTCATCATGATGGATTCCATCTCACACTTCAAAGTAGCATTCTCTTGGGAAAACCTTTCACATTCTTCTATTTTCTCTTTCAGGGCTTGACTGAGTTGTTCATCTTCACTGGTTTTTATATTTTTCTTAAGTTGGCTACATAATTCCTTTATTTTCTCTCTTGATTCATTGATATTTTCTTTCAATGACTGGATGAATTTTTCTACATTTTCAAGATTTTCTTGCAGTTCCCAGATCTCAGATTTTGACTGGTTAAGATCATCCAATGCCACCATGAGTTGTTGTTGAAGACTGCTTGTATCCATTGAGAAAACTTTCCAAGATCTCCCCAAGCTATTAGACTTCTTTCAAAGAACTTGCTCTGATACCAATTGTTCGAAAAAAGCAACACTAAGAGGGGGGGTGAATAAGTGTTGTGCAAAAATTAATCCTTTTATTTTGATCTTTAATCCACTTAAAATATTTAATTAAAATTAATATGCAAAAACTGAAAGCAATAAACAACACAACCATAACACAAGGATTTTTACATGGAAACCCTGTTAGGGGAGAAACCACGGTGAATGGCCAATCCACAATAAGTTCTAAGTATACTCAAAATAAATATTACAAAATGGGAATGCACGTGCATTTAGGCTCACTACCTAGAGCTCACTGCTCAAAGATGAACTCATTGTCCTTACAATAGTTTGGAATAGATCCAAAAGAGAATGAACTGAGTATATAGTATCTACCAATGCTTGATTGCAATTTCGGTTAAGCTCTAATGATGAACTTCTACCCTATTCTACTCAAGTTCGCACACAAAATATTTATGCGCAAGTGAAACTACGCATTATATCGCTCAAATACTCCTTAGAAAATCACAACATAAACCAATACACCTTCTTCATTGCTAACAATGCTATATCTAATCATCTAAATATATCCATGACTAAGGATTTAATTGCCACAGGTCGGCTCAACAAAACTTAATAATATTTGCAACTTGTCAGCCCAAATCATAAACAATTTCAATGTTTATCCAAACAAGTCAGCTAGACAATAGCTAGGACCAATAATTAATCATTTGAATTTGAACACAACTTAAATAAGTTCACTTTATACATCCATAACGCACCACTTACACTGATTCGGCTCGATCAAGCAAATAGACAGAAAATGTCCTACTAGACCTCCAAACTCGTATAATAACAAATGCAACACCACAAAATTCAATGATAATACAATCCATGTCCTCAAAGGGAAATTCCAGAGATCCACAACACAAAATGATGATCCAGTGAAGCTATCTGACTGGATACCCTATTCCTCAAGTATTATGCTGGTAATATACAGATTTTCAATTTACCTACTGGTGTGACTGAATGCATAGTTGTGGACCATAGGGATGACTTCAGTTGCCATCAATGACAAAATTAGAAGCCAAAAACCATCTCTCTAAACCATATGCCAACATGACTATGTATATGTAGATTGAGGAAAGTATTGTCTGGTCTAAAGGAAACCCTAAGAGCTTGCTATTCAAGATTATACTAGTACCTACAAAAGGGTATGTGCAGGATCATGATGGGCCAAAAAGTGGCGATATGTAAGTGATATGATAGCCCATGTGGCTGATGACTTTTTTTTTACCCAAAATTGATGAAATTAAAATGGTTTTTAAAGGAGATTCTAAACTTTCCACCAATATTAATTATGCTTTACTTTGAATTTAATAAATAATTATTATTCATTTTCTATTGAATTATGACTCAAGTATTGATTGATAGGTTGATTGAAAAACATGTATAGCTTTCAAATAGTATCACATTTTTTGAATCCAAAACATGCGTCACATTCTATGCTTTGCATACTATAGGATTAAAAAAATAAATTATATTTCATGAAGTTTTGACCAAGTTAAGGTGGTCAGACATACAATTTTTTATATTTTTTAAAATTTGTAATAAAAAGTTTATAATTATTTATTTATTGAGAAAAAAATTACAAAAAAATATGCATCACATTGGGACATCAGTCCTCTACTTATATCTAAATTTTTATAAAAAAAAATATATCATTTTATTGTGGCTAGGGTGGTCAAACAAGCACCTACTTATTTTTTCCTTGAAATTTAAGTACTACTGCATTGAAATTTCAAATTTTCACCAAATAGATTTATTTATTTGTTAAATAAACCTTGTAGTTTAGAAACTACATTCAATTTGCTACAGGTTCTATTCTTACATATTTTTGAAATAATATAGATAACTTATTCAAATTTTTACGTCAAGTTTCCTAACTCTCATTTTTCTAAATTTTTTGCCACTTAAGGGCCTATTTTTTCTATGATGATCCTACACTATGACCCAACAACAATGTTTTAGGAAAGGTTGTGCAGATAGAAAATTTTATTTCAAATTTGAAGGTGAGCACTTGATTATTGTTGTTGTGTGTGGATGAAATAGTATTCGGCGGTAGCAATGATAGAATATGATAAATATTTTCTATAAATATGTAAGATGAATTTGAGATGCCAATGTTGGGAGAATTGTCATTTTTCCTTGGTTTACAAATAGTACAAATTGAAAATGGGATACTAATATCCCAAATTAAATATGCTAAGGAAATGCTTAAGAGATTTGGCATGGAGGGTAGTAGCTCAGTCAGTACTCCCATGATAACTGGTTACAAGTTGAGAAAACCAGATGAGTCACCAGATGCAAATTAGACTATGTATAGGTCAATGATTGGAATTTTACTATACATGACTACATCAAGACCGAATATTATGCAAGTAGTGTGTATGGTAGCAATATTTCAGGCTGCACCAAAAGAATCCCATGTCAATGCAGTGAAAATAATTTTTAAATATATAAAAAGCATTGTTGATTATGGGTTGTTGTATCCCAAGAGAAAAGATTTCACCTTAACATCATACACAGATGCAGATTGGCCAAGAAGTGTAGATTATAGGAAAAGCACCAGTGGTGGAGCATTCTTTCTGGAAAAAAAATTGGTTTCCTGGATGAGAAAAAAGCAAGAATCAGTCACTTTATCCACAGTAGAAGCAGAATATGTAGCAGCAGATACATGTACTCAATTCCTATAAATGAAGAAAACACTTAAGGATAATAAGGCAGAGTACAATGAACCTATCTCCATTCTTTATGATAACTCAAGTGCAATAAACATCTCAATGAATCCAGTGATGCACTCCAAAACAAAGCACCTATCCATAAAGTACCATTTCATTAGAGAGAAGGTTACAAACAAAGAGGTAAGTATGGAACATGTTCCCACCAAAGAAAAAGTGGCCAACATTTTCATTGAGCCTCTTCCAAAGGATCAATTTGAATATCTGAGGAAAAAGTTGGGAATCATTTCTCCCACATCAAATCACTAATATTAGTGATAGGGCATGAATCTAGGGGTAGCTTAATTTGTTCTTCAAATATTCCCTAAAAAATTAAAGATGACTCAGGTCAAGTAAACATTGTTTTACAAATTTCTAATGACTTGATGGTTGGTAATTCAAGGATCCCCATCTTCTTTTTAAATTCCTTGTCAAAGGGAGAGCATTTTTTCAAGGGGAGTGTGCCCCTTTCCATTGATGTCAAAGGGGGAGAAAGTAAGAAAATGTTCAGGAAATTAATCAAGGGAGAGGAATCAATGGTACAAAGCATGGATTGAAATATCTTTCATTGGTATAGGGCTTCTCAACAACTTTTACAAAGCATTCATTAGATTCAATAATATAGGCTGACAGAGCATTTGGTTTTTTCATCAATGACAAAGGGGGAGATTGTTGGCATATTGTTATCATTGATGTCAAAAGGGGATATCTGTGTGATATCCTGATCGGGAGATTACTGATGTTTGGATGACGAGACAAATTCAAATGTATTTAGTCATGGTGTTGAAACAAACTTTATATTCCAATGATGACTGTCTATTGGAAGTTGTAGGTTTCTTAAGTGACAACTTAAGCCATTGAATTTATTGGGGCAACCAACCCACTTTCCTTGAGCCTAGACCAACTCGACAAATATTTTATGATCATAATATTTCCCTAGTCTCAGGGTGAATATTTATCCTTGGTATAATCTATAGTGGTGATTTAGGTTTGAAAATCTAAATCCTTTTTTGGGAGCTCAATGAAAATATTGTAGATTCCCATCTAGAATCCCCATAATAGCATATTGGTGCGTGTTGTGGGACCAATTTGAAAGATAGGTGCCAAGGGTGATTGGTGACATGAAGGCAGGTGGCAATGTTTGATTGATCAATAAAACAATTCACATCTCTATTGTGAATTGTGTGGGTATGTCAAGGTGACAGATGGTGATAATCCACCAGTCTGCTAAAGCTTTTGTGGGACTGCATCTAATCTGTGGAACTATGGATTTTTTAAGCATGTCTTTTGGGACTTACCCTCAATAAGATGTATATGGTAAAAATCAATGGTGATTATTAAAGAAAACCATTTATTCAACTGTCATGTTTTAAAAGGCTAAGTGGTGAATTTTGATCAACATATCATGGCGTAAAAATCAATAGATCAATGACACAGGTTTAAAACTGAAAATCATTAATGGCTATGACAATTTGATCTAGGGCTTTGACTATGAATCAAATTTGAGAGTGAATTTAATCAACTCAACCATTTCAAATACCAGTGTTAATAATGATTAGATGGTTGGATTGGTGATGGTGGTAGAAGATCATAATAAGATCTACAGTAGAGAATATCAATTTAATGTAACTATAATCCTAGCTATTCAGTCTGCCAAAAATAGAAAAATATTTGATTCAGATATGTGAATGTGTGGCTCGATGATTCGATAGCATGCAAAAGAATAAAAATATTGAACCCTAATAGAGAATTAATGAGAGTGGTTGTGCATCTCAAGACTGATGAATAGAGTTAGTGATGAATAAATTAGAGAAGTTTTTTAGGAAGGAGTGTATGTGAGAATGATGTTGCCAAATGGAAGAGTGAGTGTGTGTTGCATTTGATACAATTATCTTTTGAGATGAATAGAGAAAAATATGGTAAAAAGAAGCATGAAAGGTTGAAATTTCCTTGTTTAGCACCTAAAGGCAGATAGAGAATGCACTCCTAGAGAAAGTGCAGCATGACAATGTAGTGCATCTATTATTCTCTTGAGCCAAATAGAGAATACACTAACAGAAAAAGGTGGACTACACCAACAATAGCCGAAAGAAGAGGAATTCAAATCAATGCTACGAATCATATTCTAATTCACTCACAAGAGCAAAATAAAAGAGGTACGAAGCACAATTGTAGTTACAAAGGCCAAAATCAAGTGTTGAGAAGTTGCAAACTAAGTTGCAAAATTGAATTATTTTCTATCGAACAATCTATAACTATCACTATTGTAAATTTGATTGGTGGGTGCCATCAGACATTTGGGTAAGTGCTCAATGTAGGGAGTAAGTGCTCTCTTGGAGTGGGTGCTCCTAAAATCACAGGATTGGTGTCTCCTTAGGGAAAAAACCCTTAAAAATTGTAATAGAACTTTGATTGTGAGGTTGTATTAGAATAGTAGCTCCTAGCAGCATTTCTCACGGTGGTTTTTCCCATCTTGAGTTTCCACATACATCTTGTGTTATGTGATTCTTGTGTGTGTGCATGTTCATGAACTTGCATGTTGAGTCTTAATCTACACAAACCATATAAGGGTTTAAATTATAAAGATCTACTGATTCACCCCCCTCTCAGTAGATTATTGTGTTCCAACAATTGCCTCCCATAACTGTGCAATATTTATTTCTTGTAGAAAATACCTCCTTCCAGGCTATCCAAATTAGTCATTTATATATATTTTCATATCACCAACCACCCTCCCCATTGATTTTGACAAATATAATTTGATGGATGAAGCAGAATTATTAATGGAACATCTCTCCTACAAGCTCATGGAATTGAAATATTTGTCTACTAGACAAAGTTAGCAATATTTTATGCCTCATTGCAACACCTTTTCTCCTCACATGCAAAAATGTGAACCCCTATGTTTGATAGATTCTTTCCTTGTTTTTCTTCAACCCTAGTGCTTTCGAAGCCCAATTCCAAGCAATATAGTTGATGAATATTGTTTCTATCAAATGAACATGGTGGATAATCATGATGAGAAAAATAATGTAAAAAATTAGCAATATCAACAAGAGGTTATTATTGCTTATGTAATTTTTTTAGTAGTATATGAGTATCATATGCATACAAAAAGTATGAAATTAGTTCAAACATTAAATCCTTTGCATTTTAGCTCATTCAAACTATTTTAAAATATTTTTTCTAAAGAAAGTAAGAATAAATTATTACATCTATTAAATGACATAAATATTTGATGTGGGATCATCTAGGGGTACTACCATTCTTGCATCACCAAAAATATTATTATTGAACTAAAAAAAAATTTGTGTGGGACTTCTCTTGCACTTGTATGGTTTTGAACCTAGAAGGAGAGAGGTACAAAAATCTTAATGGATCACTCAAGAACAAACCCTTGAGATTCCAATGCAAAGGAGATTGAAATCTATCAAAGGGTATTTTCCTAAAGGCTGAAAACTAATGAAGGAGATTAACTACCAAATGTAAACTTAGAAAATGCAAGATGTTTGACAACACAATGTGATATATGCAAAAAAGACCTAGAAATGTAAGCAAATTGTAACAAAGACTTATGAAATTGAAAGTGTGCACTTGGAGACTAGAAATAGATGGAAAGGAGCTTTGGAATCCTAAATAATTCACTATTGATGCCAACGGGGACTCATACACCAAGCTAGGCGACATAGTCCTACTTTGGGAAGAATTTTCTAAAACAGGTTTCAAACAACTAGGTACTCATATCTTCAAAATTCATATTTAAGCCTGGGAAATGCAACTAATTCACCCCAAATGGTGAATGGGTCCCACCTAAGGCATTTAAAGTGGGTTTCAGAATTCAGATATTTTAAATGATGTTTATCAGGATTATTTTCAAAAATACACTTAAGTAAGGCCTGTAAATGTAAAATGGGGCCAATTAAAGCACAAGAAAGGTCCACTTATCAATGACAAGCCTGAAAAGCATGAAATTTTGTTACAACACTTTACAACACTTTGCAATAAGGCTTGATAAATTATAAAAAGAGGTTATTTAGGTGAAATATATTAATAAGATCCTCGAAAAGTGTGAAGGTGTGTTACAACACTTCACAACATTTTTGCAAGGCATCATAAAATTATTATTAGTTCATAAGGACCCAAGGCCTAATGTGAATGTGTTAACCACATTTCAACACTAAATAAAGGTAGAACTAAGCCAACGTCCACAAGAAGGACCCAAATGAGCGTGAAAATGTCCAAAGATCCATTTTTATATGCTACAATTATTTTATTTTTGTTTGTTTTCAATAAGGACTAGGGGTTAGGAGAATAAATATTTTGATTTACAACTTTATAATTTCCCTTCTGGTGAAATTGTAATTCTAATGTTTGTGGGAATTATGCATTTATGAATAGTTTCTAAGGAAAATTTGGGAAAATACCCCTCTCGAGCATCCTATTCTTGTTGGGGACCATTTGGGGTGCATGTGCTTGCATTTTCAATTGCATTATTTGCATGTTTCTGCAAAAATATTTGCATGTTGTTGCATGTCTATATTTGGAGCCATTGGAGCCACCAAGAATCATTGAAGGTGTCATAGTTGGCAAAGATCATTGGTCAAGAGCTAGGCACCCATATGTGGGTCATATTTGCAATGAATAATTTCATATTTTATATTTTTATTCTTCTCAAAATGGGGCATTGTATTTCAAGGTGGTAAATGGAGGTTTTGGAAACCAATGGTGGTTTTCTCCTCACACAACTTCTATATAATGATGCTTGTTCATTTGGAGAAGGGGGTGTTTGGATAAGTTGAGGTTTCATACCCAGATGTTGTTGAAATAATTTCATAACGTTGAATAAATTATGTTGCAGATTTTTGTATATTTGAATCCCAGATTGTAAGGAAGCCCGTGTGTTTTAATTTGATGTAATCATTTTATGATTTAAGAAAATATGAATGTTGCTAATTTATTTATTTAAATCTAAAATTTAATGGCATATTACAGCCACCTTGCAAGTCTCCTTGTGTATGTTTGATTTTAAATTTGTAAAGAGAGTATCCTTCATCAGTGGTATTAGAGTAGGAGTTCCTAGGAGTGCAAATAGATTTCTGAAGGAGGTAGTTTACAAAAATATTGGTGAATATTTAAAAAGGGTTTTGTAAATTAATCTCCAAATGAGGCAGTTTACATAAGTAAAACTTGAGGCTTTGAAGATTTGTGTTGAGGATTTGTGAGGCCTTAAAAATCGAAAAGAGAAAGAAGAAAATGACTTTTTTCATTGGATGAATTTTTGAGGATTCTTGGACTTGAGAAAATTAGAGAAATAATTAGAGAGAGAGAGCAAGAAGAAATAAGAGTTGGGATGATAGAATTGCAGCAACAAGTGGATGAATTAAGAAAAGAGATTGAAAGGAGAAAATGAGAAAAGAGAAGAATTGAAGGTAATGTTGATTATCCTTCTAATGATATTTTGATTGTTAGAAAGAAAGAAGATGTAGTAGGGTGTCAAATAAGTGACACAGAGGAAGAAAAATAGGATGAATGTGAAGAAGTTGATGAACTTGAAGTTGAGGAATGTCTATTGGAAGACATGAAGGATGAAATTATAGAGGTTGCAAAAACAAAAAAAAATGAGTTAAGTGCAATGGAGAACATTGAAGAAGGTAAAACTTGCATTTTGTGAATTAATTAGTGATTTTTATTTTCTTATGAATTATGTGAATAGAATGGGTGAATATGAGGAAGTTGAAAGTTTTGTTACAGCAGTAAGGAAGAGATGAATATCATATTTTGATGTGGTTAGAAAAAAATCTGATTTTTGTCTGAATGATATGATGAGTGATAGTGAAGAAGGAATTGCAGCAGTGAAAGTTGTAGCAGAATGCAATGAGGTAAAATTAAATTTTAATATATGTTTTGATGAGACTAAGAATGTAGAAATGGATAAATTTGTTGCAAAAATAAAACAATTTGAAAAGGTTAAAATTGAGAAATAGGAGGTGAAGGTGAAAGAGGAGTTTGATAAAGAGATTTTTAAGAATGACAATTTATTGCAGGATAGAAATTATGAATATTTTGATTGTGTTATTGACATTGAAATTGATGCAGAGGAGGAAGATAGGAAGGATGAATATCTTTATTGTGTTACTGACATTCAATTTGTAACACTAGTTATAGGACAAGGACATGATACAGTTGCATGTCTTGTAGAAGGAATGAAGGAAGAAAACAAAGTTGAAGATGCAACAAGTGATGAAAAGGTAAATTCAAATTTTAGTGAATTTGACAATAATTATTTTCATGTTGAGATGGATGAACTAGTGAATGTAGATGAGATGGTTCAGTTAGATTTTCTTTACAAGATTGGTATGTAGAGAAGGATTTGTATGGTGTTGCAAAGTTAAGTGCAAGTGCAAATTGGTGGAGGTGGATGGAATATGGTGGGTTGAATCCCACAAAATTGGAGGAGAATAAGAGATACATTTGGAGGAGGTGGTTGGGTTATGGTGGATTTTATTCCACATCGAGGAAGAGGAGTAAAGAGAAGAGTTTTCATATGAGAAGGTTGCTTTTTCTAGTTAAGTGTTGGAAGAGGAGAAAAAAGAATCAATTGCAGATACCAAATTCAATGATGGAGTTTGTTGAAGATTGATTGCAATCTAAAAAGGTGGTACTACCACTCAACTCCATTTTGTGAATCGATATTCAATAAAAATTCCAACTCCAGGTGTCTGATGTAGGAGCATCTATGGGTACTATAAATCTTGCATCACCAAAAATATTGCTATTTTATTTTTGTTTATTTTCAATAAGGGCTTAGGGGTTAGGAGAATAAATATTTTAATTTGCAACTTTGTAATTTCCCTTGTGGTGAAAATGTAATTGTAATTTTGGTGGGAATTATGTATTTTTGAATATTTTCTAAGGAAAATTTGGGAAAATACCCCTCTTGAGAATCTCATTCTTGGTGGGGACTATTTGGGATGCATTTTCTTGCATGTTTTGCAGGCATTTGCATGTTTGTTCCACAAGCTTTTCATTGTTTTGCATGCCTATATTTGGAGCCGTCAGAGCCACCAAGAATCATTGAAGGTGTCATAGTTGGCAAAGATCATTGGTCAAGAGTTAGGTGCTCATATGTGGGTCATATTTGCAATGAATAATTTTATATTTTATATTTTTATTCTTCTCAAAATGGGGCATTGGATTTCAAGGTGGTAAATTGGGGTTGTTTTGAAAACCAATGGTGGTTTTGTCCTCACACAATCTCTATATAATTATGCATTCTCATTTGGAGAAAGGGAGCTTTTGGATAAGTTGGGGTTGCATACCCAAATGCTATTGGAATAATGCCAGAATGTTGAAGACATTATGTTGCATATTTTTGTATGTTTGAATCCCAAATTGTAAGGAATCCCATGAGCTTCAATTTAATGTAATTATTTTATGATTTAAGCAAATAAGAATGTTGATTTTATTTGCTTAAATCTGAAATTTAATGGCATATTGCAGCCATCTTGCAAGTCTCTCTATGTGTGTTTGATTTTAGATTTGTAAGGGGAGACCCCTTCATCAATTTTCAATTGCAAATAGGAGGTGAAGAGAGATATTATGTAAAAGCGATCAAATATTGAAGAACTCAAATAATAAAGATATGGAAGGATTCATGGTTGCAACAAAGGATGATCCTACATATTTGATGTAAAAGGATATTCCTCTATCATTGGAAGAGATCATTAGTGACCCCTTGAAGGATGTTGAGGTTGATCTTTAAAAAGATTTTCCTATTTTCATTGAGGAGGAGAACAAAAATGTAAGTTAAGAATCTTCACATCTCAATGATCAAGAGTATCCATACATTTAAAAAAGTGAAGAAAACTTGAAGGGAGAAGGGTTTAGATCAAATATAGAGTCCTTGTTTATGGATTGTGGTCAAGCTCATATTCTAGCACCTGATGAATCAAAAAAGAGTATAGAGTGAATTTGAGGATTCCATTTCAAATTTCAAACATGATGACTTCACTCCTTTGATAAAAATGTTGACACAAAGGATCTTGAGGCATCATACCAAAGCCATGGTTAACATACATTAAACATTATAAATACAAAGATATTCTAGAGCATTCGTGATAACACAATCACTTTCAACCCTAACTCAGATACTCTTGCAGGTTACATGAATTATAAAAAGAAAAATATATGTAGAGTTGGTTTGGGCTATGGGTTTGCTCCCCATAGGTTTCGGGTTCAACTCCGAGGCCCGGGCTTACTCGATGCACGTGGTTTGTGGGTGATTGCATGCACCCCCAGAGGATTAGTCTCGCCTTAGCTTTCCCCTCTTAGACCCCAACTTGACAAAAAGTAAGACAAAGGCAAGGCTGGTTGGGTCGCTAGACTAAGTTGCGGGGATACCTCTGACACAACAAATATATATATAATATATCATCAATAGTATGAGGCCACACATAATCAAATGCAACAAAAAACAAGCTCTTTATCAAACTATAAGACCTTCCCAACCCCATCTAAGTGAATAAGAGCACTCATGCAAAAACAAATGGAAAAGTAAGCCAAAGGCACAAAAACCAAAGCACTAAAAAAAAAGATGTACAAGTTCTTTTTATTTTTTTTATGCAATGTCTCTAGTCTATCATGGCTTTGAAGATGATTGCATGGAAGCGATCATCGAGTAAGCAAACTATTTTGTGGTCCCTATGAAAGGGCATATTCCTTTGTTTTCTATTTGTATATTTAATGATTCAATTCTAGCTCTTTATATAAATTGTGATTGGAACAACAGTTTCTTGTTTTTCAATTAATTCGTCATAGTGGCAGTTTTATAGTGATCATTTAATGTTCAATAATAATAGGTGGTATGCCATTTTTAATATTTTGTCAGTTACAGGTGGTTTGTTGGTGTGAATGATTTTGTTGCAATACTTCAGCTTCTTAAGCTATACATGGTAGAGGATGGGTCAATCTAATTTTTAGTTTTAATAAAGTGTTGTGTTTAGTTGAGTTCAACATGTCACCAAATGATATGAAGTATTTACAATATCATATCATCTTGAGAATAATGGAAGAGAGTTTTTTACCCATAATTTCTGGCTTCGATGCCCAATAGAATAAAGGCACATGATCTGGGATTGAATTGTGGAAGCACACTTTCCTTGCAATCACCAAGAGTGTTAAAAAAAATCAAAGAAAGATGAAATATATTTTGTAACTAAGAGTGCAAAAGAAATCGAACAGAGATGTTTTAGCTTGAAAAAGTAATTATCACAGTCATCACATCCTGTAAAGAACTTATTGGGCCAAACATGGCAGAAGCTTTTGATCCATGGTCCAAGAAGAAAACTGAATCAGATTGCCCGTCATTGTGCAGTCACTTCAACGTTTCACTAAGTAGCATGAGTATTAATTCAGTATTTCATATTCAACATTGGGCCATGAACATTATCATAATATTTTTTCAAACATTGAAAGATTATAAAATATTATTTCAATGCTCAACCTTGGTATCAACAAACCACGCACCATTTGCTAAAAACAAACATGTCAGTGTTTATCAGTGTGGCAGAAGGTGGTAACAAATTGATATGGAGGAGAGGCCTACCACATGCTAGAGCATCTCTGAGTTTTTAAAACTTGAACCAAATTTACGTACTGCCCACTTTAAGCTTCCAATATTAAATTAATATCAATCTTCCCGACGATTAAATAGAGGTAAGTTGACACCTTTTAATAAAGAGAAAATCTTTGCTAAAAAGGAGAGAATATATAAGGAGATTCATGGGAAATAAAGTAAAAAAAGCCTGTTTGTTAGAGGATTCCCTTGAACTCCTGTACAAAGCCTCTTGATAAGCATGGTCTTTTTATTTTATTTGTTTGTAATGTTTATGGTTTTTTGGGCTAGTTCTAAGTGACTCTGCTTCTGGCTTTCTGGGCTCGGCCCATGTGACTCTCAGGGTGTGCCTTCTTACCACCCACCCTTTTTTGTGAATATGTAATTTTATCTTTATTATTAATATAGATAGCTGTCTATTCATCAAAAAAAAGAATCCTATATATCACATACCTTTTACCTAATATGTATTTGAAGAGTTCATAGAGTTCAAAAAATAAAATGTCAGGGCATTAGAGAGAATATAGAGTAGTGGCCATTTTGTAAGGAAAATAAAAAAAATTGCATGTAAGATAAAGCAGTGAAGAGCAGCAACAAGAGCAAGAATTGGAGTTCTTGGAGAATTGTTCATCATACATTTGTTGAAGCGGATCATGGAAATTTGTTTCTTTCTATATTTTTCCTTTTCTATATTTAACTAGTCAACTTCTTTCATTTTTGGAGTTTTATAAATAGGTAATTTATTCATGCAAATAAAATACATCATTATGTGCATTTGAGCCATTTTGGAAAAATATTTTGGATCATTGGTTAATTTATAAGTTTTTGTGTGCCTTTTGTGGTTTTTCCTATTAGTCTACTTTCGCTTTTTTATTTACATTTTTAGCCTTGATTCAGGTGTCTAGAACTATTTGAGTTTTCTATAGAACAATGAAAATGTAGATTATTTTCCATTTATTATTATATATGTGTCTATTTGTTCCCTAAAATATTGAATCTTATGCAAGTTAGTCTTGTGCATATAAGCATGATTAAAATAAGTTTTCACTTTAGTTCTTGCTTCTCTTTTTTCCCTAGAAGTGGTAAAAAATAAGACCATAAATTTTTTTAATGAAAGACTAACTTATAAAATCCTAGAGGTTTCTCTCCAAGTCATGTCCCACACTTATAGGCTTCACATGTTTGCAAAGGTTTTCACATTTGAATATCAATATGTTACAAAGGAATTGCTTCATGGATTTCTAAACTAGTAACAATTTAACATTTGTGAAATTTTCTAAAATGGGCAATAAAAGTCCTTAAAATATTTGAAGTGGATAGTAGGTTGCTCACAAGATTTAATGGGCTATGACCCTTCCAATACCATGACTTGTCACAAGCCTATTATGAAAACTATTCATGGTCTTGGGAGTTTCCTATCTATTGATAGACTTGAAAACAAAAAGGCCCTTAAGATTCTTTCTATAAAGAGTTCTAGATTTGATTGTGTATTTTACAACCTTAAGTCTTAATGCATCTTTATGTTGAGTGCAAATAGGTTGATCATTAACCATGAGTTAGATAGAAAACATGTCTTCATACCCTTCATCACTAGAAATTTTTTATTGGTGTCTTTGCACCATTCATACCATTCTACATTCATTGCACCATTCATACCATTCTACATTCATTTTGTAGGTCATTGACCTCAAACAAATTTTCATAAGTCTAATGTCTAGGTCAAATTCTTGTAGGATAGAAATCAATCTATCATATATTCCCTAGTGCACTTTGTATGGACGTATTTTAATTGTGAAATAAGGGACAATAGTAGATACCTTGTTGTTCAACAATTAATGGTAGAAATTCTTAATGAATTTGACTATGTATAGGCATGTTTATCAATTAAGGGATATTTAAGTTCAACCCCATGAAGTGGAGATCCTATGAAGGCTATAAGTCATTATTCCCCTATTTCTTTCCTTTGTGTAAGTATTATTGCAAATAGAAGCCTCATCATGAAAGGTCGTGGGTCTAGTACTACTACATTCCTTAAGAACTCTTTTCATTTAATGTGCAACTTCAATTCTTAATAATGATATTTAAAGGAATTATTATGTTAGTAAATCAGAAAATGAACTTACACATGAAATTGATTTTTTTTTTTAAAGATTTAAATTTAATTTTTGCTACCAATAAATGAGATTTTTAAAATTTATATTATTTTAAGATCAATAGCAATCTCTCTCTAAAATGATGCATCCAAGGAGCTTCCATTCAATCAAGTCTAAATAGTAATTTTCTTGGGTTCAAAGATATGCCATGCTATTAGTAGGATTGCAACACTTTTCATAAGCCCTCTACACATTGTCATCTTGCTTCTTCAAAAATATGGTAAATTCATTAAGGTAGATGACTATGCATTATTCAATTAGTTGTTTTAAGGAAATGTCCATAGTTCTTTTAAAATTTTCTCTAGTAGTTATAGTCTAAAGTGCACATGATGGTCAAAGGCTACCCATTTTATGGTGAATGTAGTCTTGTACCTCTCTTGGTTGTCCACTAGAGCTTGGTGGGTGATATTTTGAAAACATGTCACACTTTTATAAAGGAAATGACCAACACAAATATAGTTTTTCAACTTGAACCACCTAAAAGTGACATGTATCTTTTGCATTTAAAAAATGATATAAACAAATAAAATATAGAAATTTTAATGTAGTTTATGTTTATAATTTATCTTTTTAATTTTATGAAATTAGTTAAGTATATTTTTTTATAAATTTAAGAGAATAATTTTGATTGATGAAAATTTGAAAAAAGTGAGGTTGATGGGATATCACCAAAAGTATAGAAAATTTATCTTTTTTATTTTAATTTCCACATAAATAACTTGTAAATCTAGTGCATAGGGAAAACAATTAAATTAACAGTTTTTTTTTTAAGTCAAATTTACTCAAAATGTCATAGTTTTGATGAAACATCAACTCTTGCTATTTTTTTACAATTCGTCAAAAGTATATGGGCTCTTGGAGAAGGTTCTCTCCTCTAGTACATTATATATATATATATATATATATATATATATATATATATATATATATATATATATATATATATATATATATATATATATATATATATATATATATATATGTATGTATGTATGTATGAATGTATGAATGTATGTATGTATGTATGTATGTATGTATGTATGTATGTACGTACGTACGTACGTACGTACGTACGTACGTATGTATGTATGTATAGATAATAAAAAAAATAAAAAAATATTAATTAGATAAAAGATTATGAGCTCTACAAAAGAGTATTTTATATATTCATGAAAATACCCTTGGTTAGAAAAATCCAGAGTTGAAGTAGAATTTTTATTGAATTTTATTCAAAAAAGGGTTAGAATACCACATAGACAAAAAAAAATTGCTCAAAACCTTCCCTTATAAATTGAACCTAGATTGAATTTTACTATCAAATTATATCAAATTTAATATTTTTTAGATCAAAGAGATTTTGTTGTCAAAGTATATCAATTTAATAATTTTAGGTGAAAGAGTTTCAACTAAAACTCTTTTCACCATGTAGGATCCAAGTACTTTCCCCAAAACTATTTTACAAAAAAATATTTCACCTAAAACTATTTTGTTGGCCAAACATGCAATACAACTCTATACTTTCACTCTAGTTATAACCAAAAGGCATCAAGCAGAGAAAACATTTGAGAACTATTAATAATTTGAAAGATATTATCCAAATATGGGATAATTTAGTTATCTTTCTCAAGGTTCCTAAATTCCACACATAGTCTAATTTCTTCATTTTCCTTGTACATAAGAACTAAGTTTGTTATCCATGTTAAATTTCTAACAAGAAAGATTCAATGTAAATTTTTTATTTAAAGATTAATGGTTCAATTAGTACATTTAAGGGTCTCTATTTCTAGTTAAATGAATTTATACTTGGCTTAAAAGACCTACGTTGTGTGTGATAGGGGATGTTGGAAATTTTTTAAGTTCTCATAGAATGAAGCAATCACATCAATTTAGTCCTTTAATTCTTTATTTATTCCTAAAATGAAGGAATTTATACTTGGCTTAAGATTTATGGTGTGTTTGATGAGAGATGGTGAAAAAAATTAAGTCCTTATAGAACTAAGAAAACACATTAGTTTATTCCTTTAATGCTTGATTCATTCCTATTTTTTCCTCAATAGTACAATCATATCCAATAAATATTTTATAGTTTTTCATATTTAAAAAATTAAAGGGTTTGACAAGCTTGTCTACTATGAGGCTTGATTTCTCTCATTTTCATTAAAATCCATGATAAAACCTAGTTTCAAGTAGTTGTTTCACATTTTTATATGGTTTCAATGGTTATAATAAAATTCAAATAGCCTTGGAAGATTAGGAAAATACCACTTTCACATATTCTTGGGGTACTAATTTGCATATAAATTTTCATAATTTATAATTTAGATTATGCAATTCCATAATATATCAACCTTCTAGCATGTTGTACTAGCCATATTTACTAATTTAACTAATACATGGGTTGAGGTATACATTTATAATTTTTCCATCTATGGTAAAATTTATGAAGAAGCCCTAGATATCTTGAGCATCAATTATTCTTAAATCATGAGAAAATTTCTCCTCATGAAAAATGAAGAAATAGTCTTGGTACACCATGTTTTCCAAGAAGGCATTATTGGAAACACTTTATACTTAAGAATAAAGTACACCATGTTTTCCATGTTTTCCTAAAAATATTGAAATAATCAGTTCAAATACCTTCCCACTGGAAAAACAAAAATATTTAAGAATATTCTTAGGAAATGCTAGTTATTACATGAGTTTTATTGAAACATTTCTAGTAGAGTAGTTGATCCACTTTTTTCTTCATTGAGAAAAGTGTGAATTTGAATAGATTGATCAATGTGAGGAGTCATTTGAACTCATAAATAAATTATTAATCACAAAACTAGTTATTATAGGACACAATTGCAAAGACCTTTCCATATTCACATTGGTTCTTCTAACCATGCAATAAGTCCAATGCTTAAAGAAATAATGAATCACTTGGGTTATGTATGCTTTATTTTATATTATAAAGATTCTAAATCCAATTGAAAACTACACAACCATAGAAAAAGAATTTCTTGTGTTATTTTATGTCATTAACAAATTCTTCCACTACATCATATGGTACAAAGTATTTGTCCATACTAATCATTCAACTATAAAGTACCTCATGAACAAAGCCATAGCAGGTGCTAGAGTCATTCATTGATTAAATTGTTGTTGCAATAATTTGACATTACTATTATTTAAAAATTGGGAAAGGATAATGGTTGTTGCTTTTTTCATGATTGGATTTACAAGAGAACAAAGAACTAGTGGATAGTACTTTCCTTGATGATAATTAATTTACTACCTCAATATAGTTACCATGGTTTGCAGATATGCATATCTACTTAGCTATAGGAAAATCCCCCTTATATTTTAATAAAAAAGGAAGTAAAAAGGATAATTAGAAATATTCACATTTTAAATGTTTGAATGGTATATTATTTAAATATTTTCTTGGTCATTTTTTTTCAAAAGTACATGTGAGAAATTGAAGTATATGCCATCATTTGACCATGTCATGATGAGGAATTTAGAAGGAATTTTTTCAACTTTAAGGACTAGCCACAAGGTTCTTGGACTAATATACTATTTACCTACCATGTGAATAAGGATATACATTAGTATATCAAGCATAATGACCAATGTAAAAGGATGGGGTTCCCAACACTTTTTATTGAGATTCCTCTCCACTCTTAGGGGATTATTAAACCATTTGAGAAGTGGAGAATAGGTTATAATGGCTATATTGACATGTCATCTAGAGTAAATCACAACATCCTATTTTTTATAGACTATGTCACCAAGTAGGTAGAAGCTAAGGCACTACTAGCTAATTATGAGGAAAAGGTTGTGAATTTTAATTATAATCACATTCTACAAATATTTTGAGCTCAAAGAGTTATTTTCTCATATCAAGGACCCTATTTTATATTTTTAATGATCCAAACATTCATAAAAAGTACTAGATTAGTCACAAGAAGTCATCTCCCAACCATCTACATACTAATCGATAAGGGGAGGTGACTAATAGGGAGTTCAAAAATATTATAGCAAAGACCATAGTATCCAACAAATAATATTGTGTAGATAGGTTATTAGAGGTAGAACCAATACCAACTTCAATCCTTATAAATTGGCATATGGAAAGAATTCAATGCTCCTAATAGATTATGAGTTGAAAACCTTTAGAATAAAATCAAAGTTGAAAATTTATGTAATAGAAACCTAGTAAAAATAGTATTAAAACTTAACAAGATGCACAATATGAGGATATAAGAATTCACTACACAAAAACATTCAATAAAAAAGGAAAGCATGGCATAATAAAAACATTAGCCATCGAGTAATTTTCACTAGGAGTTTGGGCTTTGCTCTATGATTTGATATATCAAGACTTCACAAGGAAGATCCATACAAGATGTTTTGTGACTTATGAGATGGCTTAAATATTTAGTTAAAAAGTAGTACAATTATATCCAATATATGGAATCAAAAGAGTAATTTTAATCAATAGTCATAGATATAAGATGTGCCATAAGCCAACATTTAATAATTATGAATTTAAAAATAAATTGTAGACTCATGTAGAGAACTACACTATGAAATATTTATTTTTCATTAATGTGGAATTATATATTTATTAGAATGAACATTAAGAAATGGGCATTGAAAGTTATAGTTGGTGGTCCTCATTGAGAAGAACTAAAAACCAACAATGACAATTTTTATCCAAATAATCAATAGGCTTCTAAACTAAAATTTAATAGGAATAAAACTTTGTTGAATTCAAGATGAGCTCTATAATTAATACCTCAAATATTATCTCTTGAGCCTCAAATGATCCAAAATTAAGGATCTTTGCAATCAACACATCCAACTTGAGCTCAAGGATTGTATAGTCATGTAGGAGTGTATAGTTAGGTAGTTATATTTTCATAACGAAAGGTAAGCATGGAATAATCCTTCTAATTTTTACTTTTAATATTTGTAAGTTAATTAAAATTGTAAAAATTATTTACTAGAAATTTTTATTGAGTGATGAAGTACTTGACATGATTGAAGTGACTTTTTATGGAAATACATAATCATTTGAAGTGAGTGCAATCATGTTTCCTTAGTTTATGAAAATTTATTGGCATCATTCATGTCATATAACCAAATATATCATAACTTCCCAAGTATGATCACACAAATGGTCATAATAGTTTTGTAGCTATTGGAGTGATGGTTCATTGTCACCTATCCCATCATCTTGATTACTAAAAAGTGTATTGGCGATTCCTTAATATGTGGAATGACATAATACTAGGTCAACACTCTATTACCAAAGCATCAATAGTGTTCAATTGATTAATCCTACCCCATAAAATATAGTTGAATACAACTACCACCTAAGCTTGGAGCATACACCAACCTTATGGGCTGATGCAAGAAGTTGGGTCCACAAAAAGCTCAAAAAGTGGAAGTGTTCATGTTGTTTTTCAGAATTTGTCACACTTGGACTTAAAATTTGAGACACTTACACAATGAATCTTTAAAAATGTCAGTAATATGAAATTTAGCATTTTGAATCTAGATTCCAATCATGTAATTTGTTCAAATACCCAGATGATAGAAATTAAATTTGGATAGAGATGTATAAAAATCACTTTCTAAAAGTCCTTTTTTTTTACCATACCATGCACATGTACAAACACTACTTTGACCCAAATAAAAGTATTTTCTAATTCCTTTTTGGGGAAAGAGAGCTATTAACAACATGAAGATTGATGAGGATATTTTTTTGTATTTTTTTTAATATTTTTTTTAATTCAATTTTTATTGGCCTTAATTATTGTTTTTGAAAATCAACATGTACAAACAACATAATTGGACCTAAAATAAACATTTTTTTAATCTTTTTTTTTCATTGTGTAGAGAATTGTCTGAAAAATTGATGCCATATAAAAAAATTTACAAGAAACTAAACCAAAAAAAAATTATTAAAAAACAAGAAAAGCCTAATATTTCAATTTCATGGACTAGATTGCTTACAAATTAATTAAAAAGTAACAAATATAATCCAATCTTAATAAAAATTATACATTTGGAAACTAGATATTGTGTTCTCTAATGGGTTTAAATTTCATAGACTGATTCAGAAAAAAAGTCCATCAGCCATTGCCAAAGTTGGGCATTCCTCTTGAAATTGCCTTAGTTTTTTAGTTGCAGGTCAAAGGCTAAGGGTCGGGTTGTCAAGCCTTTCCCAATCCTAAAATTGAGGCTACATGTGGGTTGGGGATTCAACGTTTTAATAACGTCTACACGTTATAAACCATGTAGTTATTTAAATAGAATGCGAAATGCATTATATAACATGTTATACGTGTTACCTATTTACCCGTTGCATAAAGGTAACGTGTACGTGTTCCTAAAAAGAAATGCATACCCGTTTAATAACACATACATGTTTCTTATTTAACCATTTTTTCACAATTTGGAAAATATTGATAGAGCATGTTTTTTCTACAACATTCCTTTTCTATCTAGTACTGTCTTAAAGTGCCATTTTCTGCATTTTTATTACAATGTTGTCTTGTGCAATCTCTTAATAGGGCATATTATAATAAATTTTTTGGAAGAGACAAGTTCAAGTTGAATTTTCTGAAGTTGAATCAAGTGGGTATGTGCAGGATCATCATGGAAAAAATAGGCCCTTAAGTAGCGAAAAATTCAAAAAAATCAGAGTTAGGCAACTTAATATAAAAATTTGAATAAGTTATCTATATTATTTTAAAAATATGTAAGAATAGAATCTGTAGAAAATTGAATGTAGTTTCTAAACTAATAGGTTTTTTTTAAATCTATTTGGTGAAAATTTGAAATTTCAATGCAGTAGTACTTAAATTTTAGGGAAAAAAATAAGTAGGTGTTTGTCTACCACCGTAACCATAATAAAATGATAATATTTTTTATAATACTTTGGATATAAGTAGAGGTATCATGTCCCGATGTGATGCATATTTTTTTGTAATATTTTTCCAAGTAAATAATTAATTATGAATTTTTTATAACTTTAAAAAATATAAAAACTCATATGTCTAACCACCTTAACTTGATCAAAACTTCATGAAATTTTTTTTTTTTAATCCTATAGTGTGTGAAGCATAGAATGTGGCATGTTTCAGATTCAAAAAATGTGATACCATGTGAAAGCTATAGATGTTTTTCAATCAGCCTATCAATCAAGAATTTAGTCATAATTCAAAAAGAAAATAAATAATAATTATTTATTAAATTCAAATTAAAGCATAATTTATATTGGTGGAAAGCTAAAAATCTCCTTTAAAAACCCTTTTTGTTTCATCAATTTTGGGTAAAAAAAATTGTCATCCACATACCCTACACATACCCATCATATCGCCACTTTTTGGCCCATCATGATCTTGCACATACCCAAGTACAAGAACATTTCACAAGAATATTTGGAAAAAGAGAACTTTTGGATGTATTCATGATGTTTTTATACTTTAAAGTTTATAAAAGAAAGAATCTTCATACTATATATAGTTTTAATTGAATATTTGAAGGAGGTAGCAATTGGAAAATAGGTTAAGAATCATTTTTTTTTATCAAAGAGGGTTTGCTAACCATGGGATCAAAGTAAAGGGGAAAAAATGTAGAAATTCAATGACACCCAAAGAAATTCAAGCAAATAGAGAAATGGAGGGAAAAAAACAAAGGGATAGAAGAGAATGGATTGAAATTCATCTAGTTCATGAATGTTGAATAGGAAACCATCAAATGTGGAAGAGGGGAAGAAAATGTAATTATGGAGACAAACTAAGTGCTTCAAGGGAGGAAATAGGGGCAAGCGCCTGCGATAGGTTATCTCCCAAGCACTTAATGTATCAATAATTCTAGTGAAACCAACTTCCCCTCACCCCTTGAAAATGAAAATGAAACTAATGAAAATGAAACACAACCTTCCTAGTAAAGTTTCTTGGAGACAAATGAGAACTTATGGAAATAGAATATATAGAATGTTTTTTTATAGAAATAAATTAAGATTTCAATGTCAACTCATGATGTAATTGATGAGAATGTCGAAAATGAGAAAAGTGATGAAAAAATTAGGCATTTTTGTAAAACTAAAAAAGAAAGATGATTCAGTAGAAGAAGTCATAGCTAGTGTTGCTAATGCTATTGATTTTATAGGTACGAAAATTTGATCTAAAGATAAGAATGCAACTTGTGCAATAACAATTGCTCTAGTTAATAAAGCAACTTCAAATAAAAGAATGTTAAGTAAGATTAGCAAATGTATAAAAGTAAATCCTAAAACTTTGATAAGAGCTACTAAAAGAGGAGAAAGTATTGAAAAGGATCCAATTAATCAATGTTGGAAGTTTAGTGTAGACTCCCAAATTCATACATGAAATTAACTAATGAAATCAAATCTTTAATCAAAAAATATTGGCATGATAATACAAGAGTATCACCTAACATTTGAGATGTTTTAAAATTAAGGGTGGGTTCCAAAATTCATGAACCTCACCCAAAACATATCTCAAATATGACTCAAATTGAATTATATAATTTTTTTTAGATGATTCAATCTTATCATTTAATATTAGCATGAGTAAAAGACCATTCAAAAAATGAAAACCTTGATATGTTAGAATTAATAAACAAAAAATCTCTTGTTGTTGTAAGAATCATGTACAATTTCGTTATTTTTTGATATATAGGTTGTAGTTTGCATGCTAAAAAAATTATGCAAGACATTTGTGGTATTAATATGCCACCTTAGAAAACAATCAAAAAATTTATAGCAGGTATGTTTTGTGAACCCTCTAATAGAAACTTATTTTATTTAAAAGTATGTATTTTTGGACAAGGCGGTAGATGTGGTAACTTTTCATTGTTAGGAGAATGTTTGTATGAAATTATTTTAGATGAATTTGGACAAAAATTTAGTGGATGTTAAAAAAATTAAAAATATTGAGTATTCTTTAAAAGATGGAAAATATGGAAAATATTGTGAGCCAATTATGGAAAAATTTAGTGTATGTGCATTTATTTAATAGTTTAAAGATAAGATTCTACCTAAATGTGTTAAACATGAGCTCAATATGCTCATTGGATTAATAATCAATTTCGTTTATGTAAAAACACATTCCCAATTGGAACTATATTGTTAGTCGTTGATTTTGCTGAAAATTATACTCTTGCTCCACAAGAAGAAATTCAATCACAATATTCTAATTGAGTGCAAGTAGTTATATTTTTTCATATTGTATATAGACATGAAGATCATAGTAGAGAAGATAATAGAAATTTTTTGAGAGAGTACCATTTTTATGTAAGTGATAATCGATTACATTCATCTAAGTTTTTTTAATATTGTTTTGATATATTTTATAGAAATTTAAAAGAGAGAGGAATCCAAATGAGGGGACATCTCATATGATTAGGTAATTGCACGGGTCAATTCAAGAATGCTAGAATGTTTCAATATTGGTTATGTAAAATTCATAAGGAGAATAATATCCAGCACATGTGGATTTTTTTTAAGCTGGACATGGTAAAGGAGAATGCGATGGAGTAGGTGCATGTGTGAAAAGAGCTCTTGCTAGAGAGAAACTAAAATTTGAGGATGCCACAAAATTCAAAGATGCACATGCAATTGTAGATTGGTGCAATACCAAATTATCTACAAGAACAAGTGAGAGCTCAATAATTTGACACGTCTTTTGGTTAGTTGAAGAAAATGATATTCTTACTCAACAAGATTGTGAAATAATTATTGGATCTGCAAAATGGCATTCGTTTAAGACTTTGAATGCAAACACATCGACAATATGGACAAGGGAGCTTGTATTTTTTTGTCAATTATGTATTGTAGGTGATTGGGAGGTGTGTGAAAATATGAAATGGGTTGAAGAATGGAAAAAAAGAGCCTTAACACCTACATCGACACATGTTCAACATTGAACGACAATTGAAGATAATCAAGTGTTAGCATTAGATGATTATGATCATGTTTCAAAACTTGTACAAGAAGGTACAATAAATTGAATTGAATTGTATATGTATGCATGTTTATATGTGAATTAAATATGTGTCAAGTTTTTTATTGAATTTTTATTTATTTTTGTAGGACATGTGCATGTTGTTGTTGCACTTGAGGGGAATGAAGAGAAGACGAAGTATTGGTTGGCTAGATGTGTTGAGAAAAAACATAAGTTGGTACATCCTAGAGTGGATGATGACAACTTTGAATATCCAACTGGTTATGTGGTTTTTGTTGGCACCTAGCTTCGAAAATATCTAATAACAAAGAATGGCTTGCCTTCATTTGAAGATTATGAAAGACACAAGAAGATTATGCATTATTCACATTTGATTTTGGAAACCAATATAAAACTAGTTAGATATCAAGGGAGGCCTACTAAAAAGTGTTATGGACACTTTCAATTGATGATCATGAGAAAATAATAGATGCATTACAAAAACAAGAGGATGAAGATGGTACAACGGAGTAAATAAATATAGGTAGGTATATAGTTGTATATATATTTAATTGATAGTCGATATATAGTTATAAATTTATCACATATACATGTCTATATATATATCTGTCTTTAGTCATTTCCTAATTAAAGTTTTATATCATTTTTTGTTTCAGGTCTCCCAAAACTAGATGCATTACAAAAAAGAGATGACATGCATATATATTACAATGGAATTTGAATCTAGAGACGGGTAACTATATATAGTTCTAGATACATTTAATTGATAGTATAAATATAAAACTAAACCATTCATTTCCATTTTATAAAAAGTTTATAATTGATTTCATATCCCCTTAATCCATTCTCTTAGGACCCCTTAATTCATCCTATTATCTACCCTTATTACATCCTCTTTCATTCCCTTAATTCACTCTCTTAATTACCCTTAAAGCCATCCTTTTAGGACCCCTTAAGCCATATCCTCTTATCTACCCTTAATCCATCATCTTGCATCCCCTTAATTCACTCTCTTAACTCCCCTGAAGTCATCCTCTTAGTAACCATTAATCCGTATCCTCATATATCTACCCTTAATCCATCCTCTTGCATCCCCTTAAGTATCTCTATTAATTCCCCTTAAGCCATTCTCTTAGGACCCCTTAATCCATATCCTAGTGTATCTACCCTTAATCCATCCTCTTGCATCCCCTTAAGTAGCTTTACCAACACCCCTTAAGCCATCCTCTTAGGACCCCTTAAGCCATATCATCTTATCTATAGTTAATCCATCATCATGCATCCCCTTAAGTCACTCTCTTAACTTTCCTTAATTCATCCTCTTAGTAACCCTTAATCCATATCCTCATATATCTACCCTTAATCCATCCTCTTGCATCCCCGTAATCCATCCTCTTAGGACCCCTTAAGCTATATCCTCTTATGTACCCTTAATCCATCATCTTGTATCCCCTTAAGTCACTCTCTCAACTCCCCTTAAGCCATCCTCTTAGGACCCCTTAAGCCATATCCTCTTATCTACCCTTAATCCATCGTCTTGCATCCCCTTAAGTTACTCTCTTAACTTTAGGGTTAAGGATTTAGGGTTCATATCCTAGGCTTTAGGTCCTAGGGTTAAGGATTTAGGATCTTCATATACTAGGGTTCATTAGATGCTTAGAATAACAAATCTATATAGGTTAAGGGTTTAGGGTTCATCTCCTAGGCTTTAGGTCCTATGGTTTAGGGTTTAGGTTTTCAAGGGTTCATGAGATGCTTAGAATAAAAAATACATATGGGTTAAGGGTTTAGGGCTCATCTCCTAGGCCTTAGGTCCTATGGTTTAGGTTTTAGGGTTTCTAGGGTTCATGAGATGCTTAGAATAACAAATCTGCATGGTTTAAGGATTTACGATTCATCTCCTAGGCTTGAGGTCCTATGGTTTATGGTTTAGGGTTTATAGGGTTCACGAGATGCTTAGAACCTTAAAATAAAAAATCTAATATTGGTTAAGGATTTAGGTCCTAGGGTTAAAGGTTTAGGATTTCTAGGGTTTGCAAGATGCTTATAATAACAAATCTATAAGGGTTAAGGGTTTAGGGCTTAGGGTTTAGGTTTTAAGGTTTAGTATTTCTAGGGTTCTTGAGATGCTTAGAATAACAAATATATATGGGTTAAGGGTTTAGGGCTCATCTCCTCTATATGAGATGCTTAGGTTAAGGGTTTATGATCTTCATATCCTAGGGTTCATGAGATGCTTAGAATAAAAAATCTATATGGGTTAAGGGTTTAGGATCTTCATATCCTAGGGTTCATGAGATGCTTAGAATACAAACTCTATATGGGTTAAGAGTTTAGGGTTCATCTCCTATGCCTTAGGTCCTATGGTTTAGGGTTTAGGGTTTCTAGGGTTCATGAGATTCTTAGAATAACAAATCTATATGGGTTAAGGGTTTAGAGTTAATCTCCTAGGATTTAGGTTTTAGGGTTAAGGGTTTAGGATTCATATCTTAGGGAACTTCATGAGATGCTTAGAATAACAAATCTATATATGGGTTAAGGTTTTAGGGTTCATCTCCTAGACTTTAGGTCCCAGGGTTAAGGGTTTATAATTCATATCCTAAGGTTCATGAGATGCTTAGAATAAAAAATTTATATGGGTTAGGGTTTAGGGTCTCTAGGGTTCATGAGATGCTTAGAATAACAAATCTATATGGGTTAAGGTCTTACAGTTCATCTCCTAGCCTTTAGGTCCTATGGTTTAGGGTTTAGGGTTTATAGGGTACATAAGATGCTTATAACATTAGAATAAAAAATCTAAAATGGGTTAAGGGTTTAGGTCCTAGGGTTAAGGGCTTAGGATTTCTAGGGTTCACGAGATGCTTAGAATAACAAATTTGTATGTGTTAATGGTTTAGGGTTCATCTCCTAGGCTAAGTTAAGTCCTAGGGTTAAGGCTTTACGATTCATATCTTAGGGAATCTCACGAGATGCTTAGAATAAGAAATCTATATATGGGTTGAGGTTTTAGTGGTCATCTCCTAGGCTTTGGGTCTTAGGGTTAATAGTTTAGAATTCATATCTTAGGATTCTTGAGATGCTTAGAATAACAAATATAATGGGTTAAGGGTTTAGGGTTTCTAGGGTTCATGAGATGCTTAGAATAATAAATCTATATGGGTTAAGGGTTTAGGGTCCATCTCCAATGATTTTGGTCATATGGTTTATGGTTTATGGTTTATAGGGTTCACAAGATGCTTAGAATGTTGAATAAAAAATCTAATATGGGTTAAGGGTTTATGTCCTAGGGTTAAGGTTTTAGGATTTCTTGGGTTCACGAGATGCTTAGAATAACAAATATATATGTGTTAATGGTTTAAGGTTCATCTCCTAGGCTTTAGGTCCTAGGGTTAAGGGTTTGGGATTCATATCTTAGGGAGCTTCATGAGATGCTTAAAATAACAAATCTATATATGGGTTAAGGTTTTGGGGTTCATCTCCTATGCTTTAGTTCCTAGGGTTAAGGGTTTAGGATCTTCATATCCTAGGGTTTATGATATTCTTAGAATAACAAATCAATCTGGGTTAAGGGTTTGGTGGAACCCCTAAAATTTTTGCATTCCACTATTTAAAATTGTTCTGAACCTAGTTATTCCCATAATTGCGGGCATAGTATTTTATTTTGTTAATCATGCTTTAAGGTTTTGTGTTCCTTAAACCCATTTTTAGAAAATCTAAGTCTGAAATTCCTTATGGATGTTCTAATTTGTCATTGAACCTTTACTATTGGTTCTCGATCATTTAAGCTATGCTTTATGCCTTTCATCTCATTGGTAAACCAACCCCTTAATCTTGGTAGTCCCGTGGTTGTATTGAGAATATTTCTTTATTATAATGTGGGTTGAATTTTGTCTAAGTATAAGCTCGGGTATTAATATTCACCTAAGGTTCCAACCTCAATTATTATGTCCCCAACCATCGCCCACCTACTCAGGCCCCTCTTTTAAAACTAATAGTTTTGGCATGTGCAGATCTTGGCTTTTATGATAACCGTTTGATCACTACAAGAAAATATATGTCGCTCCTCGCGTCCCCAATTTTCTCCATTTCTCATTAAAATAATCACACGGGCTAGCGGGCTATGGACGCATGTCCCAAGATCGGGGGATCTACCAATCTATAAAGCAAAGAAAACACTATGCTGAAAGAAGATCAACAGTTGATATTAGGTGACGTGGGTCAATCCTGACCACTCCCCACTATCCCATGTGGGGCCCATTTCTACCACCCAGCTCACAATGGGGAAATGGGAGAGTGCCATGTGGAGAAGCTTGGAGGGCATGAAGGAAATTAGAATAACGACAAATATTATACAATTTTTTTAGCACGGGGCATAGATGGTAAAGTGTGTGCTACTAAAAGGAAATATGAGGCCTGTGCTTTAACATGTGAGATCTTTTTATCTAGGCCATTGGTTATGTCAAAGAAATATGAGGTGATCCCACAATACTGGTTTACAGTTTTTGGCCAAAATGGACACTAAACTAATTTTTTCTAATTAAATCTTCACTTTTAGGCACCTATAGCGGCTAAACCATGAGGAATTTAAAGATGATGCAAACTAGTGATTTGTGAAATTTTGTCTGTAGATTCTAAATATATTTTTTTCAAAAGTTTTGGAATCAGATTGCACTTCTTTTTCCATCTCCTTTGAAAACTAGTTTTTTGCAGTAAACACCATTTTTAAGGAGTGACGCTCACCGTATAACACATAATTTTTTGTCCATGAAGGATAAAATTCTATTTCTTTTCAAATTTAGATTTGTAACTACAATATCTAGTACTGCTTCCAATTGGTTTCATAGTGTTTTATTGAATATTTTTTCCTTAATCAAGTGTCGAACTCAAACCAATTACAATTCAGACATAGGTGGACCGTATAACACATAATTTTTTTTGTATGTATCAAAATTCAAATTTTTTTGTTGGATAAAGGACTTCAATATCTAGTGAACTCATATTTTTTATAAAAAAAGTTGATAATCTTCTATTTTTCCACATATGAAGAACAAAGAGTTTGATTTTTGGTGAAAAACCTACATTCACAAGAAATAAAAAATAAATATAATAATAAAATTAAATTTATTTAAAATTATACTTTTGGGAAGCTTATAATAAGGACTACATACTTACAAAAAATAAATTTTAAATTAATTCATTTGATCCCCAAAAGGTAAATCAAAAGTGGTTTTTAATTAGCATTTTGATAGGTGTAAAGGAGACTCTGTTATAGGTATGGTTTAAAACTAGTGGGGTTCTATCCAATGGGGTTTGATATAAGGTAGTTTGATCAAACCCTCTTCAATTGGAATGCTTTAAATAGAAATTTTAAGGCTTAAATCATTATAAAACATGAATATATTGAAGGCATGAGATTTAATCTCATCCCTTCCCCATCTCCCCATTGCAAGGAGTTGCATGAGGGATATGTTTCATGGGGAATGGGAAGGTTGACACATGGAAATCACTTCAGTACCATGGAGATAGTGGAGCCGTCGGACAAGCAGCCCCTCCACATGGATTATTCTAATTTGATGAATGTTATGGCTACTTATATTAAGATTTTGCAAATCATGCTGACTTAATCTGGATCATTTTTCAATAAACACATCTGTGTGATCAATGGATGACATTCAAATCTTAGTTCGAAGGCAAGTGAGTCGTTATGATTCGTGTGAGTGAGCCTTAATAGCAGAAAGGACATCAAGCTACCAAATCAATGGGTTGCACAACTAGTAAACATTACTTTAGAGTATAATTGATCATTGAGAAAGACATTTTACATACTTGGAGAGCTCGTGCTATGGTTTTCAGGCATGTCTGATGTCAAAGCTAGGGTTATTGACCTGTAAAAAACTAGTAAGTGAGTTATTGCCCTCTCATCAGAATTGTTGATAAATTGTGGTGTCCAAATCTTTTTATCAATTAGGGTTTTTCTTGGTTTCACATTTCTTTTAAGGTTTGGAATTCACTAAAAGAAATTAGTGGGTCTTGCATTGTTATAATTCATGTCAAACTCTTAACGAAAATTTTAGTCTAAGAAACCAAAAACCATGCTTTATAAAACCCTTGAATTATGGCTCCCAAGGAAAAATCATCTTCGTCGAAAGGGGAAGCCTCGGTTCCCAAAATACCTTTGAGTAAACACCTTGCTGATCAGTTTGCACCTTCAACCAATGAAAAATATAAGGGTCAATTACTTCTTTAGGATCTGTATGTAGTTAAGGGCTTAATTGATAAACATAGTTTTATTAGCCATGCCAAACTACCTTGCACTGGTTGGGAATTGTTCTATGGTTGGTTCAAAAATAGAAACATGGGCATTCCAGTTGGAAACCCTTGGAATCTTCACCTAGGGAAATCGACCATGCCTAATGTGTACCTGAATATCGATTTGTTGAAATCAGTAGTTGTGAATTATGACCTAGTTACTAGGACTATGAGGAATTATGATGTAATTGACATGGTTAAGATTACCAAGGAAGATATTGCTCGTGTCTTCATACTCACCAAGTGGAGTGATGATATGCTTAAAATTGATGAAAAGGACCTTAGGGAAGAGTATGACAGAACTAAGATTACATTTAGGGTACTATATTGCCAAGGTACTTAGCAAAAATTGGGGGCTGAAAAATCACATTGGGACAATTTGATAAAGATCCTTTTCCTATTAATTAATTTATCTCTTATTTCCAGAGGACTTTCTACTCCATTTTCTAGATAATTGGATATGATCCTGTCACTGGAACACCCAAGGAATGGATGTATATGGCTTCCCACATTCAACACCCTCAGTATTGCACAACATATGATTATGCAAGGTTTCTAGCACAGAGGATTCATGATCGGTTGGTAAATTGAAGGGTGTAGAGGGAGTGAGGTTTAGTTGGTATTCATTGTTAATGCATATGTTTTTGTTCAAAGGTGCACCTTATTTTGGGAAAAATATGACATTGGATAGGATGGAAGGTACTTTGAAGCTGCTTGTTTAGTGTTGGACTATTGTCCTGGATAAAGATGTAGGACTCATGATTATGTGGTATTTGAAAATTTGTTCACTTCAGAATTGAGAAGAGTCCTAGTTGTGAATATGCCAAGAGTCCCCAAGGCCCTGCATGATTTATTGAGACCCAAATATAGGAGGCCTAAGCTAGGGTTTGATCATAATTGGAGATATTTTATCCCTTACCCTACATATATAGTTTTGAGGTTGTATGGCTCCACTGTTGCACCTCACTTGTTGCCTACGTATGTCCTAGAAAGGATTGGATTTCTTGAAGTGATGTATTAGTTGGGAAGTGTGGAGAACAAACACTTGTTGGAATAGGTAAAATGAACATTTTTTACCCTCATACACATGCTTCTCCGATTTTGTAATGACAAAGAGAGGTTGGAATAAAATAAATGATATACTCAAGAATTTTCACATGAAAAGAAAAGTGACAAGGGAGAATCATTATCTTGAAGGCTTCATGTCCTAGTTAAATGATAGGAATAAGAGTTCCAATTTTGTGCATATTTTCCATTTTCCTAAGGATATAATAAGGAACATCTTTGATTTGATGGAGCAAAAAATTAGAAAAGCAAGGTGGATCACTTTTAACAAAATTCATAGAAGGGGAAAGGAAAAGGATCCTAAATTTTTTGATCTTGCACAAATCCATAGTATAATGTAGAGAGTGGAATATGTGTTCTAGAACTTTGAAGAAATGGTTGGTCACCTTGAAGGTGTAAAGACGGTTCAAGACAAGAGGAAAACCCCCATGGAAGAAGAACAGAGTGGGGGAGAAATCCTTGTTATAGAGGAGAGGCCTACATAACAACCTCCTAAGGAACATAAAGTAAAGGTTTTCATAAGGAGGAAGAACAAAGCAAAGAAAGATGATATAGTGGTTGCTCCCTCTCAACAAGAGGAGAAAAGATCTCTTTCTTATGTACCACAAATTCCACCACCATCTCCTCCAAGGAAAATCAAGCCTAAAATTGTGGATGTTGATGCCCCATCACAACATGCCTCACCACCAAGAGAGCCACCATTAAAGAAGCAAAATTTTGAACAAATAGGTTTGGTGGATTATGATGATGATCTTGATGAGGAAATCTAGGTATCTAAGTATGAAATGCAACATCAAATGCCTTATGCACTAGCAGAAATGGTATCACAAAAATTGGGTATGAGGTCAAGTAAGGTTGACCTCACCAGGCTTAATGGTAAGGATGATGTCAGCGTGGAAGCAAGTGCGAGATTCATGGATGATGATTCATTTGTGAAGTCTCAAGATTTCATGGAGTTTGCATGCATGGCGAAGAAAGATGAATATGTTAGCAATCTAGTCAAGTAAAGAAGTCTTCATCTAGAATTACCTGATACTACTATCCAAGAAAAGGCCTTAAATGAAATGAGAACTAGGTTTCAAAGGATGACTACAAAAGAGGGTAGAGAATTGGTAAGAAGTAGTGGTATTTTGTTGTTACCAAAATGGGATTTGGCTTATGCTATTTCCTTTGAAACCATAAAAAGATGTGATAGACCTCTCTACAATTTAGAGGAGGGTGTAGTTGCACTACAAGGATCTATTTTTAGTGAGCAGTGGGATGCATTAGCTATTTGGTCCCTATCCCCAAGTACGAGGAAGCCTGAAATTGTTGAACCTATACCTAATTACAAAGGAGGCCTAATAATAAAGAGAGTATCAGAGACATCAACTCTTGAGGAAGCAAATATTTTTGTACATGTTGCTTAAATCACAAAAGCCACAGTGGAATCCATAACTATAGAAAAGGAAAAGTTTAGGATAAAGTACAATAATTTGTTGATACAATATGGAAGGATTGAGCAACAAAAGATATAGCTACAAATGAAAGTAGCATTATTAGAGGAGAATTTGCAAAAATTTCATCCAAGTGAGCAAAAATAGACTAGTGCTGACTCCCCTACCACTCCACAAGATGATGCACCCACTAAGTTTACCCCTTTAGCAAGTTCCTCATGGGAAATTGTACCATATAATATGGGAACTATGCCCATTTCAATAATAGATCCTAGTACATCAGAAACACCATACGCTGAGGAAGATGTTAGCAAGGAGGAGTTACTTAAGCAACTAAATAATTATAATGAGAAATGTGACAATCATGATAGAGAATTTTTTATGAGTAATATGAATATTGTCATTACAGTCTTGGAACACTTAAACAAAGGGGTAGTTAATAGATTGAATAGTATTCATGATAGTTATTCCTCCATGAAATCTACTATAAATAATTTTGACAATGATAAGGAGAGGCTTATTCTACTCATGGAGACATGGATCCCTAGATTGCAAGTGTTGAGGATTATGTCTATTGGAGCCAAGCAGGAGGCTAACCCCCTAAGAAACTTAAGCCAACCATTACTATTGTAAATGAGATTCAAGAATTCAAGGGAAGTTTTGAGCCTTTGGAGGCAAAGGTAAGGGAATTGGTTAAAAAATTTCATGAGTCACATCATGGTATCCTCCCATCTATTTTAAGGGATGATGATAGCATAAAAAACTTCCATGAGTTGAGAAAGGAGACTAATGATATCATTTTGATTCAAGCTACTTTGATTTTCCAAGGGCATGATATGGAAACACTAAAGAGAAACATGGATATGTTGGTCCATGCAGAGATTTTCTTGAAAAAGTTTGATAGGGAAGAAAATTAAGTAGTTACCAAGTACTCATCTTATAGAAAAGAGGATGATAATGTTATGAAATTCAGCTGGCCCACTGAGGAAGAGTTCCAAGCCTGGAAGATAAAATAGATGGATGGAATGGAGTATTGAGTACAATGAGTAGATGGAAATTATAAATCTGATTTTGAAACCTACAAACATGGTGAGTAATGGATGGGAGAAATGCAATGCATAGCCTAAAATTAGTACAGATTATGCTTTTGTTAAAGTATGGACAATGTATTGCTTTCTCCTCAATTTGAATTGATGAAAAGTTTCCAGATGTGGACATATTCCATGTCCTTTCCTATTTTATTCTTTTATGCTTTATTTCATTCTCATACTTTGTGCATGGAAACACTTTTTGAGCATGAGGATATTGTTAAAAATACTTGAAGATGCCTTTTGAAAGGTGGGACCGGATCTCCAACAACAAATGAGAATAACTTTTATCTCTTATATGTTTCCCTCCATCTAAGAATACAAATGTAACTACAAAGGGAATATATGTTATGATGGTCCAATAGAATGGTGACATGTGTACTTTATGGCCCGAAGCTTGTTTTGCTCCTTTATTTCTATAAGAAGGAATTCAAGGCTGTACGATGTTTGTTGTATTGCAATTGATCACAGAGAATTGTAAGAAGAATACTAAGCATATTTTGAGTTTTGTCTTAGGTTTTGAGTTTGTTAATACATGTGTAATTCTGATAACAAAAACTAGCAAATATAGTACAAAATAGAAAAAATTTCATGTTCATTTTCTCTCCTATGTACTTGTTTTATGAGTTATGAATAATATAATCAAGGATTTTTTTGTTCATCTCCATTGATTTCCAGTGGATGTAGGGTTTTTTTCTTGCTAATTAATTCAAATAATTAATGTAAGTGCTTGAGTGAAGCTTTTCATTCATATGAATTGAGTGCTAGGATATTCATAAGAAGTGGTGGTCAAGAATATAATGTGGGGATGTTGTAGTGTAGTATTCTAAAGCTTATATGATGCTGTGTAAAATTGTTATCAAGTTGCATAGGTTAAGATTGACTCTATGTTTAGGATAAGGCACTGGTTTGAGTAACATATTCATAATACATTTTCTAGGTCAGTTCATCAGCAAGTCACTCTTTATTTACAAACTTTTCAAATGAGTTACCATTGTAGTTATTTTGTGATGAATTTCACTATTCTCATGCTCCAAGTGTAGGGTATTGTAAAAAGAGCAACCAACTCTTTTGATACACTACATTGTTGAGTGGTAATATGAGAATTATCTGGTATTTACAATGTATTTAAATGTTAATTGAATAAGTTCTTGAATAAACATTGTGGGATCACCCTCCTCGGTTTCACAAATCCCAAAGTGCAAGAGGAAGTTTTGTAGCTTTCACTCATTTGTTGACCAATCCCTTTAGATTACTAAATATTGGGAATGGAAAAATCCATAGGCAATTCTAAAGATCAGTTTTTTTTCTTAAAAAAACAACCAATAGGGTTTAGGGTTCATCTCCTAGGCTTTAGGTCCTATGGTTTTGGGTTTAGGGTTTATAGGGTTCACGATATGCTTAGAACGTTAGAATAAAAAATATAATATTGGTTAAGGGTTTAAGATTTCTAGGGTTCATGAGATGCTTAGAATAAAAAATATATATGGGTTAATGGTTTCGGTTTCATCTCCTAGGCTTTAGGTCATAGGGTTAAGGGTTTAGGGTTCATATCTTAGGGAACTTCATGAGATTCTTAGAATAACAAATCTATATATGGGTTAAGGTTTTAGGGTTCATCTCCTAGGCTTTAGGTCTTATGGTTAAGGTTTTAGGATCTTCATATCCTAGGGTTCATGATATGATTATAATAACAAATCTATATGGGTTAAGGTTTTAAGCTTCATCTCCTAGGCTTTAGGTCCTATGGTTTAGGGTTCATGAGATGCTTAGAATAACAAATTTAAGGGTTCCTCATATTCATCCCCTTAATCTACCCTCTTTCATCCCTTTAAGTCATTATCTTAACTCCCCTTAATACACCCTCTTGCATCCTCTTAATCCACCCTCTTGATTCCATTAATCCACTCTCATAATTCCCCTTAATCCATCCTCTTAGGATCCATTAAGCCATATCCTAGGGTTCATGAGATGCACCCCCTTAATCCACCCTCTTGCATCCCTTTAAGTCATTCTCTTAACTCCCCTTAATCCACCCTATTGCATCCCTTTAAGTCATTCTATTAACTCCCCTTAATCTACCCTCTTGCATCCCCTTGAGCCATTCTCTTAACTCCCCTTAAGGAATTCTCTTAGGACCCCTTAAGCTATATCATCTTTGGTTCCCTTAATCCATCCTATGGCAACCATCACTTGAATTTGTAAGGAATTTATAAGATCCAATTTTCTAACTTTTACCATATATTGTTCTTTTCTCACATGAATTATTTAATTAAATAACTCATAAAAATATAGTTACTTTACTTACATTAATTATTTTTTTCTAGTTCTCATCAAGTCGGTCTACCATGTGATTGTCACCATAATTTTTTTTATCAAGAGACTATGTAAATATCAATTTGTGGTCTTGAGTTAAAAGTTGATAAGCTTTAATTGTATCTACATGCACATATGTTTCATCATGTTATATAGTTGTATTAAACATTAGTATACATTATATATGTTTGTTCGATGTGTGAACTTCAATGAACTTATTAGTCACTTTTTAAATATCTTGTTCCAATTTTATCCTATACAAATCATGTCTTATCTTTACCACATTTTATATAATTGTTCAATTGTATAGATTATACATTTTATACATACAAGGAGATAGATTTTTGTTTAGTGATTCAAATATGCTAGAATTGTAGATTAAATTTATTATGAATATGAGTGTTTTAATCATTGTTGAGTTAATCATTTTGAGACATGTCTAAACTTAATTCAACAATGGCATGTAAATATATATGAAATTTGATTCTAGATAAGAATTTATATAGTGCATATTACTTGAAAATTAGATAAAATATATATGCATACATGAGTGCATATAATCATCAAAATGAACATAACACGATCATAATTGAGTGCATATATAATCACCATATTAAAGTCAATTGATATAAATAAACACAAACATGATCATATTAATCGATATAAGGTATGTGAAATGGTCCATGAAATAACATGTTCAAAATGTATATGTCAAGTCCACCACATATATTTAAACAAAACCAGATCTATAGTCCATAAAATCTAAAACCATCTAACTATTAGGGAAATCAGTCAAATCAAGTCTCCTCTTTTCTCCATGTGGACTAGATGTACCTATATCATGTTGTAGAAGAGTACAAGAAACTTGAAATTATATTTAAAGTTATTTAGAAATTTTGATTTAATTTAACATAAAAAATAGAAAATATAAACTTGATAAAAATAAATTTAATTAAATATCTAGTAAATAGAGTAAAAATCATTTTTAGTATGCATAAATTACCATATGATCAAGTGAATCTACTACCACATTTTGTTCAATGGGTAGTATAACTATCAATTAAGAAGGTCCAAATGCTTGATCTACTAATTCCTGCATATTCAAATAAAGCAAATAATATGTTAGAACCTCAAATATATATATATTTAAAAGACCTAAAAAATTGTATGGGATATTTAGTAAATTTTACAACCTCGAATGATATGACCTCATGATCACATGCTTAAGATTTCCCATGCATAAAATTCGACGATGTCTCTGGTGCGCTTGCCATGAATATCGCATGAACTCCCTAAATATAGATACAATAATGTATAGATCATTCACACATGTGTACAAATTCAAATTAAATTAGATCTATGATGTGTATTTAGTTTAAACTTAACAAAATTTTGAAAGCACACACTTGAGATGAACCATGCATAATAGTTGACAATGACTCAGGAGTGCTCACCACAACTTGTGGTTGGTTGGTACCTTGTATCACATTACCTCATGTATCTAGATAAAATATATCATTTTACACATGTGTACAAATTCAAATTAAATTAGATATGTCCACATAAATTAAAATATATATCAGTTTGTACCTGACCAAAAGGTGAGCCTAATTCTACAACACTCAAAATACAGACGCAATCATATTGAGATTTAGGCATTGTGTGATCACGCATCTACACCAAACACTTCTTGAATTAATATTATATTTATATATATATATTAATGCTATTATAATTTACATGAATTTTTCACATTTCAAACAAATTAAAATGTGCCTAAGTTTAAAAGATGTACATACCTGTGTAGGATGATCCTCAAAATATAGTAAATCCATAAATGAATATGTCCTAGATGCATGTGGGTCGCTTGAAGTGGATTCTTGAGTATGCCCATAACCAGAGCCTCCATGCTCTCTATTTCCCACTTCAGCTGTCGCGTGTGTAGTCTAATGAGTGAGATATCCTAAAAGAGAACTCAATGCTCCTAATGTCGATAAAATCTTCTATTGCTGAAATACAGTGGTAACACTAGGAGAAGGAGGAGCAACAATAGGAGCAATCGAAGCACATCGTTGAGGATTGACACGTGCTCCTAATCTATGTTGGGGCATGTCATGCCTAGCTCCTTTAAATGACCTCAAATCAAAATAATTGGGTTTTTAACCCAACTAAAACTCAACCCATAACTTTCTCAAAAAGTAAAGGGGCACCTCACAATTTCCATGTGGTGGAGTATCAAACACAATCCACCATCTATCCCAAAAATTTGTAGCTATCTGTCGGTGCCTACAACATTTAATTGAATTTCTTTTTTAAGTGGGTGGAATTGGTTCATTTTTTTGGGGGCTAAAGAAATGTTGGAAAATGGCTTGTTTGGTAATTTTAAGGTCATTAATTTCTTTATAAGACTATCCATCTGCATAAAATTGTCTCCTTTATTCTCTCCATTGATGGAACATATCTAGGTCAGCATCAATGGATCAAACAAAATCAATAACAGTTTGCATCAAAGATGCAAATCGTGCGAGATGGGGGGGAATGTTAGGCTCATTTTTTATCAAATCTATATTTTCTTGAATCACATTAAGGTTTCCTCTAATGCTCTCTCTTAATTGATTTTGATCTATTATAGGGTGTGGGGGGTTAGGAGGTGGAGAGGGTGGAGGTGTGGGGTGTTTTAGTGGTGGAGATTATGGATGTATGGGATTTTCAAGCTGTTCATTAGGTATTAAATTCTCTATATTAAATTCAAGCTCCGTGTTCAATGAAATGCAAACTGCATGTTAAACAATTAAAAAATATATATCAACAAACTAATAATTAAATAATGTACACAATTTGAACTATAAATCACATTGAACATACACAAATTCAAAATACATTTCATTTGAAGACACATTCAATTTAAAATAGTAAAAAATCCATAGCATGAAAATTTAGACTAATTTATGTTCTAGAATTTATACAAATAATTATAGCCTCGCCTACAACATGTAAATTAAATTATACAATTAAATTCATGTACATACCCTTGATTAAATTCTCACTCTATCTTAAATTTTGATATTTTTTTTGTTAACAACAGAGGTATCCTTGCAACCCCACCCAACAGCTTGAATCTTGGGTACTTGTGGAAAGCAGGGGCAAGACTAGTCCCCTATGGGTGGACTCAATAGCCGGCAAGCCAGTCCCAACCGAGTAAACCCAGGGGTGGAGTTGAAACCAAAACCAATGGAGACAAAACCCACGACCCAAGCCAACTCTGCTACCCATGTCGGTTGTCTTAAATTTTGATTTCAACACAATGACCTAATTTAAAATCTTTCAATAATAATATCAAGGTCCTACTTCATTGATTTGACAAGTGTAAAAATTATAATCTATTAAAAGTATAATATAATGAGCTACTTGATCATAATTTATTGTTGGAATTTGATTATTGTGTGATTTTGGGAAGGTCATATTTTGGTTTAATTTGTAACTAAATTTCTAGAGTTTTTTTTCTTGACTAGCCTATATTTCCTTACTAGTTTGAGAAGATAATCATGGCTACTTCAAAAGTTTCTTAGGTTTTGTTATTATATATTTGATAGACATATTTATAAGTCTCAAATGTTGTCACTTATGAAAGTTTAAAGTATTAGGTCAATGAAGATGAATATATAAAATTATAAATTGTCCATTCCTTTTCATTGTCTATTATAGACCATGAAACTTGAATTTTTATTGCAATAAAATTGATTTTGAGAATTAGAGCCAACAAGCATATTTTGTTGGCTCTCAATTTTTTTTGGTTTGTACTTCCTGTCAAAAGTGGTTTGATGATATGAATGTGATGATATGCATGGTGGATGTTGACAGGATGCATTTCCATGCTTCAATGATACATGTTGATTGCAGTTGGTTCACATGGTCTTTACACATGGTTCTTGGCATGCAATTATAGGTTTCAGATTTCCATGTTTCAATTTTTTATATGTTGGTACTAATGTTTGACATGTGTTCATTATAGCAGGACATGTGTTTGGTTCAGGGCATGCATTTGTTTCAGGGTATATATTTTGTTTCAGGTATATGGCATGGTTATTCAGGTATATCCAGGTTGATCACTTTCAAATTGAGGTATATTTAACTTGATATTTTTCAAGTTGTCTTCACATGATATTTGAGTGGCACATCTTATGTTTACTCAAAACATACAAGTTGTGACACTTTTTTATTGTGGTCAATCACTTTGTAAAGAAATCTAGTTTTGAGCAGCATTATTATTGGTTGGTATTTTATCACATTATATTGGAATTTGTTGTGGTTATAAGAGCCTTGGTTTATTATTGAATTCCATTGGCATGAACAATGGAAAGTTGTTTACACCATCAACATTTCTTGTAAAAAAAAATTGTTTACTTTATACTCCTAATGAGTATCGAAGCATGTGATAAAGGCATGGGGTGGATTTCAATGGAATAGAATTTTTTAAAAATCTTGGCAATGATATTAAGGATCAAAATTTTTTATTAATGTTTTGAGTCTAAATTGGACTTTTTGGGACTCAACACTATGTGACTTCATTTCACTTATTGTGACTTGGCATTGGCAATGAAATGGTTGGAATGATTTTGTTAGCATACATGGTTGAAGACTTATCATAGTATTTCAAAACATAATAATGGTTTATTAATTATTGTGTTTGATTTTCTTGGGACTTCAAAACATCATTATTTTTGATAAAGTCCTCAACAAACTTGAAAGAAAGAAATTTAGGAAAGTATTACTGTTGAAGGGTTTGGAACCCTAGCCGCCATGAAAATATTGTGTTCACAGTTGTAAATATGTTCTTCTTGGCCGACACTTGAGGAGTTATATGAGTTAGTTACAAGCATGGATAGCAAACTACGATCCAACAAGAGCTTGGTAGTTGTTAAGAAAGTGAAAATGGCTTCTTCAGCTGGGAAGTTGTGGTTGACTCCATCGATCTATGTCTGGTATTTGTTTGATTTCTTCATTGCATAATCAAGTATTATTTATGTTGTTTGAAGAAAGTAAGAAAAGGTAGTTAAAGCTTCTTGAAGCTCGAATCATAACTGAAAAGTGTGGTTATTTCTATTACAATATCTGCATTTGAGATTAAGAAAATCTTATTGGGTAATGAAGTGATTTCGCTATTGTTGAAATTTCTATTAAAGCATGGATTTAGAGTTTGTTTAAAAAAATTGAAAAGAAAAGAATATCTATGGTTTGGAACTAAAATGTTTATAGATTTAATAAAGTTTGTTAAGAGAAATTATTTAGGGTTTCTCATTTGAACCCTAACCCGAGTTTCTTTTACAGTTATTCAAACTACATACAAAGATTATTATTTGCAGGGTCTTAGAAAGATGATCTTTAGGAATTATCATGTTGAACTGAAAAGAGGAATATGATGTTTTAGATATTCAGTCTAGAAGTTGTATCACATTGAAAATCCTTTTGAATCTTAGATATTTGTATTTGAGGAATATTTTTTAATTCTCATAAAACATTCTTCAATGTGCTTGAAAATATTTATAGTCTTCTATTGAAATTCTAGGACTGCAAATTGCACTTCTAGGGTTTTGATAGAATATTGTAATTATGTTGCATTGTAATTGAGTTGGTGCTCCTAGAGTTGGCACTCTAAATTAGTGAGGGGTTGGTGCTCCTAGAGTTGGTGATATAAATTAGTGAGGGGTTGGTGCTCCTTGGAGTGGGTGCTCCTGAACTTTGTAGAGTTGGTGCTCTATCTGAATAAAGTGACATAATTTTTGAGTGGTCTTTATTCCCCAAGAGGGTTTTCCACTCAGTACATATAATGTGTTATGTGATGAGTCTTTGTGTTATGTGATGAGTCTTTGTGTGATTTTCTTTCATGTTTATATCTTATTTTCATAAGTTATCAGTTGCATTAATGTCTATTATCAATTCTCATTTCAGCAATATTAATGTAGTTTGTTGTTACAAGTATTTTCACAGTCATATGTTGCAAACTATTTTAACATCTCATGTTTTGCATGTTATGGTGAAAAACGTTTAGTCTATCACTTCACATGTTCTTTTATAGTTTCATAGTTCAAGGTTGGTATGTTTCAATATGTCATAATGTACCAAAGCTTCTTGTTGTCTCAATACTTATCGTGTGTTGGTATTAAAGAGATTCAATGATGTTGGTCATCATGTACATAATCTTATAATTTACATCATTTTTTTCATCATCCTCTGATTGTTAAACCATGTCAGTCACATCTTTTTTAGTTGCAAGATATTTCATACAATTTATATTGACATGAGTTGTCTAAATGAACTGAGTTAATCCTTGTTTATCTCTTTTCATGAATGCTCTCAAAGTGATTATTGTAATGTTATCAATAGAAAGGATATCTAAACCAAAAAGTCTTTTTTAAAGCTTAAAAGGTTGAAAATTTTAGGTCTATCTATCAGACACTGATTCACCCCCTCTTAATGTCCTTCCACACTCCAACAAGTGGTATCAGATACATACACGTACATAAGTCTAACCAACTTAGGGTTTCCTAGTCGTGGAGTATTTGTTATGGCTAAGTGAAAAATAAACAAAGGTCAAAAGAAAGCCACTAATGTCAAGCAAAAAGTTGATCAACCAACCCTTGTCAAGTCTAGTAAAGTTTTTTCTCAAGAAATACCCTTGCCAATTAGTACTAAAAGTGATCCTATAGTTGGAGAAGAAGGAGATCACTTAGAAAGTGACTTTGAACAATAATTTGGCGAAAAGGAATGTGAAGGTGATGAGTTGGAGGTTGATTTGGAAGGAGAACTGCTTGCTATCTTAGATGAACTTAAAAGGCTTAAACGAGAAAATTAGGACTCAAGGTACAACTTCAAAAGAGAATTGATACTAATAAGGTATTAAATCAAAACTATGGTAAATATGAAAAAATTATTGAATTTCTAAGCAATCAAGTGTTAGAAAGGAAAAAGTTTGAAGAGGAAAAGGGAGTCAAGTTGAAAGAGAAAGAAGAAATGTTTAATAAGTTAGAAAAAGAACTTGTTTCTTTGAAAAAGAGTGCAGAAGAAACAAATAATCTGATTTTAAAACTAAAAATAGAAAGTTAAGAGAGCAAAAGGATAGTAGAAGTAACTAGAACCAATTTAGAAGTCAGAGAAGCTAAGTATCAAAAACTTGAAGGTGAGATTTTCAATTTAAAGAAAAGTCTGGAAGACATCAAATTATAGAAATTTGAGAAAGGAACTAAAGCTCTTGATGATATGTTGAGTAAGAAAAAGTATTCCAATGATCACTTTGGTTTAGAGCTTGAGAAAGGATAAAGTTCTGGTGTCAAAGATGAATGTAACAAGGAAATTTTGTTTGCAACAACTGATGGGAAAAGTTTCAAGGTTAGGCAAACTCCTAAGAAGAAAATAGACTTGAACTATCATGCTCTAGAGACAGAAAGAAAGGTTTATAACAGATTCATAGGTTTCTCATCTACCAGGAAGTGTCAATCAATAAGGTACAATTATTCTCAATTCCATGGTTACTGCTATTTATGTCATGTTTACAGACATAGGGCTAGAGATTGTAAAAGTAATGCCAAAAATAATTATAAATAGAATAAGGAAAATAGTACAAGTATAGTTTGGAAAAATAGAATCATGGCACTATATGTTATACCTGTCACAAATTTTGTCATGTAGCAAAATTGGTGGAATGATAAGAATGGTAATGAAAGTTCTTACAGAATACCTAGAAGAAGTTATCATTCTTTTGGTTCATATCATAATGTCATGTGTTATACATGTAACTGTTTTGGACATCGAGCTAAATATTGTAGAAATCATTTATTGAGGTCATCTAGACATAAAAAAAGGATAAATACATTGACCAAGCAACAACAAGTATATACCTTGGATAAGAAGAAGATAGGTGTTAAGAAATTTTGGAGAAGAAAGGAAAACCAGGAGAAGGATGAATTTGTTGAAGTTGAGAAAGCCAACCTAAAGTGAAATCATACAAATTCATCCTTCTCAAATTCAACAAATTCATCCTACAATGTGTAATTATGCCCTTTGCCCATGACTCATAATTACCCCGTTCCAAAATTACAACTGAAGGGTGAGTAGAAAAACTCATGATAATTCTTCAAATTAAAAAATATGAGAAAACTAACCTTATAGCATGTAGATCAAATGAAATAGAGTCTAATGATGCAAATAGGAGGTTCCCAAGTGCAAAAAAATCCAAGTAATTAAGCAAACTATGAAAACACAAAACGCTGAATAAAATATACCTAGGGCAGAATCTAGAAAATAAGTCTAATGATTGTGCAGATCACTGAACCAGCTTTTTGATGCCTATTCATTTGCGAAAAATAGAGCTCGGACACAAAAGTTACACCCTCGGGAGTGCAAAAAATATGTTCTAACTTTGACTGAGGAAAAAAGCATCAAATGGAAAAATCCAGAAACCACACCTACACCATCAAATCAACACCAAAACCAGATTTTTGACGATATCTCGTTTTCGAAAAAACAACACTGTATGCTCAAAATATGACCATTTTACTAAATATGCTCATTTAGGCTTTAAACCAAACATTTTATTAATTTGAAGATTAAAAAATTAATAAAATATTCAGTTGTACCTTCATGGCATGAAAATCGAGGTACGATAGAAAAAAAAAAAAAAAAAAAAAAACACACGAAATCGAGGCGCTCAAAATTGATGCGACACCAAAAAATTCAATGAAAATCAAGGCATCCATACAAATCCATATAATCGTATATTTTATGAAGTTTTTTAGATTCCCCAAAAACACTAAAAAATCAATTTTCAGCAAACCCTCTCATATTTTATATGAAAATAGGGGTTTTTGGGCCTTCTGAGTGCATTTATGAGGTCTGTTTTGCACTAGCATGCACTGTTTGAGAGATCAAGGTCAAAATTTCTCAAAAAATGATGGAAAACCCCTTTGATCTGGCAAAAAATACCAAGAATGAAACCCTTGCACAGAAAAAAAAAAACTCTGTAAGCTGAAATCTTCAAAAAATGAATGGGTAGCCGCAGATCTGAAGCTCTGATACCATGTTGAAGTTGAGAAAGCCAACCTCACAAACCTCAAAGATCACCTGCATGCAAATAACCTATCATGAAAAAAAGACATTCCAGACAAAAGGCAAAGGTGCTTTGAAAGTTAAAAATGTATTATTCAAAGAGTGGGATAAAATACAATGATCAATCCTTATAAAAGGAGATTACGCAACCCTAATAGGTAGACATTTAATAATTAATATAATTATTAAATGTTACAATATGCAAACTAAAGTGAAATCTTAAGAGAGGAATAAAGGTAACTTAATTAACATAATTAAGTTGAAACCTTTACTCTAACAGAATTAAGTCTTGTGCATATTGCACAAGTGACCTCTACTAGTGGATAAAGAGAAGCATGAAGTTAGGGGGAGTTGTCAGATGTTTCATCTTTTACCCCTATGAAGTCAAGAATGAGGTATGACAACAAGCATCTACTATTGGTGGTATAAGAAGTAAATATCCAACTTGTTAAATAAAAGGTCTCAAATATTGACAATTTTGGATATAACAGAGATCATCATGATTATTGTACTGTGCATAACAGATTTGTTGTTATAGGTTGTTAAGGTTTATGTGTTAATTTTATGGAGCTTTTCATTTCCTATCATTCAAGCAACAAAAAGAATTAAGCTAATTAATATTCTTGTATCATGATATTCTAAAGTTCTCACCATCTTGTATGTGTTTCTACTGACACATTCATTGCAGAAATTCAATTTTGGAAGTACAATGACAGTTCTTTGGCAAGTTTGATGCTTTGATGGCTCAATTCATAAGGTGAGGGTATGATTTTGATAGGAGTACAAAATTTTGTAATCTACTACAAGTGGTATGTGTTGAGTGACTATGGTAGCAATGGTCAAGAGTAGCATCACAATGTTGTCAAAAGAAGTCATTATTGTGGACAGTAATAAGAGAAAGATCAATAAGTAAAAATGTCTAGGTCATTGAGTAGCAAGCAACCAATAATATAAAGAGTAGTACTAGTATTGTACAAGGAAATAAATCTATCATGATAGGATAAAAGATAATGATCATATATTTTATAACAAAAAGGTGAAGAGTATAGATGTTATTAGATTTGTCTTTTATTTTTGTTAAAACAAGAGTATTCTTGAGTGTGCAGAAGATCATGAGACAAAAGTACTAGATATGTGCAAGTTGACATGAAGCTCTCTTTTTGCAGTCCTTTGTCTACATATAAGAGAGGTTGGAAATCAAAGGAACAAGGTTTAGAAAGTACAGCGACATCTCCTGACAATTAATTTAGAAGTGCAGATCAAACTTTCTACTAGCAACATTGTTAATCATGAGTTAATGAAAATGTTACTGACAGTAACATAGGTAACTTATTTTGACAGTGGATCAACTTTATGGTATTTCCATGCTAAGTAAGTGACAAAGGGGGAGCAAGGCTAATCAGTAAGAGTATCTTGATATTTTCTTTTAAGCTTGTGTAAATGCTTGTGACATTGTGATAGTATCATGTTTTATGCCAGTGCTATGCTTGAAAGAGATTTCCAGTGAGAATCTTGTTTACTTTGTTATCTTAATTAGGGGGAGAAGCTCATAATACTTTTGATGTTTTCATAGTTGATGCCTTGGAACATGGTTATTCATGTTGGTAACATTGTTTATTTAGTTGGTATTTGGTGCAAAAAGGTTATCTAATTACTGTGGACAAAAATATGTTGTGTTTGCTCATGTGATTAACACAAGGAGATATATGTTGATAGTCTTTGATTCTTGAGTTCTACTTGTAGCTGGTTATTATGTTGGATGGTTGGTTGGCTTCTCAGTTGTTTTCATGGCATCTCACATTCTCCTCTTTCATCCTTTGTCATTGAGGAAAATAGGGTGAGAGAAAGTATGTGTTTTTCCATCAAGGACAAAGGGGGACTTTGTTGGCTCTCAGTTGTTTTTGGTTTGTCCTTGATGTCAAAAGTGGTTTGCTAATATGAATGTGATGATATGCTTGGTGGATTTTGACAGGATGCATTTCCATTGTTCAGTGATACATGTTGATTACAGTTAGTTTACATGGTCTTTACACACATGGTTCTTGGCATGCAATTATAGGTTTCAGATTTCCATGTTTCAGTTTTTTATATGTTGGTACTAATGTTTGACATATGTTCATTATAGTAGGACATGTGTTTGTTTCAGGGCATGCATTTGTTTTAGGGTATATATTTTGTTTCAGGTATATGGCATGGTTATTCAGGTATATCCAGGTTGATCACTTTCAGATTGTGGTATATTTAACTTGATCTTTTTCAAGTTGTCTTCACATGATATTTGAGTGGCACATCTTATGTTTACTCAAAACATACAAGTTGTGACACTACTTTATTGTGGTCAATCACTTTGTAAAATATCTGGTTTTGAGCAGCATTATTATTGGTTGATATTTGATCACATTATATTGGTATTTGTTGTGGTTATAAGTACCTTGGTTTATTATTGACTTTCATTGGTATGAACAAAGGAAAGGTGTTTACACCATCGACATTTCTTGTAAAAAAAATTGTTTACTTTATACTCCTCATGAGTATCGAAGCATGTGATAAAGGCATGGGGTGGATTTCAATGGAATATACTTTTTTAAAATTCTTGGAAATGATATTAAGGATCAATATTGTTGATTAATGTTTTGAGTCTAAATTAGACGTTTTGGGACTCAGCACTCATGTGACCTCATTTCACTTATTGTGACTTGGCATTGGCAGTGAATGGTTGGAATGATTTTGTCGGCATACATGGCTACAGACTTATCATAAAATTTCAAAATATAATAATGGTTTATTAATTATTGTGTTTGATTTGCTTGGGACTTCAAAACATCATTATGTTTGATAAAGTCCTCGACATACTTGAAAGAAAGAAAGTTAGGGCAATATTATTGTTGAAGGGTTTGGAACCCTAGCTGCCATGAGAATATTATGTTCACAGTTGTAAATCTATTCATCTTGGTCGACACTTGAGGAGTTAGATGAGTTAGTTACATGAATGGATAGTAGACTACGAGCCAGAAAGAGCTTGGTAGTTGTTAAGAAAGTGACAATGGCTTCTTCAGTTAGGAAGTTGTGGTTGACTCCATCGATCTTTGTTTGGTATTTTTTTGATTTCTTCATTGCATAATCATGTATTATTTATGTTTTTTGAAGAAAGTAAGAAAAGGAAGTTAAAGCTTCTGGAAGCTCGAATCATAACTGAAAAGTGTGTTTATTTTTGTTAAAAGATCTGCATTTGAGATTAAGAAAAGCTTACTGGGTAATGAAGTAATTTCGTTATTGTTGAAACTTATGTTAAACCATGGATTCATAGTTTGTTTAAAAAATATGAAAAGAAAAGAATTATCTCTGGTCGCCCCCCTCAACCTTTTGGAGCTTGCTCTGTTTCGACCTCTGGCCACTCTAACCCTAATGCCAATTTGGCTCGCTCTAGCTCCTCGGTTAACAAGCTTGTTTCCTACCCCGATGACTCCCCTGTTGTTTCTGCTAAGACGGCTAGGGTCAGCCTTGATGAACCTCACGCCCCCCAGAATATTCAACAGGAAAACCTGAGCCCCCTGAGAGGTGCGGAGTCGGTGTTTTTTGGGGTCAATCCTGAAAGTGACCCCCCTTTTGACTTTGTTGGTAATGCCAAAAGCTACTCCCAGCACCAGCTCAATTCTGCCAAATGGGTTTTTCAAGAGATAAGTGAGCTGAAAACAAAAAAATTGTCTCTTCATAGCAAACTGGGGGAAATTGAAGTTAAAGTCACTGGGCTTATTCAGCTCGAAGCAGAGAAGCACAACAATATGAAGGATATTCCTCAAAAGGACAGCACTATTGAAAATGAACTTGAAAAAATCAAAGGAACCTTGAAAAAGATCGCTGAGCAAAATTGCAGAATTGCCAGACATAACTCTGTTATCATCAAGGCTGTGTCTGAAAGACTGGAGAAAACCTAGAAGAGAGCTCTGATTGTCGACCTTGATCAGGAGAAAGACCAGGATGAGGAAGCTGGCATATCTAAACATACCAGATCTAGCACGAAAAGGAAAGTCCAGACTACCCCTAGTATGGCTCAGATCTTTATGGAGGGGCCTCAGGAAATGGCGGATTTGGAGGAGGTTGTGGATGAGCTCCTGAACTCTATGAATTAGTGGTGGTCGGGCCCTGCTTCTTCTGTTTGCTGGTTGTTTGCTGGCTTCTTTGAGGCTTTTTGTTGCTGCCTGCGGATGCTGGTTTTATTTTCTCTGGAAGCTTTTTTATTTTTTGGACCATTGTTTCGGTCTTCTCCTGTATTGTTACTTTGTGGTTTCGGGTCCCTGTAAAACCCGTTTATCCCCCTTTTATCAAAAACTAAAATGTTTATCTCTAATAAAGATTGTTAAGAGAAATTATTTAGGGTTTCTCATTCAAACCCGAACCCAAGTTGCTTTTACAGTTATTCAAACTGCATACAGAGATTATTATTTGCAGTGTCTTTAAAAGATTATCTTCATGCATTATCATATTGAACCGAAAAGAGGAATATGATGTTTCAGATATTCATTCCAAAAGTTGTATCAGATTAAAAATCCTTCTGAATCTCAGATATTTTTATTTCAGGAAGATGTCATTCTCATACAACATTCTTCAATGTGCTTATTGAAAATATTTATAGTCTTCTATTGAAATTTTGGGATTGCAAATTGCACTTCTAGGGTTCTGATAGAATATTGTAATTGTATTGCATTGTAATGGAGTTGGTGCTCTAAATTAGTGAGGGGTTGGTGATCTAAATTATTGAGGGGTTGGTGCTCCTAGATTTGGTGCTCTAAATTAGTGTGGGGTTGGTGCTCCTTGGAGTGGGTGCTCCTAAACTTCGTAGATTTGGTGCTCTATCTGAATAAAGTGACAATTTCCAAGTGGTTTTTATTCCCCAAGAGGCTTTTCCACTCAGGACATAATTTTGTATGTGATGAGTCTTTGTGTGATTGTCTTTCATGTCTATATCTTATTTTCATAAGTTATCAGCTACATTAATTTCTATTATTAGTTCTTATTTCAAAAATGTCAATGTAGTCTGTTGTTACAAGTATTTTCACAGTCATACATGTTGCAAACTAGTTTAATAGCTCATGTTTTGCATGTTATGGTGAAAAACCTTTAGTCTATCACTTCACATGTTCTTTCATAGTTTCATAGTTCAAGGTTGGTATGTTTCAATCTGTCATAATGTACCAAAGCTTCTTGTTGTCTCAATAGTTATCGTGTGTTGGTATTAAAGAGATTCAATGATGTTTGTCATCATGTACACAATATTATGATTTACATCAGGTTTGTCATCATTCTCTGATTGTTAAACCATGCCAGTCACATCTTTTGTAGTTGCAAGATATTTCATACAAGTTATATTGACATGAGTTGTCTAAATGAACTGAGTTAATCCTTGTTTATCTCTTTTCATGAATGCTCTCAAAGTGATTATTGTAATGTTATCAATAGAAAGGATATTTGAACCAAAAAGTCTTTTTCAAAGCTTAAAAGGTTTAAAATTTTAGGTCTGTCTGTCAGACACTGATTGACCCCCTCTCTCAGTGTCTGTCCATACTCCAACATATTCATATAAAATTTATTTTATGATAGAGAGTTTAATTTTTATTAAATCATGTATATTCAATTGGTTTTGTGTTGACTTCTAGTAACCATATGGTTTCATTCTCCTTGCAAGGTTAGAATTGAGTGGTAATTTGTACTTGCCAAGCCTATTTTGATGAAATTTGATACTTGGTTTTGAGTTCCTTAGAGGTATGTATATAGACATCGATACAAATTCTAGGAACTTGTTGTGCACCTAAGCATGAAGGTTATGAACATAGGTGAATATTTCTAAAGAAATTGAACAAGGACTTGGAAAAGTGAGCACACCAAGTATTTGAAGATTTGTTAGAGGTGGAGAATAAGGATTAGGAGTGATAAAAGGTATTGCTAATGCAATATTGGGATCACTAATAAATATTATTAAGACCATATTTGAAACAAGTTATTATTTCCTTGAAAATGTAGAATTTGGTGCTAGATATGCTCCTTGTATGCAAAATATACAAGCATTACGAAAGGTTGAATGTGATATTATGTAAATTAAGGATTAACTAAAGAATTTTATAAAGATATGAGATTTTCTTAAGAATTTATTATTGTAGGGTTTATGTGATTTGAGGGCTAGTAAAAAGACAACAAACCTAGACATTATAAATAGACTTATCTAGGGATTATATGTGATTTTAGGGCTAGTAAAAAGAAAACAAATCTAGACATTATAAATCTAATTTAAGTTTAGGTTTTAGGGTGTAGGGTGTAGGGTTTTAGGTTTAGGTTTTAGGGTTTAAGTCCTAGAGTTAAGGGTTATAGTTTTTAGGTCTATGTTTTTTGGAACCTAGGGTTTAGGGCTTTGATTTCTAAGTTAAATGTGTCTAATTTAGGTTAAATTCTAGTTAATTTAGGAATCGATTTTATGATTTTCAATTTATAATTTAGTAACATTTTTTGTTTGATTAGTGATTTTGGTTACAAATACAATTTAAAAACTATAAAATATTTGATCTAGTACAAACAAAACACAAAAAAACTAAATAACAATTAAAAAAAAATGCAAGATATAAAGCAAAAAAAGAGCAGAATTCAGCCAACTTGGAGGTCGCTAAGGTCAATTGTGTCAATGGGAGGAGGTGGCAATGAAAATTAGGTTGAAATCAACCCTCAAGAATGCGTACATGAAATACTCTCTTCCTCAGGTCGTCGGCCAAATTGTAGTGAAAAAATGAATATGATAGTCGTTTATTTATAAAATTAAATAGCTTTCAATAACGCTTACACATTAGTAATGCGTATGCATTTCTTGGTGTGTACTCGAATCTAAGTGCATACACGCTCATATTTAGGCTCGGGTACCTAATCCAAAGCATGTACACATTTTAAAAAAAATGTGTGCGTGTTTCCTGCAATTTTATTTGTTTTGGCCAAAACTTCCCCTCTTCATGGATCCAACTTATTGCTTTTACCCCTATAGTTTTCTAGAGAAAATCTCATTTTAATTAACATTGGGTATAAATACAATTTTAACCTCTATGTTCCATGGTAAAGGAAAGGAAATTAGAATTAGAAAACCCCATTGTAGAGGAATTTGATTGTGGAATTTTTTTATTCATGTTTGATGGTTGGAATTCATTCAATTTTCTGAAGGATATGAAGAAATTTTGGTTGAAGAATTTATGTAAAATCTATAACAAAATTCAACCATCATAAAAGGAATTAATATTGAGGTTATATAAATAATCATCAACCTTGTTTCATGTATTCCTAAGGTAGGTGATGATATCTTCAACTCTAAAACTTCCTATAAAGTGTTAATTCAAATATTTCCTATTGAGACTAAACTAGCCCCTAGGTAAATCATGACTAAAGGAATTGTTGAGAATGTAAATAGATTTATTATTCCATTCCCATGGGAAATTTTTCTTTAAGGTAAATAAAACTCTTTACATGTAATGGATAATATGATGTAGTATTATGGTTTGGTGTAAGGCTACTCAATCATTTTAGGCATGGAGAAATGAAGCCTGGCTATCTTATAAATCTTCCTATATTTTGTATATAACTATATTTATCGAATAGTTTCCAAACATAGTTTGACATATAGAAACTTGTTCCATCATGGTTTCATTCATGAGGCTATCAAATATGACTTCTTAGCACAACCTTATATATAGGAAATCCACATGGGAAGAATTTTGTAGAACAACCTAGAAAGAAGAAAAATATTTATCATGAAACTACTTTGGAGCTTGTTGTTTCCTAGCATACATTTATTCAAACTCCTAAAAGGGATAAGGTAACTAAATTGTAGCAAATAGAACCTCTTATTTCTTAGAGTACTATGGTTAGGAAAACAAAATAGGTAGTTGAATAGTCAAAGCCAACATTCTCTATTGTTAGGAGGGTTAAGCCTAGGACAACTCTAAATATAAGGCACCGACTTTTGAAACAAGAAGACTAGATCTAGAACTAGTTATTATTGATATGGAGTGAGATGAGGATATTGCTAAATTTGCATCATCTCTACTAGGGATAGCATCTACACCTTCTTTAGGGGAAAAAAACTTTCATAAGCATAGGAGACTAGTTCTCCAACTAGAAGATAAATAATATGAAACTAATGTTGCTAAAATCCTAGGAAGTTTATCTAGGGGTCATAATGACTATTTTTCTTTAGAACCTAACCATCTAGCCCTTGACCAAATTTGATAGAAAAATTTTCCAAAATGGAGGGTGAATAGCCCATGGGGAGGATGATGAAGAAGAAACATTGGATATCCCAAAAGGAGAGGATGATCAACCATTTTTGGAAGAGGAATAGAAACAACCTCTTATAATTGAGGAATTGGATAATTCATTTGTAGAGGAGAAATAGAAACTTATGTGTCCCCTAATTATTTAAAATCCAAAATATTTGTTGCAATAACATTAAGACTAGCTAAGGTAGCTTAAAAATTATTTATCCACAAGGGACAAGGATATAAAATAAATAAAAAACTAGGTAAATCTAGAAAGGGAAGAACAAGCCTAACTATTCCCAATATTCAATAATATTTAGAGAAAGAAAGACCATATTAGTCAACAAAGAAAGATGTTCAAATTACACTTCTTACACAAGATATACATGATTCTTCCTCCACCTCGAATAAGGGAACACAGATCCCCTTTCAATGTCCTCAAACTACACTTTCCAAAGGTTTGAATAAAATTAGGTCAAAGATATCATTATCTTGGGTATGTAGAGGGAAATAGACAACTCAAGGATAAAATTATGAAATTGAGTAGGGGAATTGCACTCTTTTCTTGTAAACCATCATCAAGTACATTTAATTTTTTTCTCAAAAAAAAAAAATTTAAGTGGAATCTCATGAGAGTTTATTGTAACTTTCCCTTTGTTTTTTATGGCAAAAAATCGTTTCTAGTCACATATTACAAAGGTATAGTTGAACAACAAGACATGTTAATTTTACTAACATAGGTTCCTACTCGAACAAAGTAACACCTCTATGCTCTACTTTTATATTAGGTATGTCTAATGAAAGAGTTACATTTCATTTTTAAGATATAAATAAATATGGGAATAGGATTTGGAAGATTCTAACCATTTTGAAACCATTATTGGTCTCTTGATGAGACGTGAGTATCCAAGAAGAGCTTCCACTACTTTTTCCTCCATTATGTACAAGCCTAGTCTCACGTCCTAGTATGCTTAAAATTTAATCCATAGAATTTCTTGTTTCCAAGATCATGATGAGTATCTTCCAACTATTGTTCACTCATCCTACATAAATAAAAGGGAGATATTGCTAGAGGTTTTGAAAAGGAGAGAGATAATCTCTCCTAGTAGCTTGAGGTGGAGTCTCAAGTGAGTACTTGCAGTTATAGTTATATTTAGCAACAAAAACATGCTTGGGAAGAATAATTTGTTTAGACCTCCTCTCATTGTCATGCTAAATACCATATGAAATTTGGTAGGGTAGATACCATTGCATAAGTTTTATAAATTGTAGGCTAGGATTTTTGAGCATAAGGGATAGGAAACATATAGAGCATATACATCGTACTAGGAAGGGGATTATGATTACAACAATAATCATGTGGAGCCTAGACAAAGAATATTCTATGTAGTTCATGCCATAAAGATATGGCTCAACTCATGTGAGTGAGGATATAAGACAAGAATAATGTCTCATTTATTATTTAAATATATTGGATGATTTCTAATTTTATTAAAAAACTATTATAGTGAACTTATTGTAAGACAAAATGACTTAATGCTATTGGGTAAAAGTACAAAGTTGTGTCACACTTTTGGCCAACTTATCAACACAACTAAATTTAAGTATTTCTAACTAAAAATAAATTTTGGTCTAACATATGATCTCTAGTAAGATTTATCTAACTAAGTTAGATACTTCCACAACTTTTATAACTAAAATTGTTGGCTAAAAATATATGGAGCACCACTTTGAGGCCAATTTACCAAAAAAATAAAAATTATTTGAAAAACTTGATGTTTCAATAACTCCTACTCATTTGAATAACATTTTTAAAAAAATATAAAAAATACCCTTTTGTAGATCCATAAATATTGTTTTCAAAAATATATTTATTTTAATATTTTAATTATTATTTATATTTTTTTATTATTTTTACTAAAAGTAGTTTATCAGTGCAAAATATTAGGTTGATTACCATGCCAAGGAAAAATATTAAAACTTATTAAAAAATTGAAAAAAATATGATGTAGTAGAAAAAGAATCTACATCAAGATGGTTTTTTTTTTTTTTTCCATTTTAGATAAATATTTAATATAAAAGTTGACGTCAAATGGAAACAACTATTTTTTGATATACAAATTTTAATATTTATATAAAAATATATATTTATCAAAATTAGAAAAAAACAAATCCATGCAATAAACTTTCAAGTTATAAATACACACAAAAAATTTGAAAGAAAAAAAATAAAATTTACTATAAAATTTTGGTTGTCTCATGTAACTTCATTTTTCAGCATTTTATCAACAACTAAATAATAGTGTTAATTTATTAAAAACTAGTTTAAACATAAAATATACTAAAAAATACAAATTTTGGTAGTTTACATCATTTCAAAATTCAAAACATATATGCCACTTTTTATTGATTCAAGTTTAAAAGTTGGATCAATGTTGGTCGTTTCTTTTATAAAGTGTCACATAGCTTTGTACTTTGACCCTATTATAAAGTAGAATATATGATGCATTTATTTATTTATTTCGTCTTTATGTACACATGCAAATATTATCTTTCATATATATTTTTTTCTTCATATGATAAATACAAGACCTAAGAAGAGAAAAATAATCTATCCATAGATAGATTTTGATAATTTCAAAAAAAAAAAAAAAAAACTTATTGAAGTTGTTGTAGTCAACATTCCATCATAATCTTGGTAAGGCAAGAACCACTCCTTATGGAGGGTGGTGGTAGGATTAATTTAAATCAATAATCCAAGATTCATCAATAACAATGTTTATTAAATAATTTCTTAATGAAAAATCATAAAAGTTATTTTTTATTCTTGGGTCCTTCTTCACATGACCCCATTTTCATAATTCAAATGCTGCATTGCGCTCATCCTAAGGGTTTCAAACTATTTTTTAGATTTGGATCTATTATTGTATTTCTTAAATTCCCTTTTCAAGCTTTCTTTAAAAATGTACCATATATTTCAGGTCCTCATTCATGAATTTTATTCTTATTTTTCACTCAAAAAAGTAGCAATAATGAAATCAATCTTAGGATTTAAAATAGAATCACTCAAAGAGATTATTAGATTTTTATATTTGGGAAAAGAAAAAGTAGTGAAATGAACTTACTTTTCACATATAATTTAATATTAATGGATAAAACTAATTTCAAATTAAATTGAAATAATTACTTGATACTCTATAATTGATTACTATTCTAATTTTAGTTAATAATTTTTTTAATCTACAACTTATTAACAAGACTCTTTGTTTGGTAAGTATCTCTTATTCTCTTCCACAAACTAAATGTATAGCCTTTTCTATAATAGTCAAGAGGATAAAGTGTACAAGAAACAACTGAATGATTCTTATGCCTTCTTATCTAATTTTATAAAAAAATCCTATACTTTATTATTTCTTACAACTCTTCATTATACCAAAATATATTTTCTTTAGCTTCCATAACTCAAAGCTAGAACTACTAAATTTCTTAATTTGAGATGTGTTGACAATGGTTTCAAGCATATATATACATATACAAAGCCCCACTAAATTAAATAATCCCACTAAATAAAAAATCAACAACATTTTTAGAAGGGTGTCCCTCTTCTCTTTAATCAAAATTGTAAGTTCTAATATTAAATGTTGAGAAACTAATAAAAAAATAAAATACAAGGACATCCATAAAGTACTCAAATTAAATTATATATAACTATATAAACATGTGATTAACCATTACACATAGAGAAACACATATAATAGTAAATAAAAATTATTAAACATATATAACACTAGATATATGTGGAGGAACCTTTTCAAAAAGAAAACTCCACCACTTAGGAGACATCAAAATTGTATTAATCACAATTAAATTTTATGCCAATACAATATACTTCAATTCTCTAATTTGATAGAACTCTATTAATGTGATAATAATTTTATAATTATACAAAACTTATATTTCATGACTCCAATATATAAGAAAAAAGAAAAAATAAGTCATAAATGGCTTACAAAATAATGGATAAAACATGAGCCTAAAGTTGGAACCCATATTGTTATGATCCTATTATTCTAATATCTAAGTGTAATAAGGAGAAGAACGTGTGGCATGTTGAACCTTAATATTTTTACTAATTAGTTTTAGTTGTTTCCTCAAATTGGCTTAAGATGAAGAGGTGTACCCCTACATATTTATACTTATAAATGATTAAGATTAAGCTCTTCCAAACCATCATAGGTTTTAATATTAAACTCATATTATTATTTTCTTATTATTGAATGCCAACCACTCAAAGAGGTTTGATATTTAATTTACTTTAAATTCACTTTAAGAAATATCTTAAGTGGTATTAGAGCAAAAAATTTGTAACCAAAGAGTTTGACAAACCACAATGCTTTATGCTCCTTCTAGGGTTTTCCACCTAAAAGGAGATAAGATTAGGTGCCAAAATGCAATGTTACATTCAAAGATGGATGTGATGTGGGTGAAATATGCCTAAATGAAACAAACTAAATGCAGAAAACTAATGAAATAGATCAAATTATTGTATGCAAACTAAGAAATATGAAGTGATTGAAAGCATAGTGTTGTATGCAAATATGAACTAGAAACATGCACAAATGAAAACATAATTGAGTGAAACTGAAAGGGGTGCACCTAGAAGTTGAAAGAAGATTTAAGAAGATTTTGGAATGCTACAAAATTCAATGTTGATTCCCACTGGGACTGATTCACCACACATGGTGAATCAGTCCTACTTCTGGTAAAATCTATTAGAATAGGGTTTGGGATGTCAGAAACACAAAACTGTAGAAAGCTCTTTTTCCAGCCTGGCAGTGGAACTCATTTTCCATAGATGACAAATAAGTCCACCTAAAAAAATCTACAAAGTCAAAGGTAACCTCTATGGGTTCTGGTCTGTACTTTTTTGCTTGTCGGGTTGTCGGATATGAATCTGTAGAAAATAGGTTGAAAAGGGTCTTAAAGCACCAATTAAGGTTGTGTTGACTATGATGACTTATTGACCACTTTTCAATACCTCTCTCCTTGATAAATCTTCCTACAAGACCTGCAAACACACATGCAAAGAGGGGGAAAATGGTTAAGGGTTAGAGTATAGGGGTTTTCCTTGGTCAAACCCCACTTTAGTAATCAAACCCTTGATAATGAAATGAAATAAGAAAGGAATGCTGAAAAAATAACATGCAAATGTCATAGACTCATCAAACCTTTGTTGAAATATGAAGATATGTCAATGGCTGCTCCAAGATGCTTGATAATTACTTGATTGAATGATACTATGATGCTTGAGTGAATGCTTAGATGGATTGAATGCAAGAATGAGTAATTGAATGAATGGGTCAATGGGTAGTAAAATGAATAGAAAATAATGTATTTATACACAATTATGCCCTAATTTCCTGAAAATACATCACAGACCGACCTTAGGTCTTTAGGAATAAAAAAACCCACCAATAATTTGAATTTATTTTTATTTTTGTGCCAAGAGGGGCTCATTCGCCACCCTATATGAATGGGTCCCACTCAAGGCATATGAGTGGGTGTGAGAAATTAAGTTATCTTTAATGATTTTTTTCGGGTTTATATTTAAAAATACACTTAATTAAGGCCTATAAGTGCATAAAGGGTCCAAATAAAGAATAAGAAAGGTGTATTTGTTGGTGACAAGCCTAGAAAAGCGTGAAAGTATGTTACAAGACTTTATAACACTTTAGAACAAGACTTGGTAAGTGATGAAAAGAGGGTATATAGATGAATTATGATAAGTAGAGTGTAGAAAAGTGTGAAAATTTCTTACAACACTTCACACCACCTTTACAAGAGATCATAAAGTCTTAATGATTCATAAATATTCAAGACCTAATGTGAATATGTGGGCCATATTACAACATTAAATCAAGGAAAAACTAAGCCAAATAATCATAGGGAGGGACAAAACAAGAAAAAGTAAAAGGGTTACTTTTTTTGTGTCCACAGTTAGCCCCCACTTTAGTGAGAGGATGAACCTACTTCAAACTCACACTAAAGTAGAGAAATGCATCTCAAGAGGGGTTCAGATGTACTAATGCTTGGTAAGATGAGACAACAATCAAGAGGGATGATCAAGCCCCTAGGATCAAGATCCCATGGAAAACCAATCATGAGCACAAAAGAACACACATGAAAGTGATGAAAAAGAATGAAGGAAAGAAGAGAAAGCTTTGATCGTTTATCCAACTTGTTGTGGATTAGATCTAGTTTGTTTATTTGGAACAATAAATGTGTACTCACTCTACGGCGATGAAACTCATGGTTGTCATCTAGGTGAGAAAGCCTAAATATACTCACTCTGGGGCCACGAAACTTTTGGTTGTCTCTGAGGTGAGAAATACACAACATACTCACTCTGGGGCCATGAAACTTCTGGTTCTCCACAGGGTGAGAAATCCCAAAAGGTGGATATGGGGAAAGTCATGCCTTAGAATGGGCTTCTTGCTCAACCATATCAAAGTTATACTTCCTGATAACTTTAATAATGTACCACAAAGAAAAATGCCATTTCATGCTTCATGAGACAAGCAAAGCTTTGTATGCTTGGAAATCATGAACAAATGCAATGGAACCATAGACATGCAAGTTGTGTTATGCAAGGTGGCCATGTAAATGCAAAATGCAACATTCAAAATAAATGTTCAAATGAGTCTTTCTTAGTTCATGCGAGGTCTTAACTTAGGGAATGTTGTGTCTAATGTCTCCAAGAGAGGACCAATCAAATAACAGAATATTCACAACTTAGGGGATGCAATGCATCGCATCAAGACACTAAGAGGAATATCGTATGCTAAGAGAGATCATGCTTATGAAGGACATCAAACCCAATGTAATCCAAAAAGTGACAAACGCATCATATGAAGTAACAAGGCTACACTAAGAACCAAGAGAAAGAAAATGAATGGAAAATGAATTATGCCAAGTATTCCCCCACTTTAAAGGAATTTCTACACATCGTTATGTGAGAAATTACTTTAAAGTAGCAAAATGAAAAATGCAGAAAGAAAACAAGACATGAGAGCCAACTTGGAAAGCCCCTATGCCAAGTCATATGTTTTTGAGTAAGGCTGCATCATGTAAAGGAACAAAAGGAAAAGAAGGAAGATAGGTTGCCCCCAAAAAGGAACACACCAAACACATAAGGGATCTATGGATTTGGGGTCAGTATGTTCATTGTTGCAATGTTTTTTATTAAAGATTGCATAACTGTCATCATTCCCCAAATACATAGAACTTGAAGAATGACACAAAGAGAGCAAAAGAAAAAAGAAAAAAAAAATTGTTTTGGGTCAACATGGAAGAGACATGTATAGGGTGTCTTGATCCTTTGCATCATCCCTAAAAGGAAAACACAAGCCAAAATAAAATGAAAAGGGAAAAAAAGGCTTTTAGGTCAACATGAGAGAGACATTGCGGTCTCAATGCCTTGTGTCATCCCCAAAAGGAAAACACAAAACAAAAATGAAAAAGAAAAGTAAAAGGACTGATTGGGTCAACATGGAAGAGACATAGGGCATCTCTATGCTTTGTGTCATCCCCAAAAGGAAAACACAAAACAAAAGCGAAAAATAAAAGTAAAAGGACCGATTGGGTCAAAATGGAAGAGATATAGGCCGTCTCTACACTATGCGTCATCCCCAAAAGGAAAACAAAAAAAAGGAAAAAAGGAAAAGTAAAAGAACCAATTGGGTCAATATGGAAGAGACATAGGGCATCTCTACGTTTTGCATCATCCCCAAGAGGAAAACACAAAACAAAAGAAAAAAATAAAAAGACAAAAGCGAAAGCAATAGATAACATATAGAAGAATGAAGGTACAAATAGAGGAATTGCACAAAGAGAGAGAGAACATCAAATGTCACATCATAGGAGAATACAATACGCACATGCAAGAGAAAGAAAAGAAAATGCAAAATACTAGAAAGGAAGATGCAAGTCAGCCGATGAGCAAGTCATCCACCTCCCAAACATGTTCAGTGTAGTGTGACGGCGGTTGACTATCCAAAGGGACAATTGCAAGTGCTGAACTAGGGGAAGTACCAGGTTCTACACTTGTTGTAGGAGATTTGTCATTTAAGCTCATGGAAGAGGAAAATAATGTATTTAGATCATTATGCACCTCTTCGTCTATTTTATAAATCTAATTATCGTCATCTATATTAATCATGACCGAAGGACGGATGGTAATTTCCAATGAAGGGTGTATCAGGAGTTATGGTTGTTGTATCAGATCATTTTGTTGTGATTGGGGAGGAGGTTCGTTGGGTAGTGCTTCTTTCAAAAGAGGATGCTGACTTTTGTTATTTTCTTTAGTTTGTAATTGATGATCAAGGAGACGACATCAACACCTACACTCCTGAGCACCTTGATTTCTTTTTATTTAATTTTGAAGTTATAAAAATGTAAGAGCATGTTAATCCACCATAGGATCCTTTTGTCCCAAAGGGGAGGAACAGAAGGAACCATAGGAGGTGATTCAATCACTTTCTCTTTTACTTTATAGACTTTTTTTATGTGAGGGGGCATGATGGGGTTGGTTTCATTATCTCTTGGACGTTTGGATGAGGAAGGTGAAGTGTTTATTTTTGGTTGATCTAGATTTAGTGGTTCAATTTTAGGTTGAAGCATTGTCTCATTGAGGATGGGAGTGTCGGAAGTGGATGGGGACTGGTTTCAGAGGGACAACTCAACAATTTTCTTTACTTTAAACTTTTGATAAGAAATGAAAAAGAAATATTTCAGAGGTGTTATGGGTTCCATGGGCTTGGGCCAAAAGGCTTCCAAGGAGAAGTTTCCTTTAGAAGTCAAAGGGTTAAAGCCACTATGGTGAACAGTGAATATGTCATTGTCATGCAAAAACTTTAAACATTTGTGTATGATTGAAGGAACAACTTTCATCGAGTGAAGCCATGGATGGCCTAGCCGCAAACGAAATTGATCTGATTGTGGAATGATAAAGAATGTAACATCTAGTGTCTTAGGTCCTATTTGTAATGGAAGAATGATTGATCCGATCGTAGGGAACACAAAACCATTATGTGTTTTGATCCATGCTCTTGGTTTGTCATAAATATCTTGATAAAGATTATGTAATACCAAAAATTCCTCAGTGATCACATTCTCGCCACAGGTGATATCTATGAGTATCCCATTAGTGGGCTTATCATAAATACAACTAACTATGTAAAGAGGACCATCAAGAAGATTCAGAAGAATATCCTTAGAAGAGAACATAATATCAAGAGATTTCTTAGGTTGGCCCTTATGAGGAATGATGTCTATCGCTCCTACTAGATCAACCATAGGATTAATAGCAGTGGAATGTGGAATAGGATCAGGATGTTCAATAGTTTTATTAATAGTCATCACATCATTGTTTGGATTTTCACTAGCTTTGACGAATGACATGGTATGTTTGGGCATCGGATTGGTAAAAATTTGCAAATTTTGATTGGGTGGGGCAACAAATGAATTTCCTTTAACATTAATATTTGAAATGGATAGATGGGAAGAATCAATGAGGTCTTGCACTATGTGTTTAAGATGCTTACACTATTTTGTGTCATGTCCGTTGTTTCTATGATAATGGCAATAAGTGGTGGGTTGAAAGGTTGGAAGCAAAGGTTTAGTTGGATCCAATGGTTTAACAGTGGGTAAAGTAATCACTTGTTGATGCAATAGTTGGGTCATGGTGTTATGAAGAGTGTCTAGTAAAGGAGTAAACTATCTCGTTGGATCACCATAAGTATTAAAATGTATCATAGCTTTAATAGTTGTTACTTGGTTTTTGACGGGTGAAGGTGGTTGTTGAGGAGGGGGGTTGATGTGTAAAAATCCTTTGTTTGGTTTTTGACATGGTTGTGAATTGTTTGAAGTGCTAGGTTTAGATTTTTCAGTTCGCTTAGTAGTGGACTTGGCATAATGACTACTAATCGAATTGTGATAATCACAAAAGGTTGTACATAGATGCATGAAAGAGGGAAATTTCATCATGGTCAATTTGTCTTGGATGTGAGTTTTTAAATTTTCAATAAACATCTTTTGAAGATGTGGATCAGGAACTACTGACGATGATTTTACTCACAACAAAAAAGGCACATAAATTCTTCACAAACAAGACCGCAAAGAGCCTATCCTTCTTGAAAGATATGGAACAAAGACAACCTAAAGAGGAATTCTTCTTTAACAAGAAAATATTGGCTTTAGTTCAATCCCAAGTCTCTGATAACTAGGTCATGATTGCACTAGGGTCACTCTTGGGTATTGATGTGATATTTTGTTGTTAATCTCAAAGGGACTACGGTTATTTCTAGTTTTATTAAGAATCATAAGCATTGCACACAAAATTTCCACTTCATTCATAAAATAGCATCATGAAATTGAAATATTTACAATAATACTTCATGATCATCACAAATTATTTGCTATCACTTAAGTAGATTTAGCATTAATCATTCAAAAATTTCATGGAAAACAAAACATTTTTCAATGAAATTTCATTCATTTATTCAAATTTTGGAACATTTTCAAGAATTTAAACATCTACTCTAAAATAAACCATAAAAAATACTAAAATTTTAAATTTTATCTCGATTATTCTCCATACATGCCCGAAAGAATCAATTAAACAAAGCAAGTTGCTTTATACTTCACCAGATTGCTTCACAGCTACATATAAAATGTTGCGAGCTTTTAAAGAGAGGGGTTTCATTTCTAGACACCAAGTAGGTTTGGTATGCACCCTTAAACGGTGCAGCATATAGTCTTGTTTGACTAAACTAACAAAACCAAGTTCTACAAAAGATACATGAGATAGCTAGCTATCTAATTGGCTCTTATATTAATCAATGTCTACATGCATACAAATTTTTACACCCGAATGGTTTAGAAAATAGGAAAAAAGAACAAAACTTTAAAAAAAATTATGCTCTTCCGAAATCCACAAATTCTGAACTTAAAATAAAAATAAAGCAAGAAATGACCTTTTATAGGAACAAGGCCTCAAAAGTTCAACATAAAGTCCATCCAGAGAATCATAAACAACAAATTAAAATGTAGCACGTGGCATTCGTCAACTATCATCACAATATTCTAGACCAAGTCAAATCTTTGACTTCGTTAGCAACAACACTTTCACTTCATACTCCAACACGAAACACTTCACATATGTCAAGGCTATCAACTTCTTTCCAAAATACTGGAATGAGGAACATCTACAAGGACCGAGATCAACTTGCAAACTCAAAACTTCAAACAAAACAAAACCTCCATCATACTTTCGGTGTTCGGTATCTAGTTCTTCATCTCCTCGCTCAAGACTTGGGCTCTGAGATTCTTTCTCCGCCTTTCTTCAACTGGTACTCTCATAAAGCATTTAATACAAGTGATGCATATTTTCTTTCAAAATCCCTTGTATTTCCCTCCAAGTGAGTTTGAGCCTAGTATATTATTCAGATACCTAGAGTATAATACCATTCCTCTACACTTGATTTGATTCATATTTAACTATAGTGTTCTTGCATTGTATAATTTCATCAATGACCTCCCTCATTAACAGCTAAACAAGATCTTTGTTTATTCTTTCAATCCATTCCTTGAAGGCTTTAGCTTCTTTACCCTCCTGTCCTAATTTCTTGGGATCACAACCTTAATGTGTTAGCATTTCAATAAACTCTTGATCTTCATCAATCAATTTTATGCATTCCATGGTAACCTTTTCAAATACTTCAATACATTGTATTAACATGTCACCTTCCCATTTCAATTGTTTCTTCCATTTTTTTGGCAATGGGCATTCTTGTTCTGATATTACATCACCCTATATATTAACTCTTGGATATTTACTTGCATGAGAATTTCAATGCTTTGTTTTTCTTCAATAACTTTCTCTTGGCAAAATCTACATTCATTTTCAAATCCTTTTGAGTTCTCTAACCAGTGGTATGCTTCCTTGTGCTTCCCTATTGCATATGTAATGAATTATATTCCCTGCTTTACCCAGTACTCAATCCATTCTTCAAATATATTCATTTTGTGGCGAACTGCTACAATTGCATCCACCTGTTCTTGTGACATCAATACTAGATGTTGGGGCAGTTCAACTTGTGCTTGACTAGATAAAGTTAATGACTTTATAAAATGCTCCAAGGTAGCAACCTGTTCTTTCAATTCTATTTTCTTCTATTTATATTTCTACACTCTGGCAACAATATCATTCAAATTCACTTGTATTTCCTCTAACTCTTGCCTCCAAGATGAGTGTCCAAGATTAGTACTCATTATCTTGTAAGTTCCTTAAGAATTATTTCATGTTTTTCTTTATCAACCATTGGAGTAGCTATATGGATGGTTATGTTACCATCTGCATTTATTTGTGGGTGATCCCATAATAGTGGTTTACAATTTTTGGCCAAACTGGACACTAAAATTATTATTTTTAACTAAATCTTCACATTCGCGCACCTATAGCAGCTAAACTGTGAGGAATTTGAAGATGGTGCAAACTAGAGTCTCATCAAAAAAAATTTGTAGATTCTAAAAATATTTTTTTCAAAATTTTTGGAATCAAATTGCACTTCTTTTTCCATCCCCCACGAAAATTTATTTTTTTCAGAAAACAACATTTTTAAAAAGTGACGCACACCGTATAACACATAACTTTTTTTCCATGAAGGATAAAATTCTAATTCTTTCAAATTTAGATTTTTAACTTTGATATCTAGCGCTTCCACTTGGTTAGATAATTTTTTATTGAATATTTTTTCCTTAATCAAGTTTCAAAGTCAAACAAATTATAATTGAGACAGTAGCGACCATTATAGCATAAATTTTTGTATATGTCAAAATTTAATTTTTTTTTTTGTTGGATCAAGGACTTAAATATCTAATTGCACTCATATTTTCAAAAAAAATTGATAATCTTCTATTTTTCCACATGTGAAGAAAAAGAAATTCATTTTGATGAAAACTTATGTTTAATAAAACTAAAAAATAAATACATAACAAAACCAAAACATATTAAAATTATATTCATTGGATAGCTTGTTCTGAGGAATACCATAATCATTTGAAATAAATTTTAAATGAATTCATTTGATCCCCCAAAAGCTAAATCAAAAGTGTTTTTTTATCAGCATTTTGATAGGTGTAAAGGAGGCGCATTTATAGGTATGGTTTAAAACTAGCAAGGTTCTATCCAAGGGGGTTTGATCTAATGTGATTTGATCAAACCCTCTTCAATTGGAATCCTTAAAATGGAACTTTTTAAGGCTTAAATAATTATATTTTCTAAAAATATGTGATTTCAGCTAAAATTCGTTCCTCTCAGGAATTGTAAACCACTATTATGACAGCACCCTTGTATGACATTTTTTCTTTTGCTCTATGCCTAGGTTTAGGAGTATCTACTTCCTATATAAAACTATTAAGATTCAGAGGCAATACTTCTACTTCCATTAGGGAATCCAATTCTCTTATCATCCAATCAAGTGTATCGTCACCTTGCTCTACCTCTGTAAAATTTCTTTGTTCCTGGTTTCCACTTGATTCAAAAACTTATTTTCTTTGATCTATCACATCTTCTGAAATGGGAATTTAATCAATAATTTATGGCATAGATTTGGGATTAGTAGGGTTTGGAACTGTCTCCCCTGTATGAAAAAATATATTTTCATGTCTATCCAGATGTTCAACATCATCTCTCTGGACATTACTTTCTTTATTCTCTACTACATCAGGATTTTCCTCATTTTCAATTCCATTGCCTAAAAATTGTGTAGCTTCTTCTTTCTCAATTTCAATTTCAACTTCAACATGGACTTTCTCTAGTTCTTCAAAGACCTGTGATTTTTCATTAAAATTTGGAACATTCCCAAGTGAATGCTAGGAATCAAAAATATCTTCAACAATTATTTCATCAATAGGATCCTGTTCTACAGTCTCCCCTATTTCCATCTCAAGGATATTAGGGTTTCTCGCCTAAGGCGAGTGTTCCTTGTATAAACTCTTCTTCTTCAAAATTTATATTATTAGAACATGTATCCCAAATCTCTTATTTCACTGGATGCACCATGGGTTTGTCTTTAAACTTCTTTTCTTTCACTTTCTCCTACATAGCTCCCCATTTGTCCATCTATTATTTGATTCTAGCTTCATCTTCTTCATAAATTTACTCCAAAATGACAGGAGTTCCTCGCAATGCTTTTTTCATACTAGCCATGTTAACATAAGGGGGAGAAGTAAACAGTGCGGCAACCCTTTAAGACAAAGACTTGGTTTGTGTACCAACATTTTTTGTTACTCCTGCTTCTTCATCAAAAACCAGTTTAGTTCTTGGTTTCACTGTAGAAGAAGATTCGCCTTTGGGTCTTACTTTTGATTTATCATTTCCTATTTTTGCACCTTTCTGCTTGTTAGATGGTTTCATGGGAATTTATTTTCTTGAAATTTCAGGGGTTCTTTCTTCAATTCTTATACCAGGAGCCGCCTTACTAGGTTTCCTTTTCTTCTTAGTAGGCTATCCACTCTCAAAAGTTGTTTCATCTCTTTGCTTTCTTCTTTTCTCTTCTAAGAATGTGGGCACGATTCCTCTTTCCCTCAAAGCTTTACAAAAATCATCAATCTAGTGTTGAGTATACACTAAAACTGGTCTACAGAACTCATCAATTGATGTCATATCTTCATCATCATAACCTGGGTCTGGGATGGGTTCATCATATACCCTATCTTCATTATAAAATTTATTCAACACTTGGCCATCATCCTCTTCCAATTGATTTGGGATGTCATGAAGCTTGAGAATCTAGGAAGATTTTAGAGACAATCTTTCATATTTTCTTCTTCTTCCTATGTGCTCATCTTCACGATTAAGCCAATAATCTTCTAAGTGCGGTACATGAGCACAATTACCAGCTATATTCTTGGCAATATTTCCCTCAATATCATGTAATATATTATCTGAAGTAGGAAATCTTCAAAATTATATGTTCTTAATTATTCTTCACACAATTCAATCACTTTGATTGCATTACACTTATAATTTCCTATCACAATGGGGAATTTAAAAGAGGTCTTCTTGTGAGCATGGCTATAAAGAGCCTGAGATGGTTTCAACTGTATCACCAATTCTAATAAAACAATTTTGTTTGTTGGGTACCTGGGCAGCATGAATGGATGCCCATCAAATCCCTCCACCCTAATGTAGGAGTAAGTAGGGAACTGAATGTACCAACCTCCCATTGGTCGAATGACACTTTGTGCTTTCAAGGACAATCTTTTGGCTTTATCACCTTCCATCATTCTGACCAGTTTCATGGAGAATATATCATTGAATTTCCTATAATTATCTTTATATCCATGAATGGTGATCTGGGGTAAATGGGCATATATCAAATTGTTTCCTACCTTCATGCCTAGAGTACCAATCTACTTCAACCCTTGCTTGTTGGCTCCATGGCACGGGAGTAAATAACATGTGATGACATATAAAAGCACCTGGTTTTGGGAAATTTTGTTATCTATTCATATAATTTGTCACTTATAAGCTTTCCCCAATGCAATTGCATGGGACTTTCTATTAGGTTGGATATTATTACAAACATCCAAGGTTAAAATTTGCTTGCATCTCTTAAACCAGCTACACTGCTCAGCAAAGTTATAATATCTTGCACTTCTTGGTTGAACATAGACCTCTGAATTAATTTGGTCTGTGGTGTAATCAACTCTTGGCTCCATTGGGTAATCATAATTCCTCTATTGCGTTCATCAGCATTCTGATACATTTTTCCCTTTTCTTTCATATCAACATTGTACATTTGTGTGTAAATAGGGAGACCAAATGTGTATATGATTCCTTTCTGCAAGAGGTCTGCATAAATTGTCCCTTCTTTCTCAACAACCCTTTTGGATGGGTTGTAGTAATTCATACATTGCATAACTAACTCAAGGGCCTCCATTCCTAGTGGAAACCCTCCTACTGAAAGTAACCCATTTGCCACAACATTCTTGGTACATTCAGAGGCATTTTCTTGTAATACCCGCAAACGGATTTCAATATTAGAAGACCATCCCATATGAGTATTTGTAACCACCACATTGATTGGTATGGCTTGTAAATTGCAATATTTGAATTCATCTTCTGGCCTTGCGTTAGAAGAACTCATTTTCTCTAGTATGTTCTGCATTTTCAGAATGTGTGTCTTGTGTGAGAGTTAGGGTTAAATTTAACCAAAACTTATAGTTTATAAAGTTTTCAGTTCATTTTTCAATTAAAATCAAAAAATCAAAGAATAATTAACATTTCAATTTCTAAAGGGAAATACCATTTTTGAGATATTTACAGCTTGAAAATCACTATCAGGGTGTCAGTTATCCAAAATATACCTTGTTTTGGTCAATGATGATGATCTTTCAGAATGCAACGTCAAAACCCCTGGGTAGCTATGTTTCATGATTTCTTGAAATTTACCTCTTCTTGCGCGCCAGTGTCGTTTTGTTCTTTCAATGTCCTTTGCAAATTTGCAGCATAACAGGAAGCAAAGTGTTACAAAAGCAACTGCATGCTTGAGGTGCTTCCAAGTACATAGGTAGTTCGCCACCTTCATTAATTACCTGTTATTTTGAATCAATTCCCCGAATAAAGGTGTAATCATTATGAATTAGGGTCCAAATCATGAACACCTAGATTTCTGCATGGCCTCGCTACTAGAGGTGAAATACTGCGTGATGATTATACATGGCAATAAAATGTCATGCTAATTATCTATAAGGTATAGGTCATTAAAGATGCGTGATCAATTCATAATCACCGAGATTGAGACTTTCCGGTATTGACTTTAAGAAGAAACACTCGGATCCGAGAATTTACCTCTAACTTCATAAGAAAAAAAATCAGAACAAAAGAAAAGACCAGGAACTAGGTTCAAGAGAGATTAACAAATTCCAAAACAAACTCTTTGATTTCCAACTTCCGAATAAGGAAAAGAGAAGGAAATAATAAAATACCAGACTCTATTAAAAGGGATATTACCAATATTGATGACTTTGGTCAATGAAATACCGGGCAAAACTAGGACCAAATGAAGATACAATTCACCTTAGTGCAAATGCAAGATTTCAGGATTCCAGTTTCAGGTAATATGTTTAAATTTTATGAAAAGACCGAAACACCAAATCTGGGAAATAAAAGGATAAAGCAAAAGGCCAAGCAAAATTGAAAGTGATCTATCAACAACCAACCAAGCCACAAAATGACACCAAAGCAAACAAAATAAAAGGGGAATAGAGGAAAGGAAAAAAAAAAAGGGGGTCCACATTTCACTAAGGGGAAAATTTGGGAGTGTTGTGAGACCAGACAATAGGAATCTTGACATCGATTTGGGCATATAGTGACTAATAGTGTGAGACGAAATCTGTTACTTTTTTTTCTACATGTTGCTTACATCTCATTAGATCAGCCAATGGCTTTTTGGGAGTCATGTGCACTTGAAAATGATTTATGAAGGCATCAACTAGTTCATTGAATGAACGAATTGAATTGTTTGGTAAGTTTGAAAACCACTCCAAGGCAGTGTCCTTTAAGGTAATAGGAAACAATTTGGCCAATAGTTTATCGTAAAGAACAAAGTCATTGCATAAGGTTGTGTAATCATAACATGATTAGTAGTATCACCCTTCTCTCCTTCTCAAATCTAAGTATCTCAATTCCTTGTGGCATCGATGTTCTTAATATTTCTAAAGATAATGGGCCGCTATGGACATAATAGGTGGGTGGAGCATTTTGACTTTGGCTTATGGTGGATATTTGTTGTTGCATGGAGGAAACGGTTTGGAAAATTTGTGTGATGAGAGGGTCAGTGTAAGTGGCATGAGGTGGAATAGATAGTGGTGATGGAGTGTATGTAGTGGTAGGGAAAGTTAATGGAATCCTAATAGGTGGTATGGTGGAATAGTAGAAAACATTTGATGCCACAGAAGAATTAGGAATGCTAGCAGGAATAGTCGAGGAAGGAATCACATTGCTAACCTATTGCATTGTGGTTGCAACTTCGGGAGTGGTATAGGTAGGTATGGATGCTATAGTTGAAGGGGGAAGAATGTAAGGTCCTCCATGGCTAACCACAGTATTTGTTGGTTGAGATGTACTAGAGGTGGAAGGAATGTGTTTATGGTATATCTCAACAATTTGTTTCATAACATCTAACCCTTCATTACATTCAAGCAGATGATGGATTTTTTCTATAGCAAGAATTGCAGTTGTTGAAATGTTTTCAAGACATGTTTTGTTGCAAATGTGTGAGATCCTCATGAATGTTAATGTTTTTTTCTTACGGAACATGATCGTTTGGTGTGTCAACTTGCATGTTATGAGAAGGAAAATTATTGCTAAAGGTGGGATCCATGCCTAATGCACTCTTGTCAACACTAGGAGTAGGAGCTCGAGACAACTCAAGTTCCACAATGAGTGTGTTATCGCGGGATGCCATAAGTCAGAAACTTCTTCTCACTAAAGTATTATCAATAGGGCACCAAACACTCATACAAGGGCTACTAAAGGTGTGATGGATTCAAATGAACTGTAAACTAGGAGTAATAAAATGCTAATAACAAAAAATTTGGAAAATGTAACAAAGATGTAATAACAAAAATGTAGAAATGCAGAAAATGCCCATAAAATGCCAAAAAATTCAGTTCAGAATGTGCAACTAGATTAATTCACCCAAGGTGATGAATGAGTCCAAGGATGATTTTTTTTTTAGTTTTTTCAAAAAAAATTAATGGAAATTTATGTATTTCATATTGTATGATGTAGAACTATGATGTAGATGCAGAAATACAGTGTTTTTAAATTATTTGAAATGCAAAAATGAAAACTATATGATCTTTTCACTAATGCAATTTTTGAAAATCCTAGGATGCAAAATAATGCAAAACCTAATGCAATGTTTATGCAAACTAGACCTAGGATGAAAATTCACTTGAAATCATAAGTAAAAATGCTCTAAAGTCAGGTTCACCAAAATGTAACCAAAGAGTTTGGCAAACCACAATGCTCTATGCTCCTTCTAGGGTTTTTCACCTAAAAGGAGATAAGATTAGGTGCCAAAATGCAATGTTACATTCAAAGATGGATGTGATTTGGGTGAAATATACCTAAATGAAAAAAACTAAATGCAGAAAACTAATGAAATAGATCAATTATTGTATGCAAACTAAGAAATATGACATGTTTGAAAACACAGTGTTGTATGCAAACATGAACTAGAAACATGCACAAACAGAAACAAAAATGAATGAAACTGAAAGGGGTGCACATGGAAGTTGAAAGTAGATATGAGAATATTCTTGAATGCTAAAAAATTCAATGTTGATGCCCATTGGGACTCATTCGCCACAAATGATGAATTAGTCTCGCTTATGGTAAAATCTGTCAGAACAGGTTTCGGGATGTTGGGAACACAAAACTGCAGAAAACTCCTTTTCCAACCTAGTAGTGGGACTCATTTGTCACAAATGGTGAATTAGTCCACCTACAAAAATCTACAAAGTCAAAGGTCAATTTTGTGGGTCCTAATCTATACTTTTCTGCTTGTTGGGTTGTCGAATCTAAATCTACATAAAATAAGCTAAAAAGGGTCTTCAAGCTCCAATTAGGGTTATGTTGACTATGATGATTTATTGACCACTTTTCAATACCTCTCTCCTTGACAAATATTCCTACAAGACCTGCAAACATACATGCAAAGAGGGGGAAAATGGTTAAGGGTTAGAGTATAGGGGCTTTCCTTGGTCAAACCCCACTTTGGTAATCAGAATTTTGATAATGAAATGAAATAAAAAAGGAATGATGAACAAATAACTTGCAAATTTCATAGACTCACCAAACCTTTGTTGAAATATGAAGATATGTCAATGGCTGCTCCAAGATGCTTGATAATTTCTTGATTGAATGATGATATGATGCTTGAGTGAATGCTTAGATGGATTGAATGCAAGAATGAGTACTTGAATGAATGGGTGAATGGGTATTAAAATGAATAAAAAATCATGTACTTATACATAATTATGCCCTAATTTCCTGAAAATACAACATCACAGGCCGACCTTAGGTCTTTAGGAATAAAAAAACACCATTAATTTGAATTTATTTTTATTTTTGTGCCAAGAGGGACTCATTCGCCACCCTGGGTGAATAGTCTGACTCAAGGCATATGAGTGGGTGTCAAAAATTAAGTTGTCTTTAATGATGTTTGTCGGGGTTATATTTAAAAATACACTTAATTAAGGCCCATAAGTGCATAAAGGGGCCCAATAAAGCATAAGAAAGGTGTATTTATTGGTGACAAGCATAGAAAAGCATGAAAGTATGTTACAAGACTTTAGAACAATACTTGGTAAGTGATAAAAAGAGTGTATATAGATGAATTATGATAAGAAGAGTATAGAAAAGTGTGAAATGTCTTTCAACACTTCACAACACCTTTACACGACATCATAAATTCTTAATGATTCATAAAGATTCAATACCTAATGTAAATATGTGGTCCATATTACAACATTCAATCAAGGTAAAATCAAGCCAAATAAGCACAAGGAGAGACAAAACACAAAAAAGTAAAAGGATTACTTTTTTCGTGTCCACAGATTTAATCCAAGAATTTTGTTCTATCATAATGTACAAACCATTATTAATTTTGACATGAATTCTTTAATATTTTAATACATATAATAAATGAATCTTTTGGTAAAAAATTAGCTTAATATGGGCATTTGGAGTGACTTATTAATTTTCTCTAAAAGGTATTATTTTTTTAGATTTTTTAATAGCTTAGAAAGCTTGTGAAAAAAAAGGAAAATTTTATTCTTTATAGTTTCTTATTTGAGGAAAAATAAATTTTGTAATTTATTGGTCAACTTTTAGTCAAAAGAGGGATATTAGATTTAGTTATAACTCCTGCAAGAGGGATATGGAACTTTTAAGCTTTATAATACACTATGCAATGCAATGGTTGGCATATCTTCACTACTTTTAAAATATAAACCTTACATTACAATGGTTTCAATGAATGATGAATGACAAGTGAAGGAAAGCACTTGGTTGGTTCAAATAATTCACTAAATACTTATCAATCTACTATGATCAACCATGGAAGGGAAGCTATTTCACCCAACTAATAAATTGGAAAACAAATAGAGCATATAGACAAATATAACATTGAACATATGAGATTGATGATCTAAACTCATGATGTGACACCTTATCAAAAGATAAAACTCGACATCAATAGAATAATGATCTAATTAAATATTATGTTTATTTACTAGAACCTTGTATAGTTGGGAAAGCTATACAAAAATTATTGCATATTAAGAAACTAATTTTTGCAACAAAAAGTTCCACTCAAGGTCAAACCATTAGATGGAAATAAATAAATGTGACTAATCATGTTAATAAAAAATGAGGACAACTTCCTTAACCAAATATAAATTACTAATCTCTCTCCTCAACAAGAGACAAAAAAAAATTGTGTTACCATTATCATAGAAAGTGATCTAGATTACATAAATGTATTAGTAATTAGAAAAGATTAATGATTATTAAAAATGGGGATGAAGAAAAGGGAGAAGTAGCTACAAAATATTTAGCTATCAAACATAAGCATGTGAATTCAAGAGAATAAAGTGTTATAATAGATCCTTATATGCACTGAATGACACAAACACACCCCAAACAGTCAAAGTGGTGAGTTATATCAAAGCGTGAAAGGTGAAAATATCAATTTATTGGGGAGTACACAACCTTAATGATATAATATTGACTAATGAGGTCAATTATTTTGTGTATCCAATTTCTATTTTTAGGTGATGATAATGAATGGAAAAGAAATCCCTTGTGATGGTGAATGCCATCATATAAAACTCTCATTGGAAGATTATCAAGTAGATTTAGAAATATTTTCTATTTCAATTGAGGGTAGATGTATTTCAAGTTGTACAATGAAATAAATGGTTGGGAATAGTTTCTTTCAACTTTTAGGACCTAATCATGGCTTTTTGTATAAATGGACAAAATTATAAACTTATGGGTTACAATCACCAATAAGTTAAATTATTAGCTCCCATAGGATGGGAAAATTACTTAAAAAAAATTATTATGGTATAATGACATAACTCCATTTCATGAAAGTATAAAACATGAAAACTCAAAATCCACTAGAGCCTTAAGTCGCCATTAATAGAAGTCAAAGTAAAAATTTTGGCCAAGGAAATGTTGGATTTAGGTATTGTTTGTCCAAACAAAAATTTCTATTTATTCATCTCTAGTGGTTACAATTAAGAATGATGAGTCATGTAAAATGTGGTCAAATTACAAGGAGCTTAGTGAGATAATTCTTAAAGATATTATTCATGTTATTAATGAGTTATTAGATTAATTGAGTGATGTAGTTTTCTTTTCTAAGTTAGATTTGTGTTTAGTTTATCACCAAATTCAACTAAAGGAAGAGGATGTACAAAAGACTAGTTAGATTTAGAAGACATGGTCATTATGAATTCTTAATTATGCTATTTCACCTCATTAATTCTCCATCAATTTTTCAGAGCCTCATGAATTTAGTGTTCCACTCATTTCTTTAAAAAATTGTGTTATTATTCTTTGATGGAATCTTCATCTAGTGAAACATGAAAAATGAATAATTCATACAAAAGCATCTAGAGTTGAGAGCAATACTTTTATGAAGGGCATGAGAATGTTATGACCCTAATATTACATATTCCTAGTTTAATAAGGATAAGCACTTGTAGTATGCTTAACCTTATTATTTTAATTTGTTAATTTTAGTTATTTCTTTAAAATGAATTAATTAAGATGAATGTGTGTGTCCCTACATAATTATAATAATAAAAGTAAGGCTCTCCCAAATCATCATAAGTTTTACTATTGAGTTCATGTTATTATTTTGTCATTATTGAAGGTCACACCTTTGAAGTGGTTTACTATTTTATTGATTTTTACATAAATTTCTAAGAAATATTTTAACATATAGCCAAATCAAAAACCTAACATCATATTCATCATTAAAATAGTATGTAACCCCACCATTAAGACCCCATTTACAAGATATGGCAATCACAAATAACCATAAAATAAAACATCCAGAGCAAGGTCTTTAAAATAAAGCTTTCACTTAAAGGGCCTGACTAATAATGTATTCTCAAACTAAAATACTTATAAAGGATATATATAAAACACTTTGGGGGCTGGAATAGACCAGAAATACACTAAGTATTTTGTTATACATTTTCTGTCATCTACACTACTTGTGTCTGTCACAGATACATTTGTAAGCCTATAAACATCTCCCACGATGCAAAGTTACAGGTTTTTTATTCTAAATAATAGAAAACTCTTCCCCATGATTTTTTTAGCCCTAGTCTGTAAAGTTGATGGAATTATAAGCTACTATGCGGAGTTTACAAACCGACAATTCTTTCGAATTTCTCCCTCACTTCCCGTGAGAGGATTATTCTCTGACATAGTTATAAATGCTTTCTCAAACTGGGAGAAAAAATATTGATTATCCTGCGCCATTTGGGAAACATAGTCAGACGTCCTGTTATCTGAGAGCAACTCTTGATCAATAAGCAGCAGCCCCTTTTTGGCAATCAAGTTGTTGTAATAGTAGTTGTCAAATAACATGGGTGTCTTCTGATCATTTCGAGCGTACAGAACTTCCTTAGGATCAGGATTTGATGTGGGACATCTTCTCTTAAGATAGACTGAGTAATTTGGATCCATCAGAGGATCCACAGTTGGGTAAAGCCTGCCCACAAGATTCACACAGTGTGTTCTGCCAACAGTGTGAGCTCCTGCACCACCGTATTCAAGTGTTAAGTTAGTATTGAGACAAAAAAATAATAATTTTACTCAGTTTTCAACTATTTATTTGAAGTAGAAGAGAGCAAACCTAAAAGAGCTACAACTCCTTCAGCATCAATTCCAATGGACTCGAAGCGAGATAAGACTATGTCCATGCTGTCGTTATGAAGTGGTATGTATTCCTCAACAACTGCTGCACTGCTCTCTTGACTGTCTCTCCTTCCTGTTTTCACGGCAATGGGGGGCCCTCCCAACTGCAACAAAAATAAGGGTTATTTTCTCGCCTCGGTGGAATTTTATTTTCTTTATATAGGAAAGCAAATAAACACAAAATAAGGTTTGGGTGACTAATTTTTATAGATATATTAGGTTGGTTTTGAATTGGTGGATTCTAGAATAAGGAAAAAGAAAAGTTCAATTTTAATATAAATTTTAAGAGAAATATTAGAATCTAGTGAGATTTTATTTGAAATGGTGGTTAACCATTTTCTAATAGGCAACAATCACATTAGGGTGATCAATCACACATTTAGAAACGGTGGCTATGTTAGAGCAGCCAACAACACACTTAGAGGTGGTGACCACACATGAACAACCAACTACACACTGAGAGATGATAGTCACAGCTAGGTAACCCACCGCACACTAAGAGACAAAACCATGTTTGGATGACCAACCACACTCTTAGAGCCTACAACCACACTTGTGTGTTCCATCTAACCATATCTAGGTGACCCACAATATAATAAGAGGGGGCAACCACACTAATTAAGCTATTTTAGATATCAACATTAGAAACCACTAGAATCGAGTAGGAATCTAACTAAGTTGGGTTTCTAACCACTCCCTAATAGGTGATAACTACAATAAGGTGGCCCACCACACCTAGATGTCCCACCATACATTATATATTAGTGACACGCTTGAATTAGCAACTACACACTTGGAAGTCATAGTCACACTACTTAAATATGTTTAGATATCAACTTTAAATTACAACTTGAATATAAATACATTATAAACCATAATAAAAAACCCAAAAAAACACCACTTAAAAATTCATCTTTAAATATTTGTTTAAAAATTTAAACTACAATATCTACAATAAAAAGTCAATACCTTTTAACACTTAAAAAAACCTCTCCAACTATTTTTTTATAATTTATATATAATTTTTATTAATTATTCATAAAATTCATTCTAATATAATTTAACAATTGAAATAATTTCCAATAAATTTAATTTTTCTTTTAACTATAATAAACTTTATAAAATCTTAAATTAATTAAAATAACTTTCTAAACCAAACAGGCACAGCCTTATTAAATCCCTATATAAGTTTTTATATTTAAATCTAACTTTTCTCTTAGAAAAGTTTATATTCAACAAAAGTTGAAAAATAAAAAATAAAGAAAGTTGTCATAAAGAACGTCAAAATAAGGTTAAAGTGGTGTTCAGAAGATTATCAGTCCGACAGACGGTTGTAAAAGTACTTATGCTGCTAGTTAAATTTAATTTTTTAATATTAAAAAATAAAATCTGATCTGTTAGTTTACCATTTCAAAAACTCAAAAAGAGATTGAAATAGAGCTTAAGAAAGCATAAAAATCTTAAAAATAGATACTGCTTTTCAATAGTTCAAAATGTCAAACAACAAACCAGCTTACACTGTATCTACATATAACTTACCATAAGAATTCCTTCCCGGGCAGCAAGAACAATAATATCAGCACAGGAAACCACACCAGGGCATTCCTTTTCGACTGCATCCTTTATGCTGTCCATATACTTGAAATTCCGCATTCCAAAATTTCTATCAGACCCTTTTTCTGACACCATATTTGCACGACTGTCCAATAAAATGGATGCATCACACGACTGCGTTGCAAAACCTCAAAAACAACCAAAAGTTTAGCACAAAATCTGTGTTACTTGCTTCACAAAATAAAATTACTTGATGCCCAACAACTTTAATATTAGTGTAAGATAGTTTTTGGTTTTGATGGTGCGAGGTTTTTTTAATGATGTATTATCAGAAAATAAAAAGTAAGAGAAGATAAATGATAGATCATAGAATTTGATCAGAAACGTCGATAGAAAAGTTTACACAGTCAAATTAAAAACCATCTCATACTAATATCAGGAAATAGAAGGCAAGAGAGGGCAAATGTAAGATCATAGAGTTTGATCTGAAACGTTGATAAAAAAGCGTACACAGTCGACTCCATAAACATCTCATACTAATCAGGAAATAGAAGGTAAGAAAAGAGAAACGAAGGATCATAGAGTTGATCCAAAACGTCAATAGAAAACTTACAGAGTCAGCTCTAGAAGCATTTCATATTAATATCAGACAATAGAAGAAAAAAGAAAAGAAATGAAAGATCATAGAACTTGATCCAAAACGTGAATTAAAAAACTTAGACAGTTAACTTTTAAAACACCTCGTACTATTTTATCACTGTAAGGAAAGTTTCCAATACCTCAACCATGCAATCGTGGAATATCAGTCTGAGCCATGAAACTGCTGTGTTACCATGCTTCTCATAGAGACCATGGACTTGCTCCTTAACAATGTCCCCAACTTGGGGGCACGATGTTTGGTAGAAATTCTCACTCAGTCCTGTTTCCTGACAGTAACTCAATCCTATGAAAACACAGGCCAAAATAGATGGCCCCAACAAGTCAATTTTCTTCATTCTGTCCAAGTATGGTGGCCCTCTTCAGAATGAAGCCTAAAATAGCCCTAAACAAATAGAGATCACTCACACTCCCTTAGTCTTGAGTCCTGACAAATGGGTCTTTAAATAGTAAAAAGAAAATATTTTCCACCGGCTTTTGATGATGTTAGACAGAGTTTTTGGCAGGGCATAAAGATTAACTTCCACCATGCAGTTGCTATGTGCGCCTTCCACTGAAGAATTTAACGACCGACTATTCATTTTCCATGCTTATTTTATACGAATACTGATCCAATAACTAGTTATTGCCTGATTCAAAGTGCAGCACGCTTGACAAAATGTAGGCTTGTGGGGCTTCCACTGCCGCTGTCCATGTTGCAACCATTCATTGGCAATATTCTTGGCTTTTCACATTCTTTAATGGTGTCCGACTGTATTAAGCAGTCTTCCACCTTTTACTAAGAAAATAACTTCATCCCAAGAAGATGAATCTGATGCTAATCTTTAATTTGCACCAATTGTTGACATACATTTGATACTGCATGCACAATAGTTTGTTGTGGTTCACTCAAATGAATATAAGGATAAGGACAATCGAAGGCGTTGTCATTGTGAACCGATGAAATTAACTTCCAAGGTTTAAACAAGGGGGATTGTACCCAGATGCATTGGTATTATTATATAATTGTAATAATGGAAACTGTATATTCAAGTTTATTTTTAAGTTATTCTTTTTATTTTAATTAATGTATAAGATGGTATATTTTGTATAAATATTGATAAATAATCTTATTATATCTTGTGTCATCATTATTCATTTTTAGGATTTAGATCTAATTTTATATTTAGTTGTTTAACATTTTAATTGATATTTTTAAGTGTAGAATTGATCATGTCATGTAAATGTGAACCCTAAACTTTGAAATTTGAGTTTCTTAATTTGAATCCATGTTTCTCTCCCTTATTTGTGATTACATGTCAACTAAACCACAATTTATTTCAAATTACACACTTAGATGGTGTATTGAAGAAATAATCCTAATTCACTTAACTCTTAAATCATGAGAGCATCATAGAGTATCATCTACTTGCATCATCATCCTATATGTACTTCATGCTTTCTTATTGTATGTGATCTTATTTTATCATTGTTAACTATGTTCTTTTAGGGGCTTTACTTAGCAAGTTCTCAAAATTGATGTTGTAAACACCACCCCACTTCATGCACAAGTATGAGATAAAGAAAGAAAATTTCAGCTATCAAAATTCAATCAATTTACTTCTATAGATCTATGTTTAGTTTTACACACCAATTCACTTCAACATGCACAAAAATTAATCATGCAACCATGAGTATGAACCAAAATAAACTATAGACAATTTATAAATTGTGAGATGTTCACCTAACCAAGCCCTAAAATTATAACATATTAACAAATCAATTATGACTAATATCATTTATAGCATATTCAATTAGATATTTAAGCTACGTATTATATTTAATTTATTTAAATTCTCAAAAATTAATGCATTTATTATTCCAATCCCAACTCTTAAATATAATTTGATCGTTTATTTAATTTTTCTATTTATTGAATTATACTACATATTTAGGTAAGTGTGATTTATTTTTTATAATATCATTGTAAGGGTTTGAATACATGTAGTAAATTATTTAAGTTATTTAAATATATGCACATAAAAAAGTATAGACTAACCTAGATAATTGAGTTGGTATTACTTACTGAAAATATAATTCATGTAAAATAAAAGTAATATGATACTTAGTTCAAAAATTAGTGATGGAGAAATGTTATGGTGGATGTTAGAAGTTGATTCAAAGTCCATGTTTTATATTTTTTAGTTAACTTAGACGAATACCTTATATTCTACAAAAATATGGTTTATTTCTTTAGATCATTTATGTAAGTGTTAGTGTAAATAGAATTATTATCAAACTACTTAGCTAATCACCTTTCTAAGATTGACCTATTCACACATAGCTTAAGTTTACTTAAGAATTTTTATACTTTTGTCTCACTTCATATGGTTGAGATATGTGTCCTCATCATTTGAGACACCTATTGTGTCCACACTTGCCACATGCTCACACACTTGTCAAATGGACTCACAAGTGTTCCATCTTTGGAGGAGTGCTCAATCATTCATTCCTACCTCCTCATCATTACCTATATATACAACTTTCATCACTGTATATTCATATTCTTCATTTTTTATATGATGGACACACTATTGTGCTCATTTTTGTTCACTTGTGGAAGGACATCAATTCACACTTACAGATCTTGACTAATACTAGCATGGTATGAGAGTCATGAATGTTCATTCCTTCCCATTTTTAAATGACTCCAGCATATATTCCTATTAATAGAACATCGTGGAACCAAACAAACACCAACATTATATTTGGAAGGCCCAAAAAATAGAGAATAACCTTTCGTATAGCAAAATCCAGTAATTTTAAACTTTTTCTATTTTTTCACATCTATATCTTATTGCATGATATTGATTTTGTACAAATCTGTATGGATCATACAATTATGTAATGTAAAAAGTTTGAAAAAAACCAAATTTTTTAAGCAGATGGCCGAAACCGCCCTCTGCCAATCTATTATTTTGGTTAAAAAGTTGGTTTTTTGCAAGATTTTGTGGCCAATCCAATGTATTTGGAGGGTTTTGCACCTCGAATTGTTCAAATATTTGTGGCCTCCTTGAGCTCTTTTGTGCTTTCTCTCACATGTCTAAGGTTGTAGGCCAACAAAGGGAGAAAGGCACCTTAGTGGATCTATTTCCCTCAACATTTGGCAGCACCACCAATATCATCCAAAGGAAAGTGCAATGGTGGGTATATTTTCTTTCATTATCTCATAAATCTCTCTCTCATTCTCAGTGGCATCTTCTTTCCTCAAACATTTGCATGCCATACTGTGTCGACTAGCATATATGGATCAGTGAACAAGTGAGGTTATTGTAAGTTTGTAGTAGACTAGCAGTCAACCAAAGGGTTGTCTAGTGATTGGCCTATGCAACACAATTGAACGAACACAATCTCCACAATATTTGGTGAACTATCTCCCATGCAGACATTATATTTTTTAATCATAGAATTAAATGATGTTAACAACAAGTTGATGTTATGTAAATGTTGAATTCAAATTGTGTCATTCTTTGCAAATTTGACCACTAGAAGATACTTAATTGCTCCTTTATTGTTAGCTTTTGAATAGTATAACACTCAAATGAGGAGACCTTTTCCAAGTGTAAATAGTCGATGGGAAGCTATTCCATCATAAAAAAAAGCATCAAGACAATTTCAAAATTAGATCTTTCTAATGTATTTTTCAATCTTCGAAATTAGTGTAATTTGTGTAATTTTTTATGGGGCCTAATTTTCATCCCAATTATCAAAAATTGACAAAAAATAATTAATATTCATCAAATTTTCATAAAGATTTTTTATTTGAAGTCAAAATTAAGTTTTGGATTGCCTATTTTTAAAATTTGTAAAATATCTGTAAGTTATAAATAGATGATTTGACTTCCAAACTTAATAAAAAAATTGTAAATCTCACATTGTATCTTTCAAGGGGGGAAAAATTCTAATATAATATATTTTTTGGGTTTTGTAAGGCACAATTCAAATGCTTTGTTGTGTGTGTATCGTGGATCATCCTAAAATTGACTTGTTAACTCTATATAATTTTCACATATGGAAAATCAAAGTAGAAAAAAAAATCAATTTGAGGGTTTATAGAAAATATTCAATGGACAATAAATTCAATTCATTAGGGATTTTTAACAATTTACTTATTGTAAAAAGTTAGATGAGGCAATGAGAATAAATGGTATCCTAGTTTCTTATAACTTGCAATTAGACAAATTGCTAGTTGTACAATTCCTAAGCAAATATGGGACAAGTTTAATGATCTCTCTAGTAAAGTTGATGAGTTCAAAATACTACAATTGCATGTTGAATTAACAATATTGCCTCTTGATTCATTATCATGTATTAAATATTTCTTGGTCCATTTTAAGTCTTTTCTTTCCTTACATAAGAGTTTAATGGTAAAAGAAAAATAAACAAAGAGTGTGTGGTATTAGTTTTGTCAAAGATAAAAGGTCTTCCTGAGTTCTTTTCTTCCTCCTTCTATTCTACAATGGATGCACTTGGTATAATATTTACAATGCCTTACTTTGAGGAATTTTTTTCAAGAGAACAATCTAAGTTAATCTTTATGGATGTTATCACCTCTTCAAAAATTCAAACACTAGTTGTCCAATCCTCTAAGAGAAAGAAACAAACTAAGGATCAAGCTAAAGGATCAAAACCATAGACTCCACCTAATTCATCTCCCTCATCAAAATGGAAAAATTCTAAGGAGAATCCCAAATGTACATTGTAAGAAACAATGGCATGAAGAACACCAGTGTTATAAAAAGGAAAATGGCAACTTGAAGCATCTTCTCCAAAAACATCACATTCAGTTGCATACATCCAAGAAAAGTGTTTCTTCCTCTTCTCCATCCACATCATCCACATATTTAGGTAAAGATAAGAAAAATGGTAAGGAACTCCTTGCTTCTACAAACAACACATCACATAAGTAGCTTCTTAATTTTAGGGCATCGCACCACATAGCTACATATAGGGAACTATTTTGTACATTTGAGGCTTGTTTGAACATTCCCATCAATATTGATGAAAAATAATAGCTATATATTAGATCTTGTAAATGGATCTATCAAAATTGGAGAATTAAAATTCATTGATGTACTTTATGTACATTTCTTATCCATTAATTTCCTTTCCATTTTTTATATTACACATAGTGGCATAGGGAAAACAATTGAGTTCACATCACATTTCATGATCATCAGAGATTTACACAGTAGAGACATCATTAACATAGGCATGTTGATCATGATTCCAAATTATACTCATTTTCTTTCATTGGTTTAGTTGACTTTGATGATGGTTATGTAACAAGATATAGTTTGGTTATTTGAACCTTGGAGTTCTATTGTCCTCATTGGCTCCCTCACCTTATATTGATATTGCATCTCCTTCACCTCTTACTTCTTCAATATTGAGTGTTCCTATATCATTGGTTTCTCATGATTTAGGGCAGCAAGATATCCATAGTCATGTTTCTATTATAGTTAATGGGGATGATTACTTACAAGGCATATCAAAATTTTCTAGCACGAGTCTCATTTAATAAAGTTAGAATGCACTTTTGATGACAACCACATCAATTTTGTTGTCAACCTATTTACATCTTTGGTTTTTGTTCTACATAATCTTTCACATGGAAAATTTGAGTAGGTTTCAAAGACTTATTCTTCTAATGCATGGGAAGCTTTCATGAATCTATTTGCATGATTCATGAAATTCGCCTTCTTCCATGAGGAATAAAAAAATTTTGACATTCAAGGATCACATTTTGCATTCTCCTTTGAACGTCACGTAGTACTGTAAGATCTATGATATCATGGGGGCTCCATAGTCTCTCTATCTCTCCTATGGGGGGATGTTTCTTGTGTTTTTTTGATACAAGCATTCCTTTGGGGGTCATCATGGTTTCTTCCTATATATTCTCCAATTGTACATTTCATTGCATTTGCATCATTTCTCTCTTTGAAATGGGTTTTATTTCCTATTGGTTTTTTCTCCTATACTTCAGTTTGTGAGAAATTTTTGCATTAGTACCGAACATGTCCTAGTAGTTGATACTAATCATCTTTCATATATTAATCCTTCAATTACACTTAAGGGGAATTATTAGTGTAAATAGATTCATTATCAAACTTGTTAGATAATCACCTTTATAGGATTGACCTATTCACAATTAACTTAAGTTTATTAAGTATTTTGATACTTTTGTCTCACTTCATATGGTTAGGACATGTCTCCTCGTCATGTCAGAAACTTATTGCATTAACACACTTATCAAGTTAGCTCACAATTGTTCCATCTTTGGAGGGGTATTCAATAATTCATTCCTACCTTCCTACCTCCTCATCCTTGCTTATATATGCAAGGTTCATTATTTTATATTCACAGGACCACATTTTTATTTTTTTATATGATAGACATACTATTGTGCTAATTTATTTTCACTTGTGGAAGGTTATCAATCTGTGCTTTCAAATCTTGGGTAACAAGTGTGGACCTAAATTTGTATGCATATTTGAGCCTAAAATTCACTAAATTAATTTTTGTTATACTCAAATGTTGACCACGTCCATTTAAAATCTTCAAGCCCTCTAAAAATGTTAGTCAACTTGTCTTATTAAAGGTTTCCCAAGTTCTAAATTAAATCATTTTTATTTCATTTGACATGAAAGTTTAATTGAATCTTATTTTTTGGCACTTAAAAGATGAAAGCTAATTTATCAAAATATTTTTAGTCATAGCTAATTTACATGTAAATTATGTAATATTAAATTCACAAAATATTCCTATGTCAAAGTCTCAAATGGGTTCAACATAGAAAAGCAAACCCTCCTTGAAACTTTCTAGCTTTTACAAAATTATAAAAGAGGATGCAATCCTAATTTGCAAGTGTGGTAAAGAATTGTGATTTTTAAGAAAATGTGTAGTTTCTATGAAAATATACTAAAAATTTGAAATATCAATTTACAAGTGTGATGGAGAATTAAGTTTTTTAAGTATTTGTGTAGTTAAATTAACTAAAGTTTTCAAATGAAAAAGTTACATTAAAACCCCAAAGGTCTTATAAGCATAATTTTAGAAAAGATACAAAATTCATGCACAAGTTGGAAACTTTTGTAAATATGTGCTACAAGCACAAAATCCTAAGAAATGTTAGGTGGTAGAGATTCAGAACCTTTAATCATGTGTAAATTTTACAAAACTACTCATAAGCTCCATACTAAAAAAAAGGCCCACTAACACTCTACATTCATGGCAAAGCACGTGAACCATAAATTACATCCCTCAAAATGTAATTTCATTCTGTATTAACCTACTTTGTGGCTTATTTTGCTAATGTAGAGGAGGGGGACTGGCTGCTCAAGACCCCAGATCCTAGGAGGCCCTCAAACAACAAGATGCCCTAATCTACCTCAAGCTAGATGAAAGGTTTAGGAAATTATGAAGTGTTTAAGGTAGAGAAAGAAGAGAACTCTCAATACCATTGTCTTTCTACTAACCCAAGAGTTTCAGGAGGTTAAGAGAGAAGATTTCCAAAGCTTGGACTATACCTCAGACAACTCTTTACCATAGGACGGAAGTACGAGACATAGAAGACAATGCAACACACTAGCATCCTAGTGAGGTGTTGGTGTCTATGCGAACAGAAAGTATGAAACATAGCCAAAAACTACATAGAACCTACTAACTGCTTAATAGATATTAAAGTTTGGTGTGAACATAGAAAGTAAAAGCTACTAAACAACAAAACAACAAGAAGAATACTTTATAACTACTTGAATCATGAAATGACAAAAGAGGGTGAGGAAAGTGTACCTTCCTACCCATGAGTTAATTATCTCAAGCTCTTCACTTCAACACAAACCTCACACAACAAAGAGGAAAAATGTTGGGGTTGTTTTAAGAGGACTACCATAGTTAGTCCCCCGCTTTGGTGTTCCCACCTCCATGGACAGCCAATATAGCAACAAGAGGAGAAATATGATAAAGAAAAGCACTAAAAAGAAGAATACCAAGCAAGGCTAACAACAATATGCTATGTAAACAAACAACAATTCTAAGTAAAGTGAGAGATAGAAAGATGTCACCTTCAATTGCATGCACTCAAGGAAAATGAGAGAAGGAAAGAGCTTGCAAGCCTGGAAAACTTGACGTTGCTGCAACAATAAAGAAAGCAGTCTTCCAAGACACCAAGTTGTGGCTCCAATGGTGGTACAAGTGTTGTGAATGAAGTGAGGTATGAATAATTGTGAAGAAGAAGAAGTGAAGTCTCAAGAACCATGAAGAAGATGAATTGAATGAATGAGATAGTGTTGTGAAGATGAAAGGGAGGCCAAAGGAGTTGTTTGAGGTCGTTCAAGTGAGCAGAGATGTTATACTTTGACACCAATGGATAATTGCAACACCTCTATAGATTCTAGAGGCAAGAATCTTGTCAGCATGGCAGCGTGCCACACAGACATCCACACACCGCACTCACGTCCCCAATAGAAATTCCCCTACCGACACTACAAGCAGCTGCCAAATGGATGGAGATTGGATGAAGGACGTGGAATAACATCATCAGGTTTATTTTTTTCTAATGTAAGGGGTGTAAATGGGGAATTTGCAAGGGGTTCAAATTCTTGCCATTACAACTAACTAAAAATATCTTGCAATTCTATCAAATACTTCCCTAACTCCATTTCTCTCACATGTAGAACCAAACTCAAAGTGTGAAACCCTTATTGTGCCCACATGTTTTTCATTCCTTTCACTTGGTGGAGTTTCTCATTGAATCATCATTTTTTTCTCACTAAGTTTAATTTTTAAACACTAAATATGCTCCTCATTTATTTATCTCAATTGATGCAATGGCTATGATTAAGCTTATTCCTTTTCTTGGTAGATATCTTATCTTCATTTATAGAATCAAGGTTTCAAGTGGCTCATTCTCCTTCAAAATTTGTATTTAATTAAGGTGGATATTTTAGCCTCACTCATAATTTTAAATTTCCAAGTAAATAATTAGAGAAGTGGAGAAATGGAGTCTATATGTAACCTTGTAGCTTTGACAAAAAAAATTAGCAACCCTTGAATCTTTGAAGATAATGTGTGGTAGAGAATTAGAAATTTCATGTAATTTTGTATTTATAGTAGACTACAAATTCCCTCTTAACCAAATTAAGTAGGGGGATTTTTACTTAGTCATGTGCCTCTATGTTTTGTGGCAAATAAAAACATTGTACATACTCCAAAAAAATTCCACCACCTATGTTTCATCAATTTCACTATATAAACAAGGTAGGAAATCATTTGTCCTTCTCAATATATTTGGTGTCTATCTCTCATTTAGAAATAGAGATGAGGCAGGAATTTTTGGAGGACAGTCCCCCTTCCAAGATAGGCATTGATCTTTCTAATGTATCAAGCACTAACCTATAGACAAGTGGATATGAAATATTTTAATGTACATGAATGAACAAGGAAGATAAAACCATAGTAGTTCTAAGGTTTATTTATGTAAGTAGGATTAAATTAAATTTGTTACATTCCCTATCTTACTTTAATTCCTATAATTGGTCATGGCATATGTATGCAAAAATATTTAATCCTGGAGTAAAAGTCAAATTATAAATGCTTCAAATGAGGAAAATATATAATTAATGTCATAGTACATAGATGACATACTATAAATCCCAAATCATGAAGAATATGCAAAAATATAGTGGATATTGTAAGGTACAATATGGAAGAACATTTATATTAATTTTTTAGGGTATTCAAAAAATATTTAGTAAAACTTAAAAGGTCCAATATGAAAATATTATCTAATACCATGGTATGAATTTGTTTTAAAAAAGAGGTTATTGAAATTATTACCCCATTGAATAGATTATTAGCTAAGTTGATACCCTAGTAATTTTAAAAATAGATGTATCAATTCATCCTAACTAGCATGTATAAAAAATAGCATATTGATTGGGGGATATTGACCATATTCATAATCTACTATGAAAATTGAGGCAATTAGCACATCTATATGAGTTCACATCTTGTCTACTCTAGCTCTAAAAAATAAATCTTCCATAGCTTGGAGAGAATTAATTTCAAGTGTCCTTCTCAATGAAAATTCTATGATTTATATCCCCAGTAGAGCTAAATACAATTATACAATAATTAAAGTGTATCAATGACATCATTCTCTTTTGTATTATTGATATGTTGGAAAATGATCTTTGTGAGGATCACTTGATGGAAGACACTATATCAATTCCACCATGGGGTAATTTGTTACCAATTTTGGACCTTCGCCTACATTAGAGTGTTTATATTTAGTGGACTCACATGCAAGCTCCCTAAGTATACAAGTGAGAATTAAGATTATTTATGAAGTCCATAAATTATTGTCAAGAAAGGATAAGCCAAGAATTTATTCTATAATTCAATTAGTGAATACTCTTTCTCATCCCTAGCCAATGAAATAAGAAAATGTTAATAATGTTAGTATAGTTTTTTATTTTCCTTATATTTAGGGTTATCTATTTTTCCTACATATTTATTTAATCTTGTTACGATACTATAGATAATATTTATGAAGGAAAATAGAATATTCTATAATCGAGACATGTGTATAACATCCATTTATTCTTCATAATTGGAGTTACTTGTTCTTCTTATATATACACTTGGTCCTTAACCATATATTCATATTTTACCAAGTGTATTTACATTTGTTTGACATCTTCCTAGTAGGTGTAACTCCTACATATATGTAATAGTTAAATTTAATCCTATTGGTTTTATGTGAACCTTAATTCTATTTATATATACTTCACTTATCACTTATTTCTAATGATGGAGATTGAATTTACTTATATTATAAATGTTTATCTCTTGTCTTGTTTGTGAATAGCTCTATTTTTCTATTTGTATTCTATGATATTTTTTAAATAGTTTTATTGTATCCATTTTGCACTAGGTCTTGGATAGTTCCTTTCTTATTTGTAGAGACTAATAGAGATGAAAAGAATGAATATTCACTATTTTAAAAGGAGATATTATTTTTTATATTACAATATTCATAGAAAAGACAATGGGAGTGCCTACAAGAATATCCCAACTCTTGAGAATTATTCAAAATATTGTGATGATGAGCATGTTGTGCATCATAGGGATTATTAAAGGAATGCATCCATTTAGATTCGCATATTTAGTCTAAAGAAGTAACTAAAATAAGTAACTAATTACTATGTAAACTTAACTGATTTAGTATAAAATGAAAGGAATAAGGAACTCATACTTGAAATTTTATCTTGGATTGAAAAACTAATCAAGGAATGTATTTCTAGAAAAGTACAACCTTTAAAAAATTAAATTTCATTGCTTTAATCTCCTAAAGATAAGAACAAAACTATCTTCCCTCTAATTTTCCTTCACCTAAGGTTCCTCAATTGAAAAATATTTCCAAGGCAATGATAGTATTAAATCCTCTAAGACTTTTGGAAGAAACTTCAAGCTCATCACAAATAAGTATAATAAGTTCACATTCAAAGTGGGAGGGAAGACTATAGAGGCTACATATGTCAATTCATATTTCCCCTATTCTAAATCTTCTTACTCTTCTTCCATCTCCTTTAGGTCTCCTACTAATTCTCCATCTCCTCCAAATTTCATTCCAAAAATTGGTGATCTACCTCCATTACTTCATCATTTTCCACACTTTTAGATACTCCTCTACAAAAAAATTTAAAACTATTCCTCCTTCATTATTGTAAACCCAAGTTGGAGAAATTTCACAAGATTATTCATATATAATATTCAAACCTTGAAATCTATCCTTATTTTCGAAAAAAAAACTAAAATTAATATGATCTTCTATTTTTATACATTTCAAAGGAATTGGATATATGCTAAAATAGCTACCCCAATTAATTAAAAAGACAAGAGAGATTTTTATATCACATATTAATAATTTTCTAAATTTTGATTAAGGAAATATATGAGAGGAGACAAGAAAATCATGAATATTGCAATTTATTTCATCTTCATAGGATAGATAAAGAAAAGGAAAATAATGTATTTAATATTTTTCAATGTTGATTTATTTCTCAATTATAATTGTAGAAGTAGTTAGTGTATTAAAGGTAATTAAGACATGGATATAAACCCTTTTAACATAAGGCTCTAAAAATCAGAAAAGAAACATTTCTACATAACAAAATAAAAATAGAGTTTTATTCATAGAATTAAATGGAAGCAAAATTTGATGAGGAAAAAATAATTATTTTGAGTAGAACATGTCTCACTTCAAGTTCACAGAAAAAATTATTTCTTGGTACTATTATAGGGCATATTTAGAAAATAATATTTAAGTTCTCAAATTGAATGGAATGATATTTCCAAGGGGAATATGTAGATGCATAATGATGATAAAGAAAAAAACAATGTTTAAAAATATGATGTTAAAAACTCAAGCATTTGTTGAGAAAATCCATTGGGATTACTATAATGACTAAAGTACCATTAATGTTGTTAAAAATTTGAAGGGACAATTCATGGGACTCATCAAAGGAAAATCATCCAAGGTATTAGGCTTCAATATATGTCCTATTTCTAATTTTAATAAATTGTAGAATTTATTCAATGATTTTGAAAAATAACTTGTCAAGTATCAAAAGATACCTTCAATGGGTATCAACACTCGAACAATTTAAACAATATAGTAGAAGTATTCCAATGGTCCTAACCAACAAGATATGAATGAACTAATCTAAAAATTGAACAAATATAACCAAAAGGATAGAACTATAGGTAAGGAGTCAATTAATATCATATAATGAATTAAACAAACCATTTTCTTTAAAGAGATGTGTATAATTATGTGTTAAATCACATAAGCCAGTCTCACTTTTAGGCTAAAACAAGAAATTATTACCAAACACACCTAGAACCACTTGAGTTCAATTGAACCACCTTTGATCAAACCTATTCCACACATGTGGCACTAAATGGTGCTTGATGATGGTGGGAGGTCCAGCTAAACAATTTTGATCAAGCACCCTTTGATCAAACCAAGTTCAAATCAATATAGGCATGTTGATTGTAAAAGAGGGGCCATTGGATTTATTTATGTACACTTTGCATATAAGTATAATAAACAACTTTTAAAGTTGTATTCTTCTTCTTCAGCCACATTTGTAGGATTTTTTTCATTTTTAATTTTCTACATATTTTTCTTTTGTCATTTTATTATGTTTTTTAATTTAAATTATCTTTTGGTTTTTAATATTTTAAAAATATAGAAATCATAAGTTTATAAAAAAAAAAATTGAGAAAATTAAAAGTAAAAAACATATAAATCTAAGAAAATTAAAAATATACTATAGATAAAAAAAAAATTATAAAATAATAAAACTAATTAATTACAAAAAAATAATAAAAATAGGAATTTAAAAAAATAGTTGATCCCACTAATTTTCTTACAAGGTATGGATTGCCAAAGGTGAAAGTGATGCCATAAGACATGTGTTGATTCTAGAGTCATCTAGGTTTGCAAATAATTTGATGCATGTGTTATATCAGAAGAGATGAAGAAAACTTAGGAAAGTTTGATGTAAGATTTGATGATGGAATCTTCCTTAGATACTCTACAAGAAGCAATGCCTACCAATGTTACAATAAAAGGTTGAAGAATATTGTTGAGAGTACAAGCGTCAAAGTGGATAAAGAACCACATCAAAGTTTAGTGCTAATAGAAGAATATGAATCTAATGAATCCCCTTGCAGTGAAGAAGAAAAGGCTGAAGATAAAGGAAAAGAGGTGATAGTTGAAGAGGAAGAAGCTCTAGAAAAGAAGCCTCAAACTCCTAAGTATGTGCAGAAGAATCATTTAGAAGATCAGATCATTGGAGATAAGAGAAAAGGAAAGCTAATAAGAAGAAAAGTTGTTATGATAGAGGAACAAGTAGAATTTTGTTTACTTTATGAGGTGGAACTAAAAACAATGACTAAAGTATGCAAAGATGAGAATTAGATCAAAGTAATAAAGAAAGAGTTAGAACAGATAGAGAAGAATCTAACTTGGGAATTGGTCCCAAGACCAGAAAATAAGAATGTGATTGGTACTAAGTGGGTATTCCAGAACAAGTTGAATGAAGATGGAGAGGTTTTCAGGAACAATGCTAGACTTGTGTGTAAGGGTTACTTACAGGTTGAAGGTATAGATTTTAAGGAAAAAATTCTTTCGGTTGCAAGAATGGAAGTTATTAGGATGTTTCTATCTTTTACATGTGCATAAAGATTTCAAATTTTATCGAATGGATGTGATCTCTACATTCTTGAATGATAAATTGGAATAAGAGGTATACATTGAACAATCAGAAGCTTTTCAATTGTCAGAAGATGCAAATACGGTCTGCAGTTTGAAGAAAACATTGTTTGGACTGAAGCAAGTTCTCAGAGCTTGGTATGTAAGGATCGATAATTACTTGTTGCAGAAAGGATTTATAAAAGGTATTGCAAATAGAAATCTATATTTCAAAGTTGAAGATGAACAAATATTAATTGTAGTAGTATGTGTTGATGACATAATCTTTAGAGGAAATGAAGGTATGTGCAAAAGGTTTACAGAGGAAATATAGAATGAATTTGAAATGTCAATGTGTGGGGAGATGAATTTCATCCTTGGTTTGAAAATTAGTCAATCAAAGAAAGGTATATTCATATCACAATCTAAGTATGTTAAAGAAATGTTGAAAAAGTTTGGAATGGATGACTCTAAACTGGTATGTACTCCTATGGTTATTGGTTGTAAGTTGAGCAAGAATGATGAATCTCCTAAGACATATCAAAGAAAGTATAGATCAATGATTGGTGGACTATTGTACCTTACTGATTCTAGATTGTATATCATGCATTCAGTTTATCTTATGGCTAGATTTCAAGAAGATCCTAGAGAATATCAAGTTGTAGTAGTGAAGATATTCAAATATTTGAAGGGAGCTCCAAATTATGGTTTATTGTATCCCAAGGATACTAACTTCTCCTTGAGTGGGGTGAAATCACAATACTGTGTCTCACTTTTTGGCCAAGATGGACAATATTTATATCAAAAATTTTAACTGAATCTTCACCTTTTGAGACCTATAGCAGCTAAATCGTTAAGAATTTGAAGATGATGCGAACTAGTGATTTGTGGCAATTTGTGTGTAGATTATAATTTTATTTTATTTTATTCTGAAATAAATCATGAATCTTTCAACATCTCGTTTAAAAACTAGTTTTAAATAGTAAACAACATTTTTAGAAAGTAACGTTTATATTGTCAAACATAAAAAAAAAATCTAGAAAGGATGAAATTCTAATTTTTAAAATATAGATTCTTAACATCAATATCTAGGGAAAGGATATTTTTTCATATTTTTTTGTTACCTATTTTTTTTAATTAATTTTTGACTAATTTTTAAAATATAGATTCTTAACATCAATATCTAGGGAAAGAATATTTTTTCATATTTTTTTGTTAGATATTTTTTTTAATTAATTTTTGAGGTCACTATAACTATAAGTTGGATAAAGCATAATTTGGCTTTGCTCTGCTCTACCCCTTCTTGCACTGGTTGTTTTTTGAATTTTTGGCACTGTTTTTGCATTGTTTGTTTCATGGGTTGTTCGGGGGGGTGGTGGGAAGGCTCCCCATTCCAAGGCTATTGTCCCCTCTTCTGGAGTTGTGCCTACGGTGGCAGTGGCCAGTCTGGATGCTTCTGATAAGACATCTTCTCCTCATAATGTTGTCATTTCCCCTAGGGAAAAGACTAATGGAATCTCTAGGAAGTCACCCTTCTCTCTAACATTTGAGATTAACTCCTTTTTTCGGAGGAAGCTTTGGCCTCCTACGTGGACAAGTTGGTTGGATCTGGCTCGCTAGTGAAGCTTCTTGCTCGATTACTGGTTGGTAAGTCGATGTCCCTGAGGTCCTTATGCTAAAGGTGATGGATAACCTCAAAATGGATTTGGTTGGAAAGTTCTTGGCGCTCAGGCCAATTATTAAACTAGTTTGTTAGTGGGCTACTTCCACTTGGAACCTCAAAGGTAGTGTCATCATAAATTCCATCCCTCAAGGTATATTTTTGTTCTCTTTTGTGGTTTATGAGGATATGCTGAAATTTTTAACCGATGGTCCTTGGGCCTTTGACCCGGGTTTTAAAAATTTCCTCTCTTTGTAAATAAACCAGGATTTGACCCATTGGCCGATTTGGGGGCATCTGCACCAATTTGGGTTCACCTTCTAGGGCTTCCCTTGGAGTTTTGGGAGAAAGGAATATTATAGGGCATTGCAAACTCTTTTGGGAGTCTATTGGCCATTGATAAAATCACCCAGGAGAGATCCAGGCTTGTGTATGCTCATATATGTGTCAATGTGGTTGTCAATACGGTTCTACCCTCTTCTATTTTTCTCAAGTCTAAGTTTGGTAACTGGGCCCAACCCTTAGAGTATGAAAATGCTCACCTCTTTTGCCAGCATTGTAAGAGGTTTGGTCATCTCATTGACTCGTGTGTGGTTTTGGGTGAAAGTTCAAAAGCTAAGGGTAAAAGGTTTGAAGAAGACATTTTGCCTAAGGCTATGGACTCTGGAGTGCAGCCTTCTTTTGCTTCCCCCCAAAAGGTGTTCATTCCCCTTCTGAAGGAAAATTTTACAAAGGTGTTGGTTGTCCCTCAGGGCGAAGCTCAGGAGGTCATGGTCCAAGTTGAGGACCCCTTGCTAGTGCAAAATGTATAGGATCTGAAGGCTAACGAGAAGAAAAATATCGTTGTTGAAGTCTTGGAAGAGGGAGAGTATGTTCTTCATCAAGCAACTCCATCTCTGGAAGAGCTAAATTATGTTTCTTAGTTAGGTGTTCAAAATCTAAATGAGATGACGACCCTTCTTAGATTTCCTCAAGGATTAAGTGATAAGGAGGATGAAGAGGGATGGTCACAAGCCACCATGAAAAGAAAAAAGAAAAAGAAACTGGATGTTGGAGGGGGAAATAAGGTGGGAAGACCCTCCCAAAAGGAATCAATATTGAAAGATACTATAAGGGATGTGGTTGTAGGAAAACAAAAAACCTTGGACTCAATTGCGAGATCGAAGCCCAAGAAAAAGTAGAATGGGGGTTGGAAGGTGATGGTGGTGGGGGTACTTCTATTTTTTAATGAAGTACATCTCCTGGAATATTAGGGGCCTTAACAGTCCCTATAAACAGTTTTTGGTTAAGTCCTATATTCTAGATAACAAAGTTGATGTCCTCCTTTTACAAGAAACGAAGATGAAGAAAGAAACTTTTGAGAAATCTATTGTTAGTATCTTTCCTAGAGCTATTTTTTTTGTTTGTGAAGCTGAAGGTGTGTCAGGTGGTATAGCAACCCTTTGGAACCCCTCTAAATTGAAAGGTTATTTACAATCAGTAAGTAAGAATTACCTTGAGATCACTCTAGAGGATACTGGTTCTCAGGAGAGTTGGAATCTTGTAAATATCTATGCCCCTAATTCTAGCAGAGACAGAGTTTTGTTGTGTGAACAACTAAGTGAAGCTATTTCTAAAAGGTGTGATGAACATTGGATGTTGGAAGGGGATTTCAATTCTCCTCTCCTTCCTTCAGAAAAGTCAAGAGGATTGGATGATTATTTGGATAGTATGATGGAGCTTGCTAAATTATTTAACTCAGAAGGTCTAATTGATATCCCCCTCCAAGGAACTAAGTTTACCTGGTCTAACAGGAGGCATGGAAACCATCTAATTCAAGTTAAACTAGATAGATTCTTGATTTCTGCCAATTGGGATATCTCCCAATTCCTTTCTCTCTCTGACTCTTCCTAGGTCTAGTTTGAATCATAATGCTTTGGTTCTAAAAAAATGTGGATCATAATAAGGGCCCCTTCCCTTTCATATTTGAAGCTATGTGGTGCACTCATCCGGATTTTTCTGCCTTAGTTCAATCGTGGTGGGAGGAACCCATCCTTGGAACTCCTATGTTCTATTTAGCTAAAAAACTATGCAGAATTAAGCAAAAAGTGAAAGGGTGGAATAAGCTTATCTTTAGCAACATTTTTGAGTTAAAAATTTCCTTGGGAAAAATATTAAAAGAGGTTTAGGATATTATGGAGTCTGGCCTGGTGGATGAAGAGACTTGTGTGAAGGAAAGAGATCTGAGATCCCAATGGTATAAGATAAACAAAAAGGAGGAAATATTTTGGAAACAAAATTCAAGAGTCCAATAGTCGACGAAAGGGGACAAGAACACCAAATTCTTCCACCAATCTACTCTCAAACACAGAAGTTGAAACATGATTAGATCATTGGTTAAAGAGGATGCCAACTCTATTGTGACAAGTGAAAAAGAGATTGCTAGGGAAGCAGTTAATTTCTTCTCTTCTTATCTTTTAAATCCATTCAACGTTCCCAAGGTAAATGTTGATTTTCTTCAAGTTATCCCTAACGTTATCTCAGACTTAGACTTAAAGATGATGACTAATGTTGTTTCTGTGGAAGAAGTCAAAAATGCTGTTTTTTTTTTTTTGGAGCTTTTAAAGCCCCTGGATCAGATGGTTTCCCTCCTGCTTTTTTTCAAACTTACTTGGAAATTGTCAAAGATGATCTCTTTAATGCTGCCAGAGACTTTTTTAGGTCAGGAAGGTTGTTGAGTAATTTGAATGCTACCTTTATAGCTCTTATCCCTAAATTTTTCGATGCCTCAGTGATGAAATATTATAGACATATCAGCCTTCGCAATACTGTTTATAAAATTTTCTCCAAAATCTTAGTGTTTAGACTCAAACTGGTACTTGGGAAAATGATAGCCCCTAATCAAAAAGGTTTTGTTCACTGCAGAAACATTCTTGATGTTGTTATCTAAACCCATAAAATAATTCATTCTATGGAGCATTCAAAAAATCTTGGGATGGCTTTCAAAATTGACATCTCTAATGCCTATGATAGGGTCTCCTGGCCTTTCCTGTTTGTTGTTCTTAAGAAGTATGGGATTGATGGAAGATTATTAAAGATGATTTATTCCTGTGTAACTTCCCCTATGTATTTTGTTCTGGTTAATGGTGTTCCTCAAGGATTCTTCTCCTGTGGTCATGGTCTCAGGCAGGGTGACTCTCTTTCTCCCTACTTGTTTATTGTTGTTCTTGAAGTCCTAGGAAGGAATATTCAAAGGTTGGTGGATGTACAAGCTCTCAAAAGTATTAAGTTTTCCTCCTCTCTCAGGCCTGAGTCCCATCAACAATTTGTTGATGATACCCTGTTGTTTGGGGAAGCTTTGGTGGGGGAAGCAGGCTTATGGAAACAAGTCCTCAATGATTATGTTGTTGTGTCTGGCCAGTTTATTAACTATGAAAAAAGAAAAGTTTACTTTTTCAACACTGATCAACTGATAAGGGATAGATTGAAAAAAAAATTGGGATGTCAAGAAGTTGTTTTTCCTAATACCTACCTAGGTCTTTCTCTGTTTTCTAAGAGATTGGAAAATAATTATTGGAACCTATTATTAGAAAGAATTCAACATAAATTGGCAGGATGGAAGGAGAAGCTACTAAGTTTGGCAGGTAAAATCCAACTCCTTAAATCCTCTCTTCAGAATATTCATGTCTATTACCTTTCTTTGTTTAAAATTCTTGCTCATATAGGGGAGAAGATAAAACAGATTTAGAGGAATTTTCTATGGTCAGGAACAGAAGAAAAAAATAGAATATCTCTTGTAAGCTGGGATAAATTATGTAGGCCTAAAAGGTGTGGGGGGTTAGGGATGTGAAGAATTCATATGCTAAACAAGGACTTAACTGCTAAAATTGGTTGGAATCTTCTGGAAGGTTCCAAAGACTGGGTCAAAAAATTTCAAGCCAAGTACTTGACAAACAAGAATTCTGGTTGTTTCTTGTCTCAATTAGATCTGCCTTCTAGTTCAGCTTTATGGAACCATCTTATCAGGTTAAGGAATGTGTTAAAGTTGGAGGCAAGGAAGAGAATAGGGAATGTGATTAATACAGATTTTTGGAAGGATTCTTGGATTGAGAATACCACCCTGTCTGCTTATGAGTATTTGAATCCCCTAAAGTGTAGTCTTCACAGAATTTTTGGCAAAAAGGTGAGTGATTATATAATCTGGGAATGGGAGGAACCAAAATGGAAGGAGTTTGATGTTGTTTTAAGGATAAATAACTTGTTGTGTCAAAGACAAGTAAACTAGGATTCACTCCTCATCAACCTGCATAATTTGATTAGGGAGGTGAAGTGGTTCGATAGAGGAAAGGAGGATGAGTGGCTCTAGAAAAGTAGTTTATCAGGCTATTTCTCAGCTAGAAAGACCTATGAAGACTTGGTGAGGGCTCAAGATGTTTCTCCTCATCCCTTCTGGAAAGGGGTGTGGCTTAAGAATCTGATTCCTAAAATTAATTGTTTTGGTGGACTGCTGCCCATGGCAATATCCTCACCATTGACAGCCTAGTAAAGAGAGGTTTCCATTTGGTTAATTGGTGTTCTCTATGTAAGAAGGAGGAAGAATCGATAATTCATTTTTTCTTCCATTGTAGTTATGTGAGGGATGTGTGGTCCAATTTTTTGCAATTGTTTTCTTCAGATTGGGTGTTTCCCAATTCAATGAAGTTGTTTATAAAAGGATGGTCAAACTATACTTTCTCTCATAATGTTATAGTGGATCTGTGGAATCAAGTCCCTCCCTTTGTTACACAGCGGTTATGGAAGGAGAGAAACAATAGAATTTTCAGAGAGGTGGAGAGAAGAAGTGGGGAGGTGTTTCAAGTAATTACAATTCAAATTAAGGAAAATATTGAGGCAGGTAGATACAGCTTCTCCAACACTTGGCCGAACTACAAGGAAATGAGAATAAAAAAAAATTGGGGTATAGGGAGAGACTTAACCAATCTGAATTGGTCCAAGATGCTTAATAGGATGGGTACTATCTGGAGTCCTCCTCTAAAAGATTGGGTGAAGTGCAACTTTGATGGTTGCTCAAAGGCAACTCGAGTCAGGCTAGAGCTAGAGGCCTGGTGAGAAACCAGAAAGGTGACTATATTATGGGTTTTGGAGTGAACCTAGGTGTATGCTCTATCAATAAAGTAGAAGCTATGGCTTCTCTTGGTGCCTTCAATTTCCTAAAGGAGTTGGGTTTTAAAAATGTTATCATCGAAGGGGACTCAAAGTTAATTGTGGATTTTTTAAATGATGAACTTGCCCCCCCATGGGAAATAAAAAATATTTTACTAACTATTGTGTTCAACATGTGTATAGGGAACAGAACAAACCTGCTAATTGTGCGGCCAATGTGGCATTGAGGTGCAGGGGTTGGACATGGTGGACCAATGGAAATATGTCGCCGCCTCTTAGAGATGTCATCCTTAATGAAAAGTTTGAAAATGAATATCAAATGTGTAACTGATAATTTAGTTGTTGGAAGGACAAAAGGGGACCAAGTGGTGTTGTCAAGCTTTCTCAGTAATGACGGCTTAAGTTGTAGATGCAGGTATAGGAGGATCCCCGATGGAGATAATCTCATTAATTTCCCTTTAAAGAGTATATTCAAAAATCACATGAAAATTTTGGATTTGATAAAGGCTATCATTTCAATATGTGTCAAAAATCCCTCTATGAGTTATTCACGTATTTCTATAGAGGGAGAAGGAAAGAAGTTAATCATGGATGTTAATGCTTGTAAAATTCATAATGAATTTTGAGTTCTGAGAAATGTGAGGTTGGCTTCCCTAACAAGAAACTTCTTGAATGGCCATTCTTTCATGGGTCTAAGTTTTGTTTGGGTTTTTAGTGCTAGCTACAGTCAGGGAAGAAAGAAGATTATGGGGGAGAGTATGAAGACAAGCCAGTCTTAGCATAAGAACTTGCAGAGGAGCAAGATGGAAGGTCTAAGAAAAAGAACTGAGCCACCTAACTGTTAAGCTCTGAAATAGAATGGCAACCTCTAGAGTTTGTTCGAGAACGCGGGAATGGCCTCCTTCTTCCAATCCCTCGGAGGCTATAACAAAAGCTTAACGACGAAATTCACTAATTCTTGGAGGAAAGGTTGGGTTTCTATAGGTGTTGTGAAATTTGAGGTTACTTCTTGTTTCATAGCCAAGGCCACAGGGTTGCAGAATGTTGGTCTGAAGGTTTCCAAAAATAGTGGAGCTAATTACCAAAGATTTGTTGATAATTTTCTACATGATGGAGAAAATCTCAAGTAGCTCCAGAATGGGTATGCCAAAGTCGAACTTCCTCCTCCTTTTTCCCTTGTGAGTCTGTTTGTTATGCACTATTTTACTCTTGAAGGTCGCTATATGTCTGTTCATGCTTGCCACTTTCCCCTTTTAAATCGCATTAGACACGAGGAGCACATAAACTTTCCTTTTTACCTTTTATCCTCTATGTAACTGAATATTGAAAAAGGAGCTAACCCACCCCTTCATCAGGGTCTTATGCTCACTCTGTATAAATTTTCCCTTGCCAAAAATCCCCATGGTAATCCTCTAAATGCTAGAATTGAACACCCTAACCAGTTAGATGAGAACATTGTTGAACCATGGGGGGTGGACAACCCTGATGTTGGTGAACCCTTGGTTGTTGAACAATCTCCCTGCAACCCTCTTGTTGTTGTTGTGAGACGTTTTCTTATCCCTACCAAAAGTAACTCTCCGATGGAAAATGTGTCTAATCCTTCTACCCCTCAATCCCATAAAAGTGAGGATTTGAAGAATGTTGACTTACTAATTACTAGAGCTACCTCTAAAAAGAGGAAACACTCTCCCCTACTGTTAGAACCCCCAAAAGACAAGAAACCTGGACATGATATCAATCCTAGTAATTTTATTCATATTTTTGAGGATGTGAACCAAAAGGAGGTCAAGGAGACTTTACAGGAACAGGGGAGTGGCGGTAGTGGTGGAAGAAGGTTTTCCCGACTGGCGAAGGTGGCCTCCAAAGAGAAAAAGGGGAAATAGAAAGTGTTTGTGGATGTGGAGGAAGTCCTAGGTTATGTGGAGTTCAAGGCTCAGAAAGATGAGGAATCTAAAGATTCTGATTTTGAGGACACAACCTACGAAATGGGGGATGATGATTTGGAGGAGGAAAAATATGAGGAAGAGGAGGAGAAAGCGGAGCCATATGAGGAAAATACTGAAGCTGGGAATGAACAGGATGTCAGGTTTTCTAGATTGCAGAACAAAACTGAAGTTTTGAGTAATGAATTTTTAAAAAGTAGATTAACCTTCTTGCAGGTGTAGTTCGAGGATATGGAAAATGCATTGATTACTCTGATGAGATTCACTAATAGGTTGATGAGACATTTGATGCTGGGAGCGGCCTCGGGAGAAATGAAGCTTACCAAAAAATTGAAGAAGCAAGGAAAATCTGACGCCCTAAAACTGTTGGATGAAATAGAGGGACCTGACTGGCGTGAAAATGTGGCTCTCTTAGGAGAGTATGGGGACCTATTAAAGAAAGCTAGTTAATGGCTTGGATTGCTACTTTTTCTTTTTTTTATGGGTTTTTTGAATTATACTTATATCTGGGACTGTTTGCTTATTTTCTTTAAGATTTGGTGGAATACCACCTGGATTACTATGGACTTAATTAGTGGTCTTCGTAGTTTAAATTATGCTAGTATAAACTTGTTTTTTTTTATAGATAATGGTTGGACTATGGTTATGGTTTTAAATTTGGGCCTACGAACCAAGTTGATGTTTTTTGGTTAATATGGTGGTGTTGTTTCCCACCTCTGCTACTCTTTTTTATCTGCTTTTGTACTATGGGATCAGGGCCCTTCCCTGCTTATACTATCAAAAACTATAATTTGGATATAGGTATATGTCGTCAAATATAACTTGTTGTGTATTTATCAAAATTAAATTTTATTTATTTTGGTGAAACAAGGAAATCAATACCTAGGGAAAAGTTATTTTTTGAATATTTTTTACAATGGTTTACTATTTTTCCACCTCTATAGAATGAGGAGCTTAATGTTTGGTGAAAAAATTATGTTCAATAACAATTGAAAATTAATTACATGATAAAACTATAACATATCAAAACTATACTTGTAGGAAAGATCATTTTGAGGGCTACAATCTTGCAAAATATAATTTCTAAATAAATTTATTTAATCCCTTAAAAGGTAAAGAAAAAGTGTTTTTCTTCCAACATTTTGATAGGTGTGAAGGAGACTCCATTGTGGGTATGATATAATACTAGAGGGGTTATATCCAAGGGGGTTTGATATAAGGGGGTCTTATCTAACCCTCTGTAGTGTAGAAAAATGTATCCCTTTTATATTTTCACACTTAATTTGAAATTAATATTAAAATGAACTTAATAATGCCTTAAATTAGTGTTGTAATATGTATTTTACATATTCGCATTAATTTTAGGGCCCTATTAATTAAAATGGACTTAATCATGCCTTATTTTTAGTGTTGTAGTGTGTACCTCTTTATACTTTCACACTTATTTAGGGCTCCATTAATTAATTGAGGTTAATTTCCTTAATTAGACCCTTTAATTCAAATCCAAGCCTAATTTATCACATTTTCCGAAGAGGAAACCTAACATTAATTAGTGTAAATACATAAAACTTCAAATTGAGCAATGTGTGTTCCAGGAATTAGGGCCTGGGACCCATTCACCCATGGGTGAATGGGTCGTCTCTAAGACCTTGAACCCATTTTTAAATATTTTTTTGGTGGTATTTTTATGATCCTAAATTCAAATTCTAAAGTTTAGCTTGTAATGTTTTAATTTTTGGAAATTAAGGATAAATGTCTATAAATACAAGGTTATTTCATCAATTCAAGTAATCTAGCAAGAGGTGAAATTAACAAGATTCAAGATTATTGTTAAGATAATTCAAGGGAATATTTCTTCATCATTTAATGAGACATTCAAGATCCATTCATCATGTCAAAGTTATGTTCAACTATGCATGTTTGTGGAGCTAATATTGTGATGTAGGTTTCAAGCATTCAAGTCAAAGATTCAAAGTGAGATTTAAGTATCAAGATCCTCATCCATTGAAACCATTTCATGCAAGATCAACATCAAGATTTTATATTTCCAAAGGTTTAAACAAGGGTTTGCTGAGTTGTGACATTGAGTTGTTCATTCATCATTCATTTCATGCTATTTCATTTCATTTGAAGGTTTAATTACCAAAACGGGGTTTGACCAAGGTAAACCCCCATTCCCCAAAAAACAAACATTTTCCCCCTCACTTTGTGTGTTGTAGATTTGTAGGTTGAAGAAAATTTTAAGATCTCAAAGTTGCAAAATAGCAATGTTACATTTGTTGTCACCTTTGTTGTCATCTCAGGAAACTCAGATCCCAGGTTTATTTCCAACTGTCCGACTATGAAACCTAAGAATCTGGAAGTGTAGACACAAGAGCAGAGGACCCAAAAACCAATTTTGAAAATCCCTACAAAGGACCTATTCTCCATAGGCCAAATGAGTCCTCAAACAACTTTTGAAAACAATGTTTTATGAGAGGTACACAACATTTTACATTCTCAAATTTTCCAAAAGTTGTATTTTTTTTTATAGTATTATGTTTCATTTTCAAAACCCATTTTTTCATGTCTTAAATGAGTGCATTTGGTATTTTTAATCTTTCTCCCAAAACCCTTGTTCGGTCATTTATATTAGGACACTTTGCACTAGAACAAGACACTTTGCAACTATTTTTGAGATCAGTTTTAAGTCTCCTCCACTCATCTAATTTCCATGAAACAAATTGTGTTTGTTAGCTCTATGTTTAATCTACTTAGATTTGGTCTTAAATTTTAGTTTTGAGTTGATTTATTATTTTTAACTGTCTCACAAAAGTGTTGAGTGATCTGATAATACTGGTTTACAATTTTTGGCCAAACTGGACACTAAACTATTTTTTTCTAGTTAAATCTTCACTTTCAAACACCTATAGCGGCTAAACTATAAGGAATTTGAAGATGATGCAAACTAGTGATTTGTCGCATTTTTTTTGTAGATTCAAAATATATTGTTTTCAAAAATTTTGGAATCAGATTCCATTTCTTTTTCCATCTCCTTTGAAAATTAGTTATTTTCAGTAAACACCATTTTTAAGGAGTGACGCTCACAGTATAACACAAAAAAAAAAATTCCATGAAGGATAAAATTCTAATTTTTTTGAATTTAGATTTGTAACTACAATATCTAGTGCTTCCAATTGGTTTCATAGTGTTTTATTGAATATTTTTTCCTTAATCAAGTTTTGAAGTCAAACCAATTACAATTCACATAGGTGGACGTATAACACAACTTTTTGTATGTATCAAAATTCAATTTTTTTGTTGGATCAAGGAATTCAATATCTGGTGCACTCATATTTTCAAAAAAATTGATAATATTCTATTTTTCCACGTGTAGAGTAGAGAGCTTCATTTTTGGTGAAAAACCTATATTCACAAGAAATAAAAAATAAAAATAATAATTAAATTAAATTTATTTAAAATTATACTTTTTGGGAAACTTATAATAAGGACTGCATACTTACAAAAAATATATTTAATGAATTCATTTGATCACCCAAAAGGTAAATCAAAAGTGGTTTTTTATCAGCATTTTGATAGGTGTAAAGGAGACTCCATTATAGGTATGGTTTAAAACTAGTGGGGTTCTATCCAAGGGGGTTTTATCTAAGGTAGTTTGATCAAACCCTCTTGAATTGGAATGCTTTAAATGGAACTTTTTAAGGCTTAAATCATTTTATTTTCTAAAAATATGTGATTAAAGTAAAAATCATAATATTCCAGAAATTGTAAACCAACTTTGTGGGATCACCATATTGTTTAGTCTACACACAAAAATAAAGGAAATTGCAAGATTCCTCAAATAATTCACTCACCTAAGGGTTGGAAGTGGATTTTAACTTGAGGGATATCATTTCTTTATTGAAATAGAAGAATAAGTAGGTTCATTCACCCCATTTTTTCCTTTCTATTTATTGTAAGTTTGGTGAAACATTACAAATTTAATATAAAATCATGTGTTTGAACCCTGTCCCATTTTTCTATATTTCACCCTCTTCAATTAGAACCCTTTAGATGGAACCTCTCAAGGCTTAAGTCATTAGTTTTTCTAAAAATAAGTGATTTCAGGCAAAAATCAGGATGTCCCAAAAGTGAGACACACTATTGTGGCAACACCCAATGCATATATAGATCATGCAAATTGTGTTGGATGTGTAGATGATAGGAAAATTACAACTAGTGGTGCATTCAAGAATAAAACATATCTCAATATGGTGTCACTTCTTGAGAGAGAAAGTTGCAGAGGATAAGGTGAAGTTGGAGTATGTGCCTACTAAGGATCAGGTTGTTGATATTTTTACAAAGGCTCTTCCAAAATATACTTTTGAGTATCTGTGGGAGAAGTTAGGGGTTATTTACCATCCTTTCAACTAGATGAATAAGTATGTGCATCTATTTGGGGAGTATTTTAAGATACATTCTTGGACCTAGATTGATGCTGAAGGCTACCTCTCAAGGGGAGTAGGTAGTAATGGTTGCTAGATAGTGCAAAAATGTGTAGAAAAGTGAGTACAATTTCTTGTTGTTGCAAATGGTGTATATAGATAAGGTGCAGATGTTTCCCTTTGAATGTTTCCAAAGGACGAGAGTAAGTGAGTACAATACGGGAAAGAGAGCTGGAAGAGTTAATGACCCTTTGCCATTGATGTCCAAGGGGAGAAAGCTAGAGTGGATGAAAAACCATAGAGGGAAATTGCTGATGTTGGAGAGAATTGCACTATGTTTTTGTGTTGTCATCAATGTTTGCATTGATGTACGTGATAAGTAATGATGTAGATGTGCTTGGTTCACTTGGTTTCCAAGTGCTTATGAGAAATTTTAAATAAAAAAGAGTTTAGTGTGACAAAGTGGTTTTCAGTGTTTTTGATCTGCATTTCTTCATGGTTGAACATATGCCCATGGAGTTTGGATGTAATAATTAGAGGTTTTCAGAGGTGTCATATGTAGAGTTTCAAATTTTGGATCATTCTATAGTGGAAGATTTGTTTGATAGTATGTCTGTCTGGTGAAACGGGGTGTCTTGGAGAAATGATATTGCTATGTATTTCTCCATAGCGAAGGTTCTAGTGTTGTGGATCTAGGAACGTGCTTATAATTTTTGTATCTACCTTCTCTTGAAGCTTCAAGTGCTAAGTTGTTCCACAAAGTTTTCTGGTGTGTTGGATGTTTGTGCTAGTATGTTTGAATACACAGAATGAAGGTGTTCTTGAGTTTCAGGTTGTTGTAATAGTTGTGCAGAATATTCTAATGATGTTGGAATATTTTGAGATGTTGTTTGGATATTTTGGAGTGTTGTTTGGTTCGTGAGATGTTTTCAGACCTTGAGAGGTGTGTTTGGTGTCACTTTTTAGTGTTAGTGCAGGTTTGGATGACCTTGCATGCTAGTAATAGTTATCAAGGATAATTATTGTTTGAGGAAATGATGAGAAGCATATTGGTGTAGATTTGGAACCCAATTAATTATTGGAATGCTTTGGCTTCACTTCTTTATATTGACGAAGTGTTTGGCGCTGACCTATTTGGTGTTACATGGTTGAGGTGTATATGTTTCCTTAAGGTTGACCTAATTGAGATTGTTTTAGGATGCGGATGGTATAAATGCAAGGAGAATTGTTATGTGGATCAAGAGAAAAGTGTGTGATGTGAAATATTTTAATGTGATCAAGTGTAATGATCTGAGAGAAATCCTTAATGCCTATAACTTCCTAATGCAGTGAGTAGAAGGTGTCTACATTTTAGTTTGTTTGATAAGTTGTTTGTGCTTCAATGGAACCGTACCTTTTGCATATGAGAGATGCATTATTAGAAGTTCAAATTGATCATGAGTCACCCCTTTTTCTATTCTTCTTTCTTTTGGATAGTGATTCCATTGGTAATCAGCCACTGACAGTGAGCCTTTCTTTATCTTTCTAGGCAGTGAGCCCTTATAAATGAGCCTTATTATACTCGGTGTTGAAATTCATATATTAGTGAGCTAATCATCATTGTGATTTTTCCCTCCTTGGGTTTTCCATGAAAATATAGTGTTCTTATGTGTTTGATGTGTTTGCATTACTACTTTACATGTTTATATTTTTTTAATGCATGATAAGGGTTTAATGGTTTTTAAGTTTTTAAGGGTTTAAACATATCTAAATGTTGATGAGGGTTTTTGATGTTTAAAGTATACAACTAATTCAACCCCCTCTCAGTTTTCCTATGCATCTAACACAACTGTTATGTTTGGATGGTTCCATAATCTATGTCATTGAGCTAATTTTTAAAAGATTATAACACCACATAATTACATCATGTCTAGACCTACTTTCTTAAATATTAGGATTAGTGGAAATAATTTATGTTCTCAAGAGATGTGTAATCACCTCTTTTTTTGGACATGTCTCAAAATTGGGACTATTTTAGGAACATGAGATACTATGGAAATTTCTTTCACTATCTCTTTTTAAAATTCCCTAATGTCCCATAAACACAATTATAGTGGATGGAAATTTGGCTATCCTCAAGAGGGTGGGATGTCAATCACATCATTTGGCCCACCTTGGAACCAAAATTCCCCAAAAAAAATACCAATTAAACCCATCTCTTTAGCTACTCATGGACAAATACCCCTCTTCATAGCATAAAAAATTAACACATATGCATTCCAAGGACTAACGTTCAACAAAGCAATGAAAGAAAAATAATCCATACACAATTATCAAGAAAAAGGGAAGATTCCCAACTACATCTACTCTCATTATGTTAAGTATAGGTACATGTACTAAATTTCACCCTTCTATACATAAAATTTCACTTTTTCCTTTTTCTTACCATCTTATTACACAACTTTATATTCGTGTATTTACTCATAACTTCATCTTGTGCAGGTGACTAATTTATATTTGTATACTTCTACACTGATTGTGTTTACCATGCTACCAATCTCATATTGTCACATGTACAATTCCTCTCCTTAATGCCTACTTTCACATTTTATACGAATTGTATCATTACATAAAACCAGTTACACATTTATGATGTATGTTTTCTTTCTTCTATAGTTGTGTAAGAATAAGATACATTCACAACCAAGAAACTATGTGGAAGGGAACTTAATTCTAGTACATGGAATCATCAACTACACAATCGCCACAAATTAAATAGCTACAAATATTTCACTCATGTTGCTACCACCAAATAGATATTACAAAAAAGTTATAAATTTTACATCATGATTGCATATATTTCAAACTACACCTCCTTACCATGTTTTTTTTTATAGTGTTCTATCGACATATCCCGTCCACCCCCTTGGTGCAAGTGCTAGTAGATAAACATATTTTATGCTCTAACCTTTGTTTAAATCTACAACGGATGTGAAAAGAATAAGCTAAATCAAAATTTCCAGCAGGAGGTCAAAGGAACATCTGAAAGAACTCTTGCAAAGTAACCAAATTAAAAGAACACAATTTTATTCAAAAGATAATTTGTAAGATCATTGGACTAACTCTTAGTTGTTTTGAGGCTCAAAATTGTGAAGAATTTAACCCAAAAAACTCCAAAATAGTTTACAGTAAATTGAACGTAGTTTTTTTGGCTTATTATTAGTGACAAAATCTAAAATTTTGAGCCCTTAGTTGTATGCTTCAACCCTTTTCCTTCAATTTTGAGCCCTTTTCATAATGGAAAACATTGATATAGATCATGTGTATTTTAAGTCTGTTTTGTGGATACCTAGGACAAGTTTTTTTACCCTTTCAAAAATCTTAAATGTATCTCATCATGTGGTTATATAGGTAAGAAATGGCTAAATTCACTAGTTTTTAATAAATTACATAAGGTCAAATGATTCAAGCATCAATTTACATTCTCTCTATAATATTTAATGTATGCCCTTCTCTTGTGGCCTTTTTTTTTCTAATTATCATTGATGGTTTATGTGCTATATTCTATGTTCTTTCATTTTGCATATTACACATGAGTGATGGTTGTTGATACACCACAAAGATGTTCATATTCTTGATTAATCCTATCTAACTATTGTTGTGAATTCTTGTGATAGTCAGATGAGTTCCATTCTTCATCTACATAAGTATGCAATAATCAAGATGCTCAATTATTGATAATATTATTATGTATATTAAGTGGATTAGATTATGTTAGGTGATTACATATCATAGATGTGAGTAGGTGTGATTAGGAAGATGATTATTGATATTCAATGTTTACTTATAGTAGTATGCATTATAAGTTACATAGAGTATTGAAATATAAGTGTTGATACTTTGATGAAAGATAGTATACAATCAATTGTTTATTGATTCTATAATAGGTATCACATGAGTAAGGAGTGTTAAATTGCATGTTACTTGTGTCGACTAGTGGATTATTATTCTTGGAATTTTTAATTCATATGTCATTTGTTTTCAATATTATTAATCATGAGTAATACTGACACACTTTCTTGGTTGAGTAAACAGGTAAAAATTTTCCAATGTTGATAAGAGGGTCACACAACTACTTCCCTTATTATATCCTTGTGAAATATTAGTCTTGTCATGGGAATGTGATTTAACCTTGTTTTGTGTGGCATGGGTTGTGTGTATGTGAGAGTTATTTTATTAGTCCCTTGAGTCACTTTATTAATATGGTCACTTATTTTATGTTTTATGAAGTCCTTATGTGGTCTTAATTGTTTAAAAAGTTTCCTAGGTGATAGGTTTATGGGGTAGGGGTATTTTGGTGCATGAGCACCCTGTTCACAAAATGCCTTCAAAAGGAAAAATTGCAAAATTGAATTTTCAATTGTGAAGTGTATGTAAAAGGTCATGAAATGGTCATACTTAATGTATTTAAGTCCTTAAAGAGATATTTAGGAGGTCTATTAAGCAAGTTGGAAAAAATATTGCTAAAACTGTAAAAGTTGTAAAACTTGCAAAAATCCAAAAAAATAAAAAAATTAGGAAGATCAAGAGTCAAGTAAGAAAAAGAATGGTTTGACCGGTTGAAGATGAAAAGGAATTTTCCTTAACTGATTGTAAACATATATTTAAGGCTTGTAGGGGCGAGCAAGAGATATACTTTGTAAGTTGGCATCAAATTTTGGTGAATAAAGTACTCTATTTGTGAAATCTGTGTTTTATTCCTTGAGTTTCAGTCCTTGTTTGACAGTCCAGCACTTTATAAGGCTTAATTTTTGTTTAGATATTTTTGTGATAGGAGTCTACTCTCTTTTAAAAAAGGTTTGAGGTCGTTTCCATCAAGAATAAGAGTTTGAGAGCATATTTACAAAAACCGGTCTGCAATCCTCCACTAGTAGTTTTGAGAGTCTAAATAGCTCCATATCACTACTCCACCAATTTTAGACCTTGTGGATCAGTGGAGTAGGTTAGGGTAGGAGGTTTATATTGATTTTATTACTTTGTGAGTGTTTTTTGATGCAGGAATGAAGAAAGAATAGACTTATTGTTGCTAGGGACCTACAAAAAACTCAAAATTTTCAAAGAAAAGTGATGGCTCCAAGATGTGATTCAATGAAATAGCATTCAAAGAGGCTAGTAGATGATTCCTATAGCATATGCAGACATAATATAACATTTTTGAAGAGGTTTAAGATGGTTTTGAGCTTTGCAACATTTATTTTCAATAAACCCTCACTCTTTTGTGTTATAAAAGCCTAGAATCAAGGGTTTAAGTGTTCAGAGCATTATTGGGCCTATCTATTTCTAAAAGTGGGTGATTTTTAAGTTTTTTGGCTTGGTTTAATGCTTCCTAGGGTTATTTTGTTGTTTCAAGTTGATCTAAGGGTGGTTGCTTTGAAATTTTTACCTAATTAATGTATTTTACCAAGGGACAATTTAATGGTTTTCATGTATTTTCCAAAACAAGTGTGTATGCTCTTGAGGTATGTGAAACTAGATTGAAATTGGTTTTTAAATATGTATTGGGCTTGTAGATATGAAAAGTGAATGAAAAAGAACCACTCGATTAGGTGTTTGGATGACCTACTAAAAGTTTTGATGTGTTGATTGCTATGAATAGTGAATTTGTGGAAATGGTGACTTGAGGGATTGATTTTGTGTTGAAACTGCCTAATCAATGTTGGTAAAGATTTTTAAATGCTTGGGTAATAGTTTATAAGTTTGGCTTGTTGATTTTGATGATTTGAGCAAAATGAACCTTATATGTAAATTGGTGTTTAGACTGCACAAATCAAAGTATCTAACAAAACAATGTTATGTGAGTATGTTAATGGCTTGTTTTAGTTAAAATGGTGATTATTACAATGATTCAGAAGACTAGTAATAGGTTTGAATCAAGAATGGTTGAGTGATGGTCTTTTTTCCTTAAGTGAACAAGTTACAAAGAATGGTATATTGGTCAATAGTGAAAATGTGATTGGTTCTCAGTTTCTAATGATGTTATTGTTGTGATTCAGTCATTTGGATGTTGGTTAAGTTTTTTTTGGATATTGATGTGGTGAGTTGGCTTGTTGGTAGCCTTGAAGTTCCAAGTGAAAGTGTATGGAAATTTTGATGAATAGTTAAGTGAATCAATGGGGTTTTGTAATTTGATCTTCTCAGTTATTGTTTGGGTCAGAAGTACCCCTGATGTTGAATTTTTTTGGTAGATGCTCTACATCATATTTTTATTCTATAAAACCCCTTTAATAAAGTCTAAAACCTACTCTAATTACTCACTTATGAAAAGTGACAAAAATTGGAGTTGAAAGGGTGGTTGGGAAGTTGAAAAGGTGGTTTCCTTTTACCCTTCTATTTATTCTTTCTCCTTTTAGGCTTGTTCCTTTTGGGGGTTGTTCTTGAGTTATTGTTTAGTTTCATTCTTTAGTGGATTTCTTGCCATGTTTTTTTAGGATCAATGGAAGAGAGTGTTGGGTGGTCCCACAATAGTGGTTTACACTTTTTGGGACATCCTATTTTTTGTTGAAATCACATATTTTTAGAAAATATAATGATTTAAGCCTTTAAAAGTTCCATTTAAAGGATTCCAATTGAAGAGGGTTTGATCAAACCACCTTAGATAAAACCCCCTTGGATATAACCCTCCTATTTTTAAACAATACCTATAACAGAGTCTCCATTACACCTATCAAAATGCTGATAAAAACCACTTTTCATTTACCTTTTGGGGGATCAAATGAATTCATTTAAAATTTATTTTTTGTATGTAACCCTTATTATAAGCTTCCCAAAAAGTATAATTTTAAATATTTTAATTTGATTATTATATTTATTTTTTATTTCTTGTGAATGTAGGTTTTTCACTAAAAATCAAGCTCTTTATTTTGCACATGTGGAAAAATAGAAAAAATTATCAAAAAAAAAATTGAAAAATATTAGTGCACTAGATATTGATGTCCTAAGATCCCAAATACAAAAGAAAAATTGAATTTTGATACATACAAAAGAAGTTATGTTTTAGCCAATAAATCATGTCTAAATTGTAACTATTTTGACTTTGAAACTTAATTACGAAAGAAATATTCAATGAAATTCTATGAAACCAATTTCATGCACTAGATATCATAGTTACAAATCTAAATTCGTAAAAATTGGAATTTTATCCTTCATAGAAAAAAAGCTATGTGTTAGCCAGTAACATCACTCTTTAAAAATGGTGTTTACTTTTAAAAACTAGTTTTCGAAGGAGATGGAAAACGAAGTGCAATATGATTCCAAAAAAATTGAAAAAAATATATTTAGAATATATAGACAAAATATCACAAATCACTAGTTTTCATCATCTTCAAATTTGTCACAGTTTAGCCACTCATAGGTGCCTGAAAGTGAAGATTTAGTTAAAAAAAATTAGTTCAATGTCCAGTTTGGCCAAAAATTGTAAACCAATATTGTGGGATCAGCCTGTTTGGAGAGAGTTTTCCACAAGTTGGATAGAAAACTTTCTTGGTAAGGTCTACCCTTTTAGTTATCTATCTTTGTTGATTTTTGGTGAGTTTGTTGTCATATTGGTCTTTCTTATAAAAATTCATGTGAAATTTGATGTTGAATCTCTTGTATTGCTACAAGTAGTATGTTGGGGTTTGCATTGGTTGAGTCTTCTATATTGTTTAGTTTAGTTTCATTTATACCATTTTGTGTGCTAAAACAAATAAATATGAATGCAATATGTTGTGATGTGCAAAGTATATAAAGTGTAAAATTGTCTAGGAATCCTTGTGATTAGTGGTTGTAATGTGTCAAGTTTAGTAATGTGGATGTTATATGTTACATTGTGGTTGTGGATCCTATGTGGAAAGTATTTTGTGAAAGTCTTATGTGACCCTAGCTTGGGGATGCATTGAATCTCAATCCTATGGTTGGGTAGAGAGCCCATTGGCCAATATTATTTTTTTTCTTCCGTGTAGATATTTGTATTTCAGGTACATGTGTTGAAAAAGAAAGATTGTCTTGAGACTTTAAACCTATGGATTTCAAGAGAGAAACAAATTGGTCTTGTGAGAGTTTGCAAAGTTATTAAGAACCTATGAATATTTTGTAATTTAGAGTTCAATTATGGTTGAAGGTGTTATACTCTACTTGATAAAATGAAATGGAGAGGATAGAGGTTAGTTGATTTTATCTTAGAGAATTATATAATTCAAAGGATAAGATTAACTTAGAAAAATCAAAGTTTTGATAAGATATTTTGTGTATAGGAAGTTGATATGTAAATATTTAATACATGCATTTTCCAACTATGCTTAATTTTAATTGAGTAAATTCTCTAATGTATATTCTAGGGTATTTATGCTATATAAATAATCAATAAGAAGTTTAGAAAACAATATCAAAAACTCATCCTAACCCACTTAAATAATCAATTGTTAAGGTTACAATATTGCTGCCCCTTGAATTGTAGATTTTTGGTTCCTATGGACTTCTCTAACTCTTCTAAGGTTTTTCACCTAAAAGGAGAGAGATAGGACCCAAAAATGCAAAGGGTTCATTCAAATAATGTTATGTGAGATTTTTTATAAGCTAAATGAACTAAACTAAATGCTATTAAGTGATTTATATGAATGATTATGAATGAAAAACTAAGATTTAAACTATGCTTGAAAACACATTGTGATATGCAAACAATGAACTAAAAGATGAAATAATGCAGAACAGAAAGAAATGGGATGAAACAAAGTGCACCTGGGAAAGATCTGATGAATCTGGAATGTTGTGAATGCTTTATGAAATTATTGAAAATCCACAGTGGAGCTCATTCGCCCAGGGTGGTGAATTAGTCTTGCTACTGGTGAAAAAGTGTCAGAAACAGGTTTCTAACTATCAGGATCCAAAATTTGAGAAAAATCAGATTTTCAATCTTAAGGTGGGATTCATTCACCACTGGTGGCGAATTAGTCCTCTCCTAAAATTATGAGAAATCGGGAGACAACTCTACAACACCAGATCTGGAAATGTCTACTTGTTGGGTTGCCTAAATCAATTTTGTGGGAAACAAATAGAAAACCTTCTCAAATCTTGAAATAGAGCTGATTTGACTTGAAGCACCTAGTTGACTTGTTTAACACTCTTCAATCACCTAAATGCTTGTAAAATATGCATATAAAGGTCTGCAAACACACATGTAAGAGGTGGAAAATGGTTGAGGGTTAACAAATAGGGGTTTTTCTTGTCAAACCCCACTTTTGGTAATCAAACCCTTAATGAAATAATGAAATGCAAGAGAAAGATAAAAAAATAACATGCAAATTCTATCAACTTACCAAACCCTTGATGATGCAAATCTGAAGTAATGTCAATGGATGCTCCAAAGTGCTTGAATAATGCTTGATAAGATGTTGTAAGATGCTTGAATGCTTGAGATAATGTGTGAATGAATGCTTGAAATGAATGGGGGATAAAATGAGGTGAAAATCACTTATTTATACAATCGTGTGCCTTAGTAACACATTCATACCTCATCACAAGCCGACATCAAGTGTTTTTGAATAAAAATCCAAAAGAAAATTTTAAAAAAATTGAATTTGGGGCCAAGGGGGACTCATCCGCCACCCATGGTAAATGGGTCCCACCTAGGACTTGAAAATGTGTGTCAAGAATTATCTTGTATTTAATGTTGTTTGTCGGGCTAACATTCAAAAATATACTTAATTAAATCATATGAGGGCTCATAAAGGGACCATATAAAGCATGAGAAAGGGGTAAATAGTGAATTTGTGCCTAGAAAAGCGTGAAATCTTGTTACAAGACTTTACAACACTTCAAAATAGGACTTTTTTAGTGATGAAAAGGTGATTTTTAGGTAAATTGTAATGAATAGAGTCTAGAAGAGTGTAGAAATATCTTACAACACTTCACAAAACCTTCACAAGATGTCATTATCTAAATTTTAGTACCTAAATATGCATGTTCAAGCCATGTTACAACATAAAATAAAAGAAAAATAGATCAAACGCCATGAAACAAGACCTAAAAGGCCACAAAAATAACAAGGGTCCATTTTTCTACAGCACGCCCCTATGCCAAACAATAATCTATTTAAAAGTAGTTTCACATATTTAATCATAAGAATTCATTATCATACTATTGAAATATATAATTTAATTGGTTTTTCTTTTATTTATCTCATAAAAACATATCCAAAAATTGTGTTAACCCAGATCACCAATTATGATTTATTAAGAAAACATTGACATCCTTATTCACAATAAAAATATGTCATAAAATAGTCTTACAAATCTGTTCACAAAGAATGAAAGAAAAATAGTTAGATGATAAAATTTAAAGGGTTTCTATAAATCCAATATTTATAAAACGTGTCAGAAAATTAGAGAAACCCAGTAAACCTAATAAAATTTATGATTAAAACATCATCGTCTCCTACTTTAAAATTGGAACAACAAATTGAATGAAACCAAGTTAGGTGAAGACAAGAGAAAAATGAAGGAACTCCTCATTCAACAAGATAGAAAAATGAGGAAAATCCATTACATGGATTCTTAAGTTAGTTTTTTTTAAATTAGTTTCTAGTTATCCATTAAGAGCCTCAATTGAATAATGCTTAGAAATATTTGTTCCAAATTGCTTCTTCTTTTTTATCAAAAGTGGCAAGCCACTTATAATATTATTTATAATATTTTTTATTTACATATTGCTAGTTCAAGCGGACATACTGGCAGGAAAGAGCCAGCAAGAAAACCCCCAATCGTAGTCCGAGTAACAATTTTTACAATTCAAAATATAGACCGGAATGGTCATTTAGAATTTTACAATGCATTAACCTTCCCGATACATCTGAACTAGATAAATGACTGTGACAATATATTTGACCATTCCCCTTTGATGCCCAGAATACCCTATCAGAATATACAAACTAGGTATATATCACTATCCCTTAACACAAAATTCAGCCCATTACACATATAATTCTTTAACATAAACTCTACTAAAAAGATGCAGATTTGCTTCCAGCTCTTTGAAAGCCATTAACCGAACTTTCTTTTGTATCCACATGCTTTCCTTTATGTTGACGATCATAAGATGGGACTGTTTTGTTAATTTCAAGTACATAATGGTAACATAACTTCCTTTTAGCAGCTTCTGAAGTGGTTGGAATTTGCAAATCATGAATAAAAACATGGCTTCTCAAAAAAGAAATTTCATGAAATTTTCTTTTGAAATCATCAATCTCCTCCATAGAAATAGCCGACCTATATTTGTTGAGAACTTGATATAGATGCACAGAAGTATCATGCATTGTGGATAATAACATTCCTTGAAAAATCTCTACATACCTCTTCTTATGGAACAAGAGGTGTCGTGGAAATAAACCACTATCAAACCATCTCCCAACATGAAGTCATATTGTTGAACACTATTTAGCAAGGCATCATTTTCCAAATATGCACTAACAACAAACTTTTTAGCGATAGTCCTCAAAACATCAAAATTTTGGACGAGGTTCAGAATATTTGATAAGAAAATGGAGAGAAAATTAGCAGGGAAAATTAACCTTTGCAGCTCTGTATGTAAAATATCCTCCCCAATGATAACCTTGATGCAATTTAAAACAGATTTGCACTTAACTCTAAATATCTTTTGCAGTTTCTCCTTATCAATGGTAGCCGAGAAGGGTTCCTCCCAAGATTTTACCTTAGCAGAAACTCTGTAGTTGCAAACTTTAAACGAGCTGCTAATTCCATACTCTCCAATCCTCTAGAACAATAAGAACTAAAAAACAAAATTGTATGAAGCAAATGAACAAAGCAAACAGTTTATAGCCAATTTTCATGTTCTCACGATGTAAGCATTTGAAAATACACCCAGTAAGGATAGCACGGGTGAAGGATATCCGAGGATACATTAAAACTTTCAACTTTCCATATTATAATGCCAACATTGTACCATCAATGCCGCCAATAAAATGGCTTTAAATCCTTACAACCAAAAATTTTAACAATGCTTTAAACCGTGATATCCTTACTGGATGTCCAATGCTCCACCACATTTGTACATTCTGGCTTAGTTTGCATAGTGCTTTAGAAATCCACGGCAACTGAGGCCACACATGCCATCGTATGGCTTGAATAACTAAATCAACACAAAATCCTGCAAGCTTATCACAACAATCATCAGAAGTACCAATCTAACAATATAAGTACAAGTGTCTTAGAAATCCACAACAGTTGAGGCTGCACATGCCATCGTATGGCTTGAATAAATGAATCAACACAAAATCCTGTAAGCTTATCACAGGAAATCATTAGAAGTACCAAACTGACAAAATTTTGCACAGAAATTTAACATAGATGCCATGCCCAAATGCAAACTTTCTTGTCAAATATGTATATAAAAACAACAATTGCCTTAGAATGCCACGATATTTGATACTACACATGTCATCGTATAAAAATCATGCAAGCTTAGTACCGAAATCATCAAAATGATGATGCAATTACTTGATGACCAAAATAATGAAATTTGGTCAAAAGAAACATTTCAAAGAAACATTTCATTAAGCCCAAGCTTGCTATAATTTCAGATGCCTTGCTTATCTTGATTAATTAGTTCAATCACATTTGGGAATTCCTTTATGTCTATGGGAACATTTGAGTCCTTGAAAGTATATTGTTCACTCCCCATCACTGCTAAATAATCAACAACTTTATTACCTTCACAATATGTATGTGTAATTATTGACCTTTCTAATTTGTCAATTAAGCACCATACTTTGTTAAGCACATATTGAAGATTCCAGTTTTGAATTCTCCTCACCCTGAGTGCATTAATTATAATCTTAGAATCCCCTTCTATATGCAAATTTTAGAAGCCCCCCTGAATTGCCAATTCCATACCATGTAGTAATGCTTGTGCTTCGGCGTAATTATTTGTGGCATTAGACAAGAAAAAATAATATGCTGCTAGCAGTTCCCTTGCCTCATTTCCAAAACATACTCCCGCATTTGAAAGACCTGGATTACCTTTAGAGGCTCCATAAAAATTCAATTTCATGAAACCCTTTTGTGGAGGGAGCCAAGAAACTAAGGCTCTATTAACTTTTGAGATATCCTTTTTTAAAAGACTACCATCAAATGGTAATTTAATGATTTTCCAATTTTTCAGTATTAAGGTGTCCCAATTTGTAAATGAAGAATTTATGAACTTATCCCTTTGGACACAAGAGTTAACTCCCTCTGAAATAGCTTTCTCAATTTTTAACAATAACACTTCAATCGAAGATTTGATTTTCTTGAAGACCCTCATATTTCGTTCCCACCAAATATTCCAAATCACGAGAGCAGGAATGATGATCCATATGCATGCAAAAAAAGAGGATTTGAATATAACTAGCCATGCTTGGAAAAGGTCCCATAATGTGTTTGGCAAAGGGAAAGAAATTTGAAGTCTGTTTTAGATAAAATTCCAACATTGATTAGGTTCCAAATCACATAAGGGACACTTGAAGGGGTCAGCAATTCTCAATTTAACAAGACAATCACTTGTTAAAATTCTTTTTTGTAGAGTAAGCCATGCAAAACTACCAGCCTTTGGAAGGACTTTATTGTTCCAACAGAAATTGTAGGCACGTTATGGTTCAGCTGAGAAATTGGATTTTGCTAAGACTGCATAGCCTTCCTTAACTGAATATAAGCCAACTTTCGATGTTGACCATATTATTCTATCAGATTTTGAAGATAAATAAACTATTTTATCTTTCACTAAATTATTAAATAATGTTGCTTGTTGATTATTTAATAATGAAATTAGTGGTGATTTCCAAATTACCTTACCTAATATTGTATTTGAAGACTAAACATAATCTAACAAGTTTCCCCCCCAAGCTTGGGACAAAATTTCTTTTGTCTCATGCAATTCCTGGTTAAAGGCCAAAGTAGTCTTTCCTAACCATGAATATTTCCAAAATTTGGCACTTCTCCCATCGTTTACTTCCTAAGAAGAATGATCTGTTATAAGATTTTTGTTGTTTATAATAAAATTCCAAATTGGTGACCCCTTTGGAGGGTTAGCCATCGTAAAAATTCTAAGTGGGTTGGTACTATCCAAGTATTTTTCTTGCAAAATTTTCACCCATTTGGCCTCCAGACTTGTGTACATCTTCCATGCAAGTTTTGCCCCAAAAGCTTTATTTCTCCATTTGAGATTATGAACCTCTGCCCCACCTTGTCATTTTCCTTTTGCTAGACCTTCTAAGGAAATTAATGGGATCTTTTTCTTTTCATCAATATTTACTTTCCAGAAGAAGGTTCTTATTATCTTTTCCATTTCCAAAATAACAGAGGCAGGGGCTTTAAGAACTGATAAGAAATAATTAGGGATAGATTATAAGACTAATTTTATCAGAAGAATTATGCTAGCTAATGATAACCATCTAGCTTTCCATGCAATAATTCTAGATTTTAATCTATCTATGAGCTTATTCCAATAGAAAGCTTTATTTTGACCCTTTAAAAAAGGGAATACCCAGGTATGAACAAGGTAATTCTTCCTCTTGAAAGCCTAATAACCCAACAATTTTCCTTTTCAAATCTTTAGGTGTATTGAAAATATAAACTTTAGATTTAGTCTCATTTATCTTGTGACCAGAGACTACTGAATATTTGTCCAAAACTTCTTTAACCTGTTGTGCTTCCTTTATTGAAGATTTATTAAACAATAAAGTATCATCCACGAAAAGATTATGAGTTACTGAGATTAAATAATTTGGGATTTGTAGACCTTGCCATTGATTTTGATTATGCCTAAATGTAATAAATTTTCTTAATGCCTCAGCCATAATTATGAATAAGAATGGTGAGAGAGGATCACCCTGCCGAACACCTTGAGTAGAACTAAAAAAGCCCACTGAACTCCCATTTATTATTATAGATAATTTTTCCCCATAAATACATGATCTTACCCATCTCCTCCATTGTGAAGAAAAACCAAATTTTAATAGTATCAAATTCAGAAACTCCTAATTTACTTTATCATAAGCCTTCATCATGTCTAATTTAACAAAGAATGTTTGGAAGTCTAATTGGTTCCAAATTTTTGATTTAATTTATTCTTTCATTTTCAATTTTGTGTTCTTGTTAGAGAGTTTAATTATTTATTTGTTTTATTAGTGGCTGAACAATATCTCCATTTTATCCAAGAATAAAAATATTTTAATTTTAATTTATATGATTCAAAAAACTTGTCAAAGAAGAGTCTAGGCATAATAAGCAAAGTTGGTAATTGAAATTGATGCAAGAGCATCTAGGGGTACCAAAAAATCTTGCACACCCAAAATAAATTTGTTTTATTTTCTTGATTTTGGCATGTTGTTGGTTTTGTAGGCATGTTATTTTTTCCCTCTCTCATTTTCAGCACTTTCATATGGGACCCTTTTCCATAAATCAATAATATGATTTGAATTTAAATTGTAATGATATTCCAAATGTTGCAAATTAAAAATAATGCTTGGGAACCAAAGTATCATGCCCAATGTAAATTGATTTTTATTCATTTGTAACTCCTAATATTTTTAATTTGTTTGCCATTAGTGTTGGAATATTTTGGGTGCACGTGTTGGAGTTCTTGGAAATATGTGCCTCAAACTATATAGGCTGAAACCTCCATTAGAGCTAAGTTGGTGTGACATCTTCATTGTTTGGCCGACTAGCAGCTTGATTCATTCTATTTTGAAAAGGTCGCTGTGACCTTGCAAATGTCTTGCCGAAAGGTTACATTGTGGAGTCTATCACTGTGACATAGTGTATTTTTTATGACCTCATAGCGCTTGGGAGAACTCTAGCCGACAGGCCATTCAATCGTATTTTGGGAAGACTATTGGCAACCATGGGCTTTGGGATAGCTAAGGGTTCTCGCTAAGAATTCCCAACAAACGGAGAAAGTCACACCGATGGGGACACATCCAGACGTTCTTCGGTGTAACTCAAAGCGATCGGAGAAACCTCTTAGCGATGGTGAATGCCTTGTCGATAGCCGATGGCTATCAAGGTAACTCTTGGTCCCGAGAAGACTTCTTAGCGAATGTTGGAAGTCTCACCAACAGGAACATCTTGTGGGATCTTTGGTATAACTCTTGGTGATAGGTGAAGCTTTCGGGGTAAGTCATAGAGCTCGGTGAGAAGTCTTAGCAAGAGCTACATGTCTTGCCGACATTGGTTTATGTTGGAGTCTTCGAGGTAACATATGGAGATCGGTATGTTCTCTCAGCGAAGGGCGATGTCTTGGCGACGGGTGAACACTTCGGGGTAACCTTTATGTCTTGGAGAAACCTCTTGGCGATATCGGTATGTCTTGCCGACTATCTTTTGGAGCTCGATATGACTTGTGTCTTCGGTATACCTTTGGTGACTCACTATGATCTCCTGGCGAATGCGATAGGTCTGGGCAACTGCTTGGTGACTCTGTGTAACTCGTGGAGCTTGATAGAATGTCTTAGTGAATAACAGAGTCTCTTGGCGACATCGATATGGATTCTATGTGGCATCGGTGAGACACTGTTAGTGTCTCACCAAGATGCCAGTATATTGCGAATTATGTTGACTGAGTAAGACTATCTTATGTGGCATCTTGTGGATGAATAGAAGGAGCCGAATGGGAACAGTTGGAAGATAGTCAGTTGTGACGGTTTTGTGAGGAAGTTCTACAGACAGAGTTCAACATGGATATACTTTATGATTACAGTTTGTAATCGGTTGGTTGAATCGACAGGTGGTTGAGTGATTGTATCAGTGGATGAATTCTGTGGACTGTAATGTGAATATTCCTGTACAAGAATGTTAATGGTGAATGTTGTTGTATAATGATACTAGAAAGATAAGTCTGGAATTTGTATGTAATTTCATTACCGTAAAAAAAAGTGATTTCTCTTAGTGTGGTGGGTTTTTCTCCCGTAAGGGTTTTCCCACGTATATCTGGTGTTCATGTGTGATTGTCAAATACTTTGTTTCTGTTGTCTATTTCATTGTGCATCTTAATTGGACTGTAATTGTAAATTTTAAAGTGTATCTGCATTTTTTCCTGAGTTATTGACGTTAGGAGAATTATTTTCTGCATCTAATTTTCCTTACAAGTGGTATCAGAGCCTGGCCAGTTGTGTTATCCTTGTGGGTACGTTGGGTTTTTTGTGTCAATTATATTCAGTGGGAGTCTTGTAGAGTTTGTTATTTCTAATTACAGATTAAGATGGCTAGTACATCTGGAAAGTTTGAAATAGAGAAATTCAATGGCAGTAACTTTGAGTTATGGAAACTCAAGATGGAGGATCTTCTTGTTGACCGTGATCTTTGGATTGTTGTGGCTGGAGTGAAACCTACAGGCATGAAGCAAAAAGATTGGGACCTTGCAGATAGGAAGTCTAAGGGGCTGATAAGGCTTTGTTTGGATGACTCAGTGCTTATGAATGTGCATGAGGAGAAGACTGCATCTTCCTTGTGGAAGAGACTGGCATCTATTTATCAGGGGGATTTCTTAGTGAATAAACTATTCTTGAGGAAGAAACTATACTCTTGGAGAATGCAGGAAGGAGGGTCTGTAGCTGATCATTTGAACGCATTCAATATGCTACTTGCTTAATTGACATCTATTGGTGTGAAGACTGAAGAAGAGGATCGTTGTATGCTTCTATTGTGTTCTTTGCCAGACTCATGGGATCATCTGGTGATGGCGATTGGGAGTACAACATCCAGTTTCAAGATGGAAGATGTTGTTGCATCTTTGTTGTCAGAAGAGATGAGAAGGAAATCTTCTGAGATGGCGAAGGAAGCTCTTGTTGTCAGAGGAAGACCAAAAGAGAAGAGCAAGAAGAAGGACAAGAAATCTAAATCAAAATCAGAGGGCAGATCAAAGTCTCCTGGTAAGAAGTCCAAGGTAAAGTGTTGGAACAGTGAGCAACCTGGTCATGTCTAAAAGGATTGTAAAGAGGAGAAAAAAAAGAAGGGTTCTTCCGATAATGGTTCTTCTCATAGTGATGGTGATGCCTTCATTGCAGCCTTGGCTACATAGGCATCAAATGATGTTTGGCTGATTGATTCTGGAGCATCGTTCCACATGACATTTCATAGAGAATGGTTCACAAAGTATGAAGAATACGATTCAACTCTGGAGATTGTTGGTCATGGAAGAGTTAGGATACAATTCCCTGATGGCAGAGTAAAGGGAATAAATAATGTTATGCACATACCAGGTCTAGCTCAAAATCTATTGTCAGTAAGTATGCTAAATGATATTGGTGTACAAGTTACGTTCTCTGGAAATGGTTGCAAGATGACTAGAGGTTCAATGGTGCTGGCTAGAGGTGCTCGAATTGGTACCCTGTACAAGCTGGATGCACAGGCTGTTCAATGTAGCAGTGTCTCTGGAAAGTCACTGAAAGCTGCTCGTGGAGGTAAAGAGGGAAATATCCCTAATTTTGTAAACTCTATAGAAGTAAAACTTCCTGTAGAGAAGACTATGCTTTGGCATCATAGGTTAGGCCACATAGGAGAAAAAGGTTTAAAAACCTTGAAGAATAAAAACCTAGTTGAGGGGCTCAAAGATTGTAATCTTGAATTTGAATTCTGTGAACACTGTATATATGGAAAGCAGCACCATGTTTCATTTTATTCTAGTCCTCATAAATCTTCTGGTTTCTTAGACTATATTCATTCGGATGTGTTTAGTCTAGTAGATGTTCCTTCTTTGTCTAAATCAAGATACTACGTGTCATTCATTGATGATTATTTAAGAAGAGAATTTGTTTATTTTTTGAAAAGTAAATCAGAAGTGTTCAGTCGATTTAAGGAATTTAAGAACCTTGTTGAAAATCATATTGGTAGAAAAATAAAATGCTTAAGGACTGATAATGGTGGTGAATTTTGTTCTGATGAATTTAAAAGATACTGTAAAGACCATGGAATCAAAATACATAAGACTACACCTTATACTCCACAGTAGAATGGAGTTGTTGAAAGGTTCAATAGGACAGTGATAGGGAGAGCACGAAGTATGCTCAATAGTGCTGGCTTGGAGGAGAAATTCTAGGCTGAGGCTGTATCTACTGCATGTTATTTAATTAATCAGTCTCCAAATTCTGCTCTTGTTGAGAAAACACCTTTGGAAGCGTGGTCTGGTAAGAAGCCCTCACTTAGACATGTTTGTGTTTTTGGCTGTGAGGCATATGCTCATGTGCCAGATGTGAAAAGATCTAAATTGGAGAATAAGGCTATCAAATGTATTTTCATTGGCTATAGCGCTGTCATAAAAGGATACAAGCTTTGGAATCCTGATACAGAGAAGGTTGTATACAGCAGAAGTGTAATCTTTCATGAGCTAAAACCTTCCACTTTGGATCTGTAGTTAGAGACAAAGTCAGATAACAATAAGGATGTAGCAATAATTCCTCCTACACCTAAGAAAGAGGAATTGGAAATTCAAAATGTACCTGAAACTGAGGAGAGCTCGAGCAGTTCTGAAAGTTCTGAAGAAGAAGAACCTCAGCCTCAACAAGTGAGGAGGTCAACCCGAGAAAGAAAACAACCAGATAGGTATGGGTTCTCATTGATTGATTCTACTTGTGCCTATGCTTTGATTTCTAGTATTAATGAGCCTAGGACTGTGAAAGAGGCATTTAAAATGTCTGATTCAGATTCTTGGTTGGAAGCCATGGAAGAAGAGATGGCATCTTTAGATAAGAATGAAACCTGGAGTCTGGTGCCCTTTCCTAAAGGAAAAAAGGTTGTTGGCTACAAATGGGTATTTAAGAAAAAGATTGGTCTAGATGGCAGTGTAGAAAAGTACAAGGCAAGACTAGTTGCAAAGGGTTATTCCCAGGTAGAGAGAATCGATTATGGGGAAATATTTTCTCCTATAGCAAAGTTGACATCCATTAGATTTCTTTTGTCACTTGCAGCAGCATATGACTTAGAGGTTGAACAGATGGATGTGAAGACAGCATTTCTTCATGGTGATCTTGAAGAAGAAAACTATATGTCCTAGCCTAAGCACTTTGTGAGAAAGGTAAAGAAAAATTGGTATGCAAATTAAAGAAGTATCTCTATGGGTTAAAGCAATCACCTAGAATGTGGTACCAGAAATTTGATACATTTGTATTATCTTTGGGATTTGTGAGATCAAAATCTAATCACTGTGTATATTATAAAGCTGAAAGTGATCAAGTACTTGTTATTGCTCTTTATGTTGATGATATGTTGTTCATAGGAAATAGCAAGCTAATGATTTATGATCTGAAGTCTCAGTTGTCTGCTAAGTTCAAAATGAAGGATCTTGGTGCAGCAAGGTATATTCTGGGGATGGAGATAACCAGGGACAGGAAGAATAGAAAGCTTTGACTTAGTCAGAGTAAGTATGTCAGGACTATTTTTGAGAGATTTTGTATGAATGATTGCAAATAGCTAGTGGTTCCAGTCATGCATGGAACGAAACTATATGTTGAGGATTGTCCAAAATATCCTACTGAGATGGAGGACATGACTAGTGTACCTTATGCTAGTGTAGTAGGCAGTCTTATGTATGCAATGGTCTGTACAAGGCCAGACATTGCCCAAGCAGTGGGAGTACTTAGTTTATTTATGGCTAATCCAGGAAGAATGCATTGGGATGTTGTGAAGAGAGTGCTTAGATATTTGAAGGGTACTTCAGATTTTCCTTTGTGTTACTATGGGAATTCAGTTGAATCATAGAGGACTCTCAGCATTTGTGCTTATGTAGATTTTGATTAGGCAGGGGACATTGACAGTAGGAGATCCACCAGTGGATACATCTTCATGTTAAATGGTGGTGCAGTGAGTTGGATGAGCAAGCGGTAGGCTGTAGTCACGTTGTCCACTACGGAGGCTAAATACATGGTAGCTACTCATGCTTGTAAAGAAGTTGTATGGTTGAAACGTTTGTGTTCTAACATTGGTTTTGATGCAGGGGAAATAACTATTTTCAGTGACAGTCAAAGTGCAATTTGTCTGGCAAAGAACCCTACTTTCCATGCCAGGATGAAACATATTGATGTACAGTACCACTTTGTATGAGATATGGTTGAGGATGGAAAGGTGAGTTTGGAAAAGGTTGATACTCTGGAGAATGTTGTAGATTCATTGACTAAGCCAGTGAGCATAGACAAGTTTAGGTGGTGTGACAGTTCAATGGGCCTTAGTGCCCATGATTTTTAGTAAGTTACGATGTACTCTGGAGGTGCCTGTATGATCTTCGTCAAGTGGGAGATTGTTGGAAATATGTGCCTCAAACTATACAGGCTGAAACCTCCATTAGAGCTAAGTCGGTGTGACATCTTCATTGTCTGGCCGACTAGCAGCTTGATTCATTTTGTTTTGAACAGGTCGTTGTGACCTTGCAAATGTCTTGCCGAAAGGTTGCATTGTGGAGTCTATCACTGTGACATAGTGTATTCATTATGACCTCATAGTGCTTGGGAGATCTCTAGCCGACAGGCCATTCAATCGTATTTCGGGGAGACTCTATGCGACCATGGGCTTCGGGATAGCTAAGGGTTCTCGCTAAGAAGTCCCAGCAAATGGAGAAAGTCACGCCGATGGGGACACATCCAAACGTTCTTCATTGTAACTCAAAGTGATCAGAGAAACCTCTTAGCGATGGTGAATGTCTTGCCGATAGCCGATGGCTATCGGGGTAACTCTTGGTCCCGAGAAGACTTCTTAGCAAATGTTGGAAGTCTCACCAACAGGAACATCTTGTGGGATCTTCGGTATAACTCTTGGCAACAGGTGAAGCTTTCGGGGTAAGTCATAGAGCTCGGTGAGAAGTCTTAGCGAGAGCTACATGTCTCGCTGACATTGGTTTATGTTGGAGTCTTCGGGGTAACATATGGAGATCGATATGTTCTCTCAGTGAAGGGCAATGTCTTGGCGATGGGTGAACACTTCGGGGTAACCTTTATGTCTCGAAGAAACCTCTTGGAGATATCGATATGTCTTGCTGACTATCTTTTGGAGCTCGATATGACTTGTGTCTTCGGTATACCTTTAGTGACTCGCTATGATCTCCTAGCGAATGCGATAGGTCTAGGCAACTGCTCGGTGACTCGGTGTAACTCATGGAGCTTGATAAAATGTCTTAGCGATAACAGAGTCTCTTGGCGACATCAATATGAAGTCTATGTGGCATCGGCGAGACACTGTTAGTGTCTCACCGAGATGCCAGTATATTACAAATTATGTTGACTGAGTAAGACTATCTTATGTGGCATCTCATGGACGAATAGGAGGAGCCGAATGGGCGACGGTTCTGTGAGGAAGTTCTACAGACAGAGTTCGACATGGATATACTTTGTGATTACAATTTGTAATCGGTTGGTTGAATCGACAGGTGGTTGAGTGATTGTATTAGTGGATGAATTTTGTGGACTGTAACGTGAAGATTCCTGTACAAGAATGTTAATGGTGAATGTTGATGTATAATGACACCAGAAAAATAATTCTGGAATTTGTATGTAATTTCATTACCATAATACAAAGTGATTTCTCTTGGTGTGGTGGGTTTTTCTCTTGTAAGGGTTTTCCCACATATATCTGGTGTTCATGTGTGATTGTCAAATACTCTATTTTTGTTTTCTATTTCATAGTGCATCTTAATTGGACTGTAATTGTAAATTTTAAAGTGTATCTGCATTTCTTTCCTGAGGTATTGACATTAGGAGAATTGTTTTCCGCATCTGATTTTCCTTACAGGAGTTAGTGGAGGTGCAAGAATGAGATAATGGATGTCAATTTAGAAAAATTGTCAGAAAATAATAATTAAGGGGCTGAATGCATGAATCCCACACCCAAAATGGAGGAGGCATAGGTTTGAATGACATTCTGGGTAGAAGAAGATGGCCTAGGGTCATAACTGGGAGACCCAGCCTCAGTAAAATGGCCATAATTTTCTCATACAGTAATGAAATCAAGAATTTCAAAATGATCTACAAAGCTGGGAAAGAGGCACACCAAACCCAGAAACCGTTTGAGGAGATTCAGAAAAAGAAGGGAGCAGTTGTAGATAGAATGTGACGGGTTTTGGAAGTTCTATGCAAGAAAAAGAAGAGGGTAGTGTGGAGTTCAAGAGAGAAGGTGTAGAAATTTTGGAGAAATGGTATGAATATTTTTGGGGCAGCGAAAGAAAGCTACATGAGGAGCATGTGGGGTATATTTGAAGCCTTTTTGTATTGGGAAAATTATGTAGTTGTCCCAAGTTGATTGAAAGCAATAAAAAAAATTGAATATGTTTGCATTTTCTTTGGTTTTATGAATTGTTATTCATTGCAACAAAGATATGTTGCATTGTGAATTTTTTAGCAATAGTTATTATCTTCATCATAAATCACCTAAGAAGTGTTGTAAGAAGAATAATATTTTGGGTAGGTCATAAGGTTTAATTTGCGAATTGTAGCCTTAAAGCTTCTAAATAGTTTATAGTTACTAACAAATGCTAACAAATTAAATAGTCATGAATTATGTGTATATTTATATGTTTAGTTGTGTGTGTATACTGCAAATATACATAATCAATCTCAACCTGTTGAGTTATTAGTCCTATAATAGTAGTGTATTCAATATTGGATGATATAGTTCTTGTTAGCTTATTTCTTGCATGTTTATGCTTCTAATATTGGTTTAAAGTATTGTGTAAATTATTGTCTTCATTTATAATGATTAGGAATTAAATAGCTCACTTGGAAAGGTAAATAGATTGAGGTTGATTCACCACTTACGATGCATATTTAGTATTTGATTCTATTATATATCTCAACCTTTATGTAATCTTGATTTTACCTTCACTAATAATTTTAAATGTCCTATTTGATTTTGATTTAATGGTATAGGAAAATAATTGAGTAATAATATCGTTTGGGGGAAAGTTAATTTTATGGTGGAGATTTAATACTAACCCTATCAATAATATGCTCCATGTTTGTATTTAGTTTAATGATTATTATTTTTTGTACGTAATTATCAACAAATTGGGGAAAAAATTGTGATTGTGTATTGTTTGTTTTGAAAATTTTGGGGCATGACATTTAACTTCTAAGAATTTTGCAATACCAGTTTTTCTAGTTGATATGCCACACCCGACATATTGGATGTATTATTTTATGCAATTTTGATGTACTGTATTTTCTTGTGGAGATTTAAACCTTAATATTTGCATTTGAAAGCCTAACAAATTCTCTAGAAGTTCTTGTTCTTGAATTTATAATCCCTTTTAAATTGTTTATTTATCAATGAATTTCCTATAACCACTTTTTGATAGATTTTTAGTAAATTATTATTCTAATATTTATGATCTCTTCTTAATTTATTTGTAATTTTCTTTGTGAATCATGGGAGAAAGTGCTTTTCAACTTTCAAGCTTTAATGAATGGCATTTTTATAGATCGAATGAATAACTTGGCTTCTAGCTTCTAATAAATTATGCAAATAGTAAATCATTATACAGAAGCACACCTTTACAATTTCTCTTTCACGTTTGGTCACTAATGTTTTCCCCCTTTATTAACAAAAAGATGTTTCAGAACACTAGTGTCATTTCCAATAATAATTTAGCTCAATTTTTTTTCAATCTTCAATTATCACAATGTTGTTTTATTTGTTCCTTTAATAGGTAACAAGAATTTTCTTTAAAAATAACTCCACATATGTTGATGTTTTGTTCTACAATATTATACCTTGAAATAGTTATAGTTTAAATCTTGTAACATTACATGTTTTTATTTGGGAGCTCTTGGAGCTAGAAGCCATAGTTTAATGGTTTGAAGACTTTGATTTTTGAACCTTGTTAATAACCAACCACAAACGGACCTTAAGCTATCTTAGAAAGTCATCAGTTTTCTCTGCCTCCCTTGGTTTTGAGCTTGAAACTATATGGTACTTAGAGATTATTGTATTTCTCTTTTTTCTTTACAACTTTTTGGAGGTACTTTACACTAGTACAGACAAATCACCAAGGATTTTTTAGTGGTGAATCTTTGCCAATTGGAAAATAGTTCATATCAACCAATTTGAAATTGGGGAATACATTACAACCAATGAGGTGACCAAATCGCCCAGATTTTATTAATTATCATTCCAATGCATTTTAATTTTCCATCAATTTATTTTATGAGGAATATGTAATAAATAATTTCATCATAAAAAAGTACACATTTTTTATGGTCTAATAAATATTTTCAATTGGAATATCGAAAGCATATATTAAATGACCCAGATATTTGTTAATAGTATTAAAATGACATCGTATATTACGACACATTTTTCCAACAATATTAAATGTTCACTGTGTGTGAGGACCTATTTTTCCAATAAAATTTCAAAATAATTGTGTATGAGTACCCATTTCGCCAATAATATGATAACTCCACGCTAATTGAAGGCCCATAATTGCCTTGAAAGTTACAACGTATATGTTTTATCAAGTTTTGATTCACCCAACATTTAAATGTATCATTGTATAATCATGTGGAATTCACCAAATTTTTACTATACCATTTAAAAATCTTCCAGAATTCACCAAATATGGATTGGTGTAAATACAATTAAAACTTTGATTTATTTTTACACATTTTTTTCAATTTTGAACTTGTGAGCTCTTGATTTAGAACCTTGATCATAGACAAACTACAAATTTACAACTACATGCATTGTTCCATTAGCGAATAGTGAGTCAAGACTCAGTGAAAATCTAAAGGTAAGTGATCATTTATTCATAGTGTTATAATATTATTTATCTCTTTGCCATTCTTGCTTCAATCTTAAAGATTATATTGATTAGGGAATGACATACATCTAGGACCTAGGGATCTATATACTATGATTCTTTCTTAAATAAGAATACATTTTTTAGAAGCTTTTATTTTGTGAGAGATGTCGATTAGGAACAAGAATAATACTTTTCATAGTGGTGAAGGGAGGTCATCAAAATTCCCAACTCATAGAGTTACCATTTAAATTCATACTTTGGAAATGATTCTAGTCAATCAAATCAAAATGGAACTACATCATCAACTCTTACACCAATATTATAATGAAGAAGACAATACATCAAAGGAATATTGGAATGAGTTAATTCAGTTGGATGAGGATGAAAAATTAGTAGATGTTCTAAGGGATACCTAGGGTAGCCAAAATGAGTTAGTTGACCTAGATGACAATGTCGATGTCATAGATGATGTTTCTGCAAGGAAGAGGAAAAGGAAATCCAAATAAAAAATGGGGCATGAGTAGTATTTGACAAGGAATTTTTAGATTGATTAGGAGTCAAAGTACCCATTCATTGAACTAATGGAGAATGCAAACAAAGATGAACCTCCAATAGAATGCAAGTGTAATATTTGTAGTTGGAAATTTAAAAGGGACTAGAAGTTGTAGTTAAAACTTGACACTATAGAAAATCATATTGATAATGTTTATGAAAAACAAATCATAGGCAAAAAGGAAAAAATAGTAGCAAGATGGAAATCAAAGGAAGGTGTCTTCATGTTAAGCATGTCATGGAATATGATGAGCATATACAAAGAAAAGTGAAACTTTTTGAATTTGGAGGTTCAATTGACACTCATTTTGGAAAAATAATGCTAGTTGGAAGTGTCCCTCAGATGTCTCTGGTTCACTAAAAAACTAAAAATGTCCCCGAGATGTCAATTTGTTTTTTAGGGAACATCAAGAGATGGTTAGATGTCATTTACAGACAACTTCAAGAAAACAAAAAAAAATGAGAGAAAAAAGGGTATAGGATCCCTCTCACATGAGCCAATTTTCCATTAAAAAGAGCTAAAATCTTCCTTGAAGCATTCTAGATGCCCTAGTGATATCTCCTTAACATATTATATAACAGTTTTTGTTCCATTTTCATTTGCCAATATTTGGATTTTAGACTATCTATACTTGACATGTATATACCATGTGCTGGTGAACAAGCAAGGACAACAATATATAATAGAATATTGAATGAAAATCACATTTTTTATCATTCCTTAGTGAATGCTATTACCTAAGGAATATCATTTGTGTTGGGATATTCCATCATTTACCTGTATGCTTTTTATTTGATTGTTTGTTTATTTTAGATTTATTATTGTATAATTAGGATATGGTTGATATTTGGTTTGATGGGTAAACCCATGAGTGCTATTTTAAAGTGAATAGTTCACCAATCATATCCTATATATTTGCAATTTCTATTAATAAATGAATAATAAAATATTGGCATTGATTTGCTCTGATATGGTATCAGAGCAGGATAAACGAAGGATCATTGCATGTCATGGGATTCTCATTGCATTGAATTGCATCATATTGAATTATGAGTTTCACCAAGAGAATTTTGGAATTAAGAGATAATAATATTATAAATTCCAATCTAGAAGAATGGTTTTAGTATTCTTTTAAATCTCCCCAATATAATTCACAAAATTTTGGATGAGCCATGTAATTGGGGCGTAGATCCTAGTGAGCATCCAAGCGTATGGAGTAAGGAAATTTTTTAGAGAGAAACCTAGCTTCTTACTCTTCCCTATGATCGCCTTGGAATTGTAGCAAATCAATTTGGTAGTCAAGTTGTAGTTGGTTGATCTATTCAAATACACCAACCTTTGAGTTCTTTCATTGGGGTTGCAGCCTTGTTTGGATGATGCAGTAAATAGAAGACAAGATTGTGCATACTTATGTTATCCTTCATGTTAGTGGCCTACGCATTGGCTATGTAGCTATCAGGATGCACCATGTGCATCCAATGGTCGTATTCCCCATGTTTCCATACCGTAGACCTGTCATTATTGTTGCTCTACAAATGCTAATAGTTTTTCAAAGCTATAAAATTGTGTTGTTTGGGGAAAGAAAATTTTACTTTCCTTTTTTACCTCCGTCAGTTCTCTCTCAAAAAAATTTAACTCGCATCTAGTGTTAATATTTAAAATCTTGTAAAATCTTGTTTCAATCTCAAGCATCTGAGGGAGAGTGACCGATGGTGGTGAGGGCTATGTTGTGTGAGGGATCCACATCAATAGGGTCCACATCGGCCTATTTTTTTCCACACCCAAGAGAGTCCACCTTGCAACATGTTTAATCCAATCAAGAAAAAATACCACATTTTTCAAGTTTTTTAGAATGCTCTCCAAAATTCACTTTTTTGAGTTCAAAAGAAGCATGGACTGATGGTGAACGTATGGTATGTGTTTACCCAGTTCCTACCATGCCAATCATGGAAAACTTAACTCCCATTTACTGCACATTTACTACCCAACTCCCTTTGACCATCGACCTTTTCCCATTCACTTCAACATGTGTTTCATTCAGTAGGGTTTGTTTTCCATTCTCTTCTACACCATTCATGCTTGGAATTTTCACATTAAGCCATCCATTAAAGAAATAGTGTTGGTGCACTTTATGGACAATGGTGGTGAGGCTAGGGGCGAGTTGTAGTGATGCATTTTTTACTTTTTATGCTCTTTTCAACACTTCCATTTCCAAAAGCAAACATACATCATAGGTGAGGTTGTCTTCTAACCTCACAAGGGAAATATTTATCTATTGCATGATTTTTTTAATTTTATTGCATGTTTTTTTAAAACTATGTTATGATAAATATGTTTGAGGTTATGATATGCTTGACTCTTAAGGGTTTTTTGTAGTTATATTATGGCCAACTATGTACATATATATATGTGTGTGTGTGTGTGTGTGTGTGTGTGTGTACATATTTAACATTTTGTTTGTCTAGCTCTATAATTCCAAGAATATATTAACAATATTTGATGTTATGATAAGCTCAATTATAAAGGGATTCTTACAACTATATTATGGCTAATTGTGTACATGTAGATATATGTGTGTTTGTGTGTACACATAGTCAGTCGAATAATATATAAGACTTATTGCAATATCTATAAACAATGTATGAAACTCACCCTCTTAAGGGTATTATGCACCTATTGTTTGGTCGGTTGTGTGTATATAAGTACATACAATTTATGGGTTTCATATGGTGGAATCTTAAGGATTTCATGCACCTATGGTTTAGTCGACTATGTCCTCCACTGCAATGAACCCCTCGCACAACATTAACTTCGCTCCCCTAACATCCTCTCTGCCCTTTTGAAATTACACTAGGCTCTGCTAGTATGGTCAAAATTTTGTTATCAATTTACATGCATTTATAGGATTTTAATCTCAATTGTTAATAATTTGAGTTATCTAAATTTATATATTATATTAATATGTAAAATGTATTTGGGTGTACATATGCATGGAAAACATACATATACATACAGACATACCTACATGACATACATACATACATACATATATTTTCAGAAAAGACTAATGTAGATGGACATAGTGGAACCATTAGCTTGTTAATGAGGCATGAATAATGGAACATTTTTAATGTAATATGTTAAAATGTATTTTCAAGTTGGTCAATTGACAATGCGTTGTGTACATGTCAACTCACTTTTAATGCAATAAAACATATATTGTAGAAATAAATATATCTATTTGGGTATGTGCAAGATCATAATGGGCCAACAAGTGGCGATATGATGGGTATGTGTAGGGTATGTGGTTGACGAGCTTTTTTTACCCAAAATTGATGAAACAAAAAGGGTTTTTAAAGGAGATTATTAGCTTTCCACCAATATAAATTATGCTTTACAGTTTTGAATTTAATAAATAATTATTGTTCATTTTCTATTTGAATTACTTACTAAAGTCCTGGTTGATAGGCTGATTGAAAAACATCTATAGCTTTCAAATGGTATCACATTTTTTAATCCAAAACATGTTTCACATTCTATGCTTCACATACTATAGGATTAAAAAATGAATTTCATGAAGTTTTGACCAAGTTAAGGTGGTCAGACATACGAGTTTTTATATTTTTTTAAAGTTGTAATAAAAATTTCATAATTAATTATTTACTTGGAAAAAAATTACAATAAAATATGCATCACATTAGGACATGAGTTCCATACTTATATCTAAAATCTTATAAAAAAATATTATCATTTTATTGTGGTTAGGGTGGTCAGATAGACACCTATGTCTTATTTTTTCCCTAAAATTTAAGTACTACTGCATTGAAATTTCAAATTTTCACCAAATAGATTTTTTTTTAAATAAACCTAGTAGTTTAGAAACTACATTCAATTTGCTACAGATTCTATTCTTACATATTTTTGAAATAATATAGATAACTTATTCAATTTTTTATGTCAAGTTGCCTAACTCTAATTTTTCTAAAAAATTTGCCACTTAAGGGCCTATTTTTTCCATGATGGTCCTACACATACCCATTTGCACTAACCTATTTTTGGGAAGGTGGAAAATAATACATAAATTGTGGAAATAAATATATCTATTTGCATTCACCTAATTTTGGGAAGGTGGAAAATATTTACTCTACCCATGATAGGACATAATTTTGATTTAACATGAACCTGTCCTATCATATTAATAGATAGATTTCAAAAAAATTGGGTCTTTCATTGTTATTAAGTGGGGCCCGGACTATCACCCACTATACCCACAATTGACCCCTCTCCCAAATTTTATTAATTTTAAAACCCACCTTATATTATATTAAATTGATTATATTATATTTGTTTATATTATATTATTATATTCTATAATATTATAGAATTATTTAATATTTTATATATTATTATTTATTATGATATATAATATAATAATATAAATATATCATATTATATTATAATTTATATATTATTATTTATTATGATATAATATAACAGTATAAATATATCTTATATTATTATATAATTCACTATATATATTATATATATTATATATTATATATTATATATATTATATAATATTAATATGTGAACCTCAGTCAATCCTTGAGAAGGATCTTCATGGTTCAGGAGAAGGTGATCCACACATTTCCCTTGCCAAGTCTATATCTGAGACTTCTCGACAGTGGGGACTATGGGGAGTCCAAAGAGCTTGTCACCATGTAAGACTACCCTCGCATGCCTCCCATCACAGTGGAAGAGAACCCAAATGTGGAGCGGGGTAGTGCATTGTCACAGACATAGGAAAACAAGGGGCACCACATTTTTTCTGCATCCTCAAGGAATTTAAGACTATTATCATTTGTTGTAGTGACCAAACATGCTTCTCAAGCAAAATTAGAACCAAAATACCTAATCTATTCAGCCTCAACACCTCCATTGATAACAAATTCAGATTTTAGGTGCTGCAACACCTAATAGTATGTAGCATAGTATGTTGTATCTTTGGCGGCCTATATTTATAGAGTCACAGAACATGATTCACATCCAACAAATATAATGCTTCCTACCTTTTCTTATTAAATGCATCCACACCAGAACTTAGTTCAAAACATTCCATTGGAAGTCACCTGATTCCAATCTCAGACTCTCATTCAAACTTCTCTAGTGTTTTCTTCTTACCCAATCATGCCTCTCATCATTTAATAATTTTATCCACTTCTCCTTGATATTTCAACTTTGATTTGATCTACTTTCTCCTCATTATCTTTACAAAACCATCAATGGTGGAGAAGTAAACTAACCCTCTAGTAATTGAAAACCAATTTTGATGCTCTAAACTAGCACATTTAAATAAAGACTTCAGATTTGAATGAAAATTGAAATGAGATAGTGATACTAAAAAAAATATTAATATGTGAACATCAGATGCACATGATATATAATATAATAATATAAATATATATCATATTATATTATAATTTATATATTATTATTTATTATGATATAATAAAATAATATACATATATCTTATATTTTACAAAGCACCATGATGATTAGGAATGTGACACAAAAAATGGAGCTAGGAAAGCAAGTTCCGCATGAGCTAACACAAGGAAATCCTGCATTGCTTTCTAGGCTCTCCTCCTCATCACAACAAAATATTCACCATTAATTGCAACAAAGATATGCACATGGATTTTATTGGCTATACATGGAAGTGGTTGATAAGTGGCGTTTACCTGAAGTTTTGCTTAATTAGTCTCTTAGTATAAGTGTGTGGGTGTGGAGAATTAGCAGTATGGCTTTTAAGCCCTAGAATTGTAGAGTGAACATGGTGGTTCAACCATGGGAGCTTCCTTTCGAGGAATACCTCTCTCATAATTGTATGAAGTTGGTTTTTAATTTTTCTTTCCATAGGGTTGAGGAAGTTGTTCACACTGTTCTTGGCATGGAGGTGACAAGTCCATGTACAAGTAGAATTTTATTTCCTTCTCAGGTGCTTTCTATTTTCCTTTCAAATATTATGGATTTGTTGCAATCTTATCAGGAGTTAGTGTTTATAACTAAACAGTTTGTCAAGCCTCAATATCTTCAAAATAATGCCCTGTTAATTGCAACCCAAAATTACAATGTCTTTGTTGTGGATGGGGACATAGGCAGTTTGTTTCCAAGGGATGTTATTTTTCATCTCCATGGTTTTGAGTAGATTTATATCTATTAGGTTGGACCTACAATACAAGAGTGACAGTAGGCTATTGAACACATTAAGGAAGAACTGTCAGAGGGTTTGTGTGAACATGGATATGGCCATAAAAGAAAAATATTATGTGATTTCTTTCCTCAATGCTCATACTCCCCATTCTCCCATAAACTCTACTAGGAGGAAAGGTCAAGGGTTTTCATTTGCTTCGAGCGTGGGTCAATGGAAGCGAAGGTTGTTCATGACAATGCATAAAATGATAACAGCCGAGGAATGGGGTTGATAGCTCAACCATGGTTGGCTTGGGGAAAACAAATGGCAAGTGCTCTGGTTGAAGGCCATGGCTCTAGTGTGTGTGGGTGGCATGTTCATTGTGCTCCAGTTGCAAATGATGCTATGGTCGAAGGAAATGGTTCCAATGTGCATGGGTGGCATGTTCATCGTGCTCTAGTTGTAGATGATGTTCCTGTGGTTCGTGCCTTTCAAGCTTTGGAGACTATAGAGGCTCAAGATGAAAATTTAGTGTAGGTGGCTCGAATGGAAGAATAGCCAAAATGGGAATAGGTAGTATTTTGGTTTTTTGGTTTGTACCTAGGTTTTTGAAACAATAATCAATGGGCTTACATAATAGGTTGGATTTTTTTGAATATTATTAGGGAAAATGATATGATTTTTTCGCATTTTTGTGTGCATTGTATTGATGTTTATGAAATGATTGAGAAAATCATGGATTTACAAAATCTAGCTCCATAATCCTATGTATAAACCTATTTTATTATATATATAAATATATATAGGCTTTTTTCCTTTGCTCTAAAAAAATATATATATCTTATATTATTATATAATTCACTAATATATTATATATTATATATTATATATATTAAATATAATTTACTAATATGTGAACCTCAGTCGATCCTTGAGAAGGATCCTCATGCTTTGGGAGAAGTTGATCCACACGTTTCCCTCGCCAAGTCCGTATCTGAGACATCCCAGGAGTGGGGACTATGGGGAGTCTAGAGAGCTTGTCACCATGTAAGACTACCCTCACACACCTCCCATCATGGTGGAAGCGAACCCAAACACATAGTGGGGAAGTGCATTGTCACGAGCATAGGCAGACAAGGGGCACCACATTTCGTCAGCATCTTCAGGGAATTTAGGAGTATTATCATTTATTTCAGCACCCAAACATGCTTCTTGAGAAAAAATTGAAACCAAAATACCTAATCTTTTCCACTTCAACACTTCCATTGAGAACACTTTTAGATTTCAGGTGCTACAACACCTGATAGTATGTATCATAGTATGTTATGTCTCTTTGGCAACCTATATTTATAGAGTCGCAAAAAATTATTCACATCCAACAAATATAATGCTTCCTACCTTTTCTTATTAAATGTAGTCGCACCAGAACTTAGTTCAAAACATTTCATTGTATGTCACCTGATTCCAATCTTAGACTCTCTTTCCAACTTCTCTAGTGTTTGTTTCTTTCCCAATCACACCTCTCGTCATTTAATAATTTTAACCACTTCTCCTCATGATTGTCTACTTTGATTTGATCTACTTTCTCCTCATTATCTTTATGAAACCGTTGATGGTGGGGAAGTAAACTAACCCTCTAGTAATTGAAAACCAATTTCAATGCTCTAAACTAGTAGATTTAAATAAAGAGTTCAAATTTGAATGAAAATCAAAATGAGATAGCTACACTAAAAAAAATATCTTAATATGTGAACATCAGATGCACATGATATATAATATAATAATATAAATATATATTATATTATTATATAATCCATCATATAATATAATTTAATATATGAACATATTATATTATATATTACAATATTATTATATTATATTATATATTATGAATATATTATATTATATTTATTTTTTATATATAATATGATTATATTATATTATATATTATGAATATATTATACTATATTATATTTATATATTATATAAAATATAAATATATCATTACATTATATATTATATGAAATATAATATAATATATATTTATATTTTACATGGAGCCTGTGTCGATGGCCTATGCATATTCCTAGATATGAATTTATTGTTATCTTTCTACAACAATCATTTGAGAAATGAATGAGCTTCAAAATTCAAGTATCATGATGCAATATACTTTGTTCTCTCACACATAGAATTGGATCGCATTGATTCACTAACTTCTCATTAGTGAGATTGCATGCTCCCACAAAGTATGAATATGCCATTTGTATTGTTGTGAAGTATCAGATGCGCGCCTTGTATTTTTATATTTTGTATAATATATAGTGTTAGAGGAGTCACAATGAGGCCATGGAAACCACTCCTGTGGGTGAATGAGACCACTAATTAATTTAGGATTTATTTTTTCCTCCTATTCTTGGAAGAATCAATTATATATCTAAGTATTATGAATTTTTCCTTTTGGAGCTTTGTTTTTAATAAGGATTATAAAATTGGTGCCATTATTTGGTCTGCCCTAGATGGGTTTCCATTGGTCATCAAGATCTAGAATAGGATGTTGATCATGCTTTTCAATGATTATCAACCCCTTCTAAAAGGCATAGTAGCAAATGAATCAGCTCCATAGGAGGTCCATCATGATTTTCAATGCTTATTGACCCCTTCTATAAGGCATAATAGTAGATGACTTGGCTCCTTCTCCTTAAGTGGCATGCTCTCTTGTTGCTTATGCATCTACACTGACATTGAATCTATCTAAGGATTCTAGTAGTTATACAAGTTATGTATTATATAATTGTTAATCCCTCCCATTTCTATTTTTTCACAAACCATGATAAATTATCTATTTTCAATGGCATAAGTTTCATCTAAAACTAGACTTAGAGCTTCAACATGAGCTATTTTTACTGTAAGACTATTATTGAAGCCATTTTTTAGGAGTTTTTTTTCAAGTCACCTATATTAAGGTGTTATTTTTATTCCTATAGTATACTCTCCTTTGCAACAAAATTTTGATCTAAATGAAATGAAATAGGATAAAATAAAATCTATATTTTATTAATAAAATGGTAAGTAGTTCCCCAAAATTTATGCTTTCAGATTATGTGTTACTACATAGGAATAACTACTTTTCTTGGAAAACTAAACTCAAAACTCAACTTGCATTTGAGGAAGTTTGGCATGTGGCCAGTTGTACCACTACATGAGATAAGATCAATTATAATGAGTAAGGTAAATTTGATCAATTCAATAGAAAGGCCAGATTAATCATCATGATTACCATGTCTGATCAATTTCAACCTTTTATTTGAGACTCATCCACAACCAAAGATGCATGGGACAAGTTCAAGATAGTATATGATGTGAAGAATCGAAATCAAATCTTAAATTTACAAATTCAACTATATAGCTTGAAAATGGAAACTGGAGAACAGTTTGAATCCTTTCTCAAAAGAATTGTTGAGTTGAGAGATTCCCTATAAGAATTGGGTGAAACAATTGAAGATGTTTTCTTCATGCCTATTATTCTGCAAGCATTACCTTTTGAATACAAAGTGCTTGTGACAACATTGAAAGTCACAAAACAGATACCCAACATTGAGAAGCTAGTGAATCTACTTCAAAAAGAAGAGTCTTTGAGCCAAGAACACGGAGAGGAGGATAAGGTAGTGACCACACACCATAAACCTAAGAAGAAATTTTGTGGACCTCCCAAATCTGGTAATTCATTTAGATCTTAGAAATGTCCAATATGTGAAAGGATTGGACATGATGTGAAAATTTATTTGTACAAATCCTTGGCAAAAGGATCATCTAATAATAAATCGCATCAAAAGAAGCCATTTCAAGGTGGCATAAACAATGGGAGCAAAAGAATAAACAAAAATAGTATGACAATACCGTTGAAGAAGAAAACTCTCAAGAAGAGAAGTATGTTTATTTTCACACCTCTAGAGATAATTTGCAATAAAATTCAATTTGGTATGTTGAATTATGTTCTACAAAGCACCTGACTAGACATAAGGAGTGGTTTCTCACATTGAAACCCCATCATGATAATGTTTCTCTTGGAGATGACACGACTTATGACATCCAAGGTATTGGTGAAATCTCCTTGCAATTTGGCATACATTGGTGTAGCTTCATTGAAGTCTTATATGTGCCAAGACTTACCAAACATCTTCTATTTGTCAATCAATTCCTTGACCATGACTTGAGGATTGAGTTTGATAAAAATGATGATAAAAGGGTATGCCTTGTCTATGATAAGTCTAAAAGTTCAAAGACTTTTGCAAAAGCTTTTGAAATTGGTAAAATGTTTAGGCTTGATACAACTGATAATAATCAAATGTTGATTACTAGGAATCATGATCCTACTATGTTATGGCATCACTGATTTGTTCACTTAAGCACTAACTATTTTCTCACTCTTAGCAAAAAATGAATGGTCAAAGGGCTTCCCTCACTTGATAAGTCGAGTGCTATTTGTTCCAATTATCTTGCTAGAAAACAAAATAGATCACCCTTCCATCCTAGTGAGCATCATGCAAGTGAACCTTTACAATTGGTGTATATCGACCTATTAAAACCCATGGTACCTAGTCACAATGGTCTTAGGTACTTTCAATTTTTCGTTGATAATCATACAAGAAAAATATGGGTATATTTCTTGAAAATTAAAGATGAAGCCTTTTCCTACTTCAAAGAGTTTCATACTCTTGTGGAGAAATATATGAATCATCATATTTGTGTTCTCCACTTAGATCGAGGGGGGGATACACTAGCATAAATTTATCCACCTACTTGAAGGAAAAAGGAATTCATTATCAACTAAGTGCAACATACATACCTTAGTAAAATGGATTTTCTAAACAACATAGCCACATCATCATGGAGATGGTACGTAGCATATTGAAGGATTTTCAATTGGGACATATATTGGGTTGAAGCTATGCATACGATGGTTTATCTTCTATATCATACACCAATCAAAGCAATTGATGGAATTACACCAAAAGAAGCTTAGACAAGGGTAAACCATTTATCTCTTGTCTTTGTGTATTTGGTTGCATAACATATATGCACATTCCTAAACAAAAGAGAAAAATATTGATGATAAATTTATATGAATGTATTCTTCTTGGTTATAGCAATGAGTCAAAGTTCTATCAACTTATGGATCCTACCACAAAGAAGATATGCATTAGCATAGATTTCATTTTTTATGAGAAGAGTGAGTTAAGTTCTCCTCCCACATCATCACTTGACCCCAATAGTGCTCCTATATTCAACTTGGATGAGAAAATTAATGGGAATGATGATAATAATTTTGATTCAACACCCGAAAATGTCACACAACCTATGCAAAAGTGGTATACTAGTACCATTCATGATGCAAAGCTAGATGGACTCCCAAATACTCCAACTTTAGGATTGATGGCTCACAACATGGCTCTCAATGAGGTAAATCTAGCACTAATGACTTTATTTGTTGATAAATTTGATCCATGTAATGTTCAAGAAGCACTAGTATTGAATCCTTGGAAAGAGGCTATGGATGCAAAGTATCAATCTCTAATGAAAAATAAACTTGGGAGCTTATTGATCTACCACCAAATAAGAAAACAATTGGATGTAAATGGATCTTCAAGATCAAATATAAGGAAAATGGTAGTATAGATAAGTATAAGGGAAGACTTTTGGCTAAATGTTATGCCCAAAAATAAGGGATTGATTATTCAAGGAACCATTTTCTTTCACAAAAAATATCAAAACCGTCATAATTATTTTTACTTTAGCTTCATAATTTGGATGGAAGTTGTATCAAATGGATATAAAGAGCACCTTTCTCAATGGATATGTTAAGTTGGGTTTTATGTGACCCAAATAGAGGGATTCATTGCACTTGGAAAAGTGGAAAAGGTATGCAAACTTGTTAAGTCTCTCTATGGTCTCAAATAGTCTCCTAGAGCTTGGTATATTAAAATTGATGAACATTTGCTACAACGTGAATTCAGTAGGCATCCATATGATCCAAATCTCTACCTCAAAGGAACAAGGGGGGAGATTGTGTTTATAAATATATGTTGTTGACCTAGTTATCATAGGTAGCTTATAAATAATGGTTGAAACAACCAATAATGATCTCAAGAAGGAATTTGATATGACAAGTCTTGGGATATTACACTATTGTCTTGGCTTAGAGGTATGGAAAAATAATCACCATATCTTTGTATCTAAAAGAAAATATGTTAATACATTGCTTGAGAAGTTTAGAATGATGGATTTCAAACCCATGTCTACACCTATGGAATCAGTATTGCAATTATCTATTTTTTATTCATCTCCTCACATAAATGCAACTCTCTATCGACATTTGATTGGAAGTTTGATTTACTTGACTTACACTAGATCAGATATCGGTTTTTCTATTAATTATCTTTCATGATGCATGCAAGACCCAAAAATATTTCATTGGAAAGTAGCAAAATGGGTACTAATGTATATCTATGGTACAAAGAATCATGGTTTGGAATATAAAAAGAATGATTAATTCTTCTTGATAGGATATAAAGAGTAGATTATGCAAGTTCTATTGACAATAAATCCACATCAGGTTTTTTTTACTTCTTAGTACCAAGTCTCATTTCTTGGGGAAGTAAGAAGCAAGCCATAATTGGTCATTTTTCAACAAAATCAGAGTATCGTGCAACAAGTGCAGCAGTTTGTGAAACAGTTTGGCTACATCACATATTAGAAGGATTGGGAGTACCTCAATTTAATCAACGCAAAATCCTTTATTGTGATAATCAAAGTGTTCTCAAGCTTTTTCGTAATCCAATGTTTCATGAATGAACTGATCACATTGAAGTTGATTGTCACTTTATTCACGAACATGTTCAACAAAACAATATTCAACTCCAATTTTGCACTACTCGAGCAATGTGTTGACATCTTCACCAAGCCTCTTGGATGTATGAAGTTTGATACATTTCAAGCTTCTCTTATCAATACTTTAAAACAATGATTTAATAAGGGGGAATGTTAAATGTTCTATCATTTACCTGTATGGTTTGATTTGATTGTTTGTTTGTTTTATATTTTTTATTGTATAATCAAGATATGGTTGAATATTTGGTTTGATGGTTGAACCTATGAGTGTTATTTTAAACACATCTTTCACCATTCATAGCCTATATATTTTCAATTTATATTGACATATGAATGAGAAAATATATGCATTGATTTTCTCTGATAATTTGAACATGTCCTTCAGCTAGAACTGCACATGTATTTTATATTGACAAACACACAGAGACATAGTTTTCTTACAATGGAAAATGCTCTTTTTGTTAATTTCATTTCATCAAGGAAGCTACACGATAGATTTCTATTTTCCAAAGATTACATTAGTAAAACTCCCACACTCATCACACCCCCACACATGGCCTCTACAACCACTAGGATTTGAAACTAGGTCTTTCACTTGGAAATGCCCCATCAAAACCCCTAGACCATATCCTTACAATTTACAAACATTTATAAATATAGATGACAATATCATTTGGGCATTTTGTAATAAATTTTATATAATATATATGCACATTGACAATAGAAGCAATGAAATTTTGTTAATTTGTGTGTTGACTTGTGAAATCTCAATTCAACTTGAATGTTGCGTAATAAGATTCTATAATGTGTATGATGAATGACTTATCAAAATTATCATATAAATATTAAAAAAATCTTATATTTTAAAATTTTCCTTTTTTTAATAACTGTCCCCTAAAAAATGTCCTCTAAAAAAGTTGTCCCTGAAATGTGTCTCTCGTCCTAGTTGTCCCGGTCTTGGAAACATCATGGAACATAGAGATTTGAAACTAAAAATTCAGTCAGCAAGAGCCATTTTTGAAGCAGCATGGCACCAATGAAACAAATGCTCAAACTAAATTAGGTGATCTCCTTGCACCAAAATCCAATTACATGCTTTTCACATAAACAATTGATACTTGAAAAATAATAGCCAGAAATTTGAAAAAGAAAGCAGAAGGCTCGACACAAACTTGAATTCTTGACTTTCCTGCACATGGAATCTGTTAAAAAATAAAACCCAACACTAAAAGTCTCCAAAACAAAATCCTAGAGGGAAGCATAAGGAAACTCAAAAGTACAGACCACGTATGGGTAGTCATGGATTCAGAAGAAACACTTGCATAGATCCCTCAGGAGTCCTCTGTTGATAACATTATAATGGCTAGTACCAATTTTTGGATGAGGATCAACAGCCTATACAGGCCGGTGCCATATTGAAATCTGGTAGATTTAGATGTTTATAGTTTTCAATTCTGGTAGATTTTTAAATTTTCTCAGTATTGAAGTTGAAATGTGTTTCTGAACACTCCTTAAAATAATATATGAACATCGTTTCCATCAATATCCAGATTTGGGCTGTGGTTTTTGAACACTTTAATACAATATTTGTGACCTTTCTCCCAAAAAAAATTACAAAACAAAGTTAGTCTTTATAAAGAATATTATTATAAAATGACTATTTGTTTCATTGTGTATTCCTGATTTCTTGAAATGAAGCAGAAGTGTACTAAAGTGAACAATTATCTATAGCTTTTCTAACTAGGATTATAATGTTGCCACTTCTGGAGTTATTTGGATAGAATCCTTTTAGACTATAAGTAAAATTGTTTATTCAGCTTCTCTTTTCACAGGTGTGAGACGATTCTTCAGCCTGGGCTTAATTGTTTCATCTGTGTTTGGAAGCATCCTTGTAAAGCAAGACATAAACCACATTCTTTTAAAACTTAGCTAATGTTGTCGTGTATAAAACCTGGGACCCTTGAAGGTTACCTGAAAAAAGAAAAGATCAAACAACTCTTAATGCAATCCAACCAGCTTTTATAGAGGAAAATTTTCAAGAAGGCAGTTATAATAAATACCATGAGTTCTATGTTGATATCTAGTCCTTCCCTTGGGAGCACTTCCATTACACAAACTTCAAGAAATATTTAAGTACAAAGAAGAGGAAACGAAAAGCTTGGTCAATACTCCAGGAGCTTACAAATAGCAACTAAAAAACACTATCCTTCAATAATCCGAGTTCGTTGAAAATTCGTTCCTTCAGCTTGTGAGGTTACAAGGATATTGTTGTAAATATTGTTGTCATTGAGGTCAAGAAGGAATGTCACATTATTTTCATTGATGTCAAAGGGGTAGAGGAAAAAGTTCAAAGTCTACTAATTGATTCAATCTTTTTTCATAAGATGGACAAGTCACCCTTACATGATAGCATGCCTAGACTTCATTCTATTCCTTGATGAATGCTAGCCAACAAACGCATATATATTAATATGTAAGACCATGCTTTCATGTAAAAGTTGAAATGCCCGTGCCTAAATAATATGAAGCAAATTACTATAAGAAGCAACTATTAATGATTTAATAAAGGAGTGATTAGAAATTTTAATAAAAGAAGCAATTAAAAATAGATCTTTCATATGTTGGATGACTTCATTTAAAGCACCAAAGTCAAGATATTTAAATAAGTTTTAATTGTCCATGTTAATAAGCATATGAGTGACGAAGATTATTAATAGCAGCAATTATAAATAGCATAATTAAGAGGGGTGATTAATCAAAAAGGCAACAAATAGGATTAAATAAAATCGTATATAAATGATCAACCACACTTGGTAGATGTTCAAAGATAGATATAAATAAATATTAAATTGACCAAGTAATAAGCAATGACTAAATAAATGTTTAAATCGACCAAGAATAAAAATTGATTATTTATTAAGAATCAACAATCAAACTAATACTAAGGCAGCAATAAAGCATACGATATATGTTAAGAAAATTCACCTCCTATAAAAAGTTCAAGACCAACCCCTAAAAGGAGTAACTTCATTTTGAAAAGGTTAAGATAAAATAAACTAAAATTAAACTCCTATAATGTAGTTGACTCTTCACTCATAGACACATTCTTTAATGAAAGTTGCCTCTCTCCATATGGTCACCTCTCTTGGAGATTTAACAAGGTATAAAGAAGCATAAAGTGGAGATGAATAAAAACAATTTCAATGAATATTATGTGAATGTAAGAGCTGAAATATGAAGTGTAACTTAGATTTATTCTGAGTGTATATGAAGCCCATATATGAATGATAAATATAAATATACGTGATGAATATATGTGAAGATTAGAAGCAAAAAATTATGTGACAATAATGCCATGCTTATGATTAGTTGTGTGAAAAGAATTAGTGCATAGATGTGATCAGATTTGGAAGGAAGATTATGCATGACAATAATCAGATTTGTGAAAGAAGGTTTTTGTATGGATAGTGATAAGATTTGGAAGAAGGATATTGTGTGAGAAGTAATTTGATTTGCTAGAGGAAGATCCTATGGAGAAGCATACTATTTCGGCCATTGAAGGATAAATAGGTCGGATCCTATCAAATAGAGGTTGGAGCCTCTTTTTGGATTGGAGCTTAATTTGTCTGGGGGTTGGAGCCTATTAACCTTCCCTTTACAATTGCAGGAAATGGCCACATCTTTTGTAGGGAAAGTTTAACTCTTCTAAATTTTCTTAATAACAAAATTGAGCTCATTCAAGTTATTTGTTTTTTGATCTTTTGAAATTTCTATTATACAATTTCAAAAGATTGTGGGAGGATGCTTGGGTGATTACAATATATTTTAACAAATCATTAATAAATAATTTAAAATATGAAGAGTAGTACAATTACTTCAAGTGGCCCTTGCTTGGGTGATTGCAATCTCACATAATGTAACCAAATATCAACTCAAGAATCCATCCAATTGATTGAATCTATTTTCTTTATTGTATTATGGAATTTTAACTTAAATATAATCACAAAAATACTGATAACAAGAGTAATAATAGTAAAATTTACTAGATCTTCGACTTGCATATGATTTTCCATATATACATGATCCTGACAATCTAATTATTCTAGACTCTAAACAACTTAACAACAAACGTAAACTCATCCACAAACATAAAGAGAGGATTTATTAATATCCTAAGAAAAATATAAATAGGAAACTAATCATGCAGAGGTGTGAGTATCATAATCCTATTATAACTCTGTATCATAAAGAAGGTGGTTATAAATGAAAACATGCAAAATAAAGCATAATTCATATTAATGAACCACAATCTATTGTTGTCATAAATTCCTTCTTATATTCATGGATATATTCATTTCTAGTGATGGAATTAGTGATAAATAGAATGATTTATAAATAAACCACTCCCATGGTATTCGACTACTACTTCCTTCGGCTATGAGCAATTGCATCTTTTGCTACACAAAGGTTATTTTTTCTCAATTGATATTACCTCCACATTATAAATTACCATAACTAACATAAAAAACTATTATATTTTATAAACATTCATAAATGTGCGCAACCGTTCAACAATATAAAATATACCATCCTCAATGTTTTAATGCTTAAGATAAACAAGAAAGTATAGATAATATCTTGGAAATGTTTAGAAATGTCATGAGAAATATGAAACTTAAAATAGGAAAATGGGGGAAATTTCTAAGCTCATCACATGCCTTGCCTCTTTCAACAATGATTGGTTTCCATTTTTTAATTTTATTTTTATCCTACTATTTCCAATAATTTTACATGGTTCATCATCACCCAAATAAACTTATCCAAAATTACCTTAAACACAATCTAGAGAATATTTCCAATGTAGTGTGGGATGAAGTGAAGCCCCTGATTCTAACACCAAATAATTAGTAAAATTATCTAATGAAAGGATCAAACCATCTTACAATACATCACTTGCTACATTTTCTTCTTACTATTTTCTCATTTTGCATCTCCTTGTTTTCCTTTTCAAGACCAACATTCTTTCTTTAGGTGTTATTTCTTCTCGCAATGCCAATATTCCAAATTTCCTCTAGATTTTGATCTTCCCTTATTCGACTTCCCAAGATTTCCTTGGCTCTTTTCTCTCTCCCTCTATCTTCCCATATTATCCACTATCAAAACATTACTTGATGTCTCTCTTGTACTTTTTCGTTGCATTTCCTTGCTAAGGATAACACCAAAAACATCATCTTGCATTAGAGTGATTTAACCAAAAACAAATTACTCATAGCCATGACCAAGCTATTCCAACTTTCTAGCAATGAGCACAAAATCAAGAGAGCTCTAACATAATCATCAAAGATCGCATTTATAAAAATTAACTAACTATTGACCATGTTAAACTCGTTTAAATGATTAGAAACATACCCACCTTTTGATATATTCATATTAAATAAATGTTTCACAAGAAATACCTTATTAGAACTTGAGGATTTTTTATACAATTTATCCAATATCAATATCATATTCATTGTTGTTTCTTTTGATATATTAAAATCCACTAATGTTTCTAGGCATAGTCATAATTGTTCCTAGTACCTTTCTATCAATAATCTCCCATTCTTGAGCTGTCATATTCATCTTCTATAGATAGTAGCTTTGGCCATTGGACTTCTCAACCCTAAACTTGCCTTGTCCTACCATTGCTCCCACTCAAACCAAGAAACCCTCATTTCAATTTTTTTAGACAAAAAAATGTACAACTCCGATACTAGTTGTTAGGAATAGGATCGTAGAGAAATATAAAATAAAATGAATGTATAAATAAAATATAAACACAAAATAAAAAGACACTTGAATATATGTGGTTCACCCAATATGTGTTATGTTCATGGAGAAATAACCATTATTTTCTTTATTTTTGATATGTTGGAAAATTGAAACCCTAAGGCTTCAGTACAATTTAAGAACCTTTCCAAACATAGTCATTAGGGGTTCAAATTGGCCAAGGGCATAATATTAACTTAAAACCTAGAAGGTGAATCAACCCATCCTTGGGATTTGAACTTGGATGGCTTTGGAATGGATTTTCTTATGAAATCCAATGATGCAACTAGTTAACAATGAAAATGCACTGTTTTGATATGAAAATAGACAATTTAGAAATTGACAAACAAATTTGATGACCAAAAATAGAATGAGCAAACTTGTGTACACTTGTGATTTTAATTTTGAATTGATTTGATTGGAAAAGGCCACCTAGAGTGTCCTTAGCTGGATGATTGTCTTATATCACAATCCTTGAGTACTTGAGCAAAGGCTTCTTCCTTCTAGATCTTTCCATCGGATCTTCGTCAATTACTAAGATAATTGAGTTTGTGTATCTTGTCAAGTTGTAGGGTATGAATGCAAAAATGAAAAAATGGTCTTCAATCTTCCTCCAATCTTCTTTAGATATATAACATGTACATTCAAAGAGAGAGGGAGGATTGTGCCTATAGACACGTGAAATTGACATCACTCATATTTAATTAAATCATATCCGCTCATCAATTAAATAAATCAAGTTTATTTAATCAATCTCCTAAAGGTTATTAAATAAATCAATTAATCTTCTAAAGATCTTTATTTAATTAAATAGATCAAAGTTATTTAATTAAATCTTGAATCATCAATTTATTCTTATTTAATTTAAATAAACTCAAATATTTAAGTTGAATGTCAAAAGCATCTAATCATCATCTAAGTTAATCTAATCCTGATTAACCTAATCTAACCACCCATCACATCCTCTAGCTTTTCCCACTTGCACAAATAAATCAATTTATTGATTTATTAATTCATCATTTTCTTTCAACTTGGCATAAAAAGGGGAATATTCTCCAAGTTTGAATCTCCCCCCAATTTGGCATGTACATCCAACAAAGCATTTATGAGGTATTACATGACTCTTATATGTCTCTTGCAAATGTCAAACTCAACATTTAACTCTCAAATTCAAATTTTAATCTCCCCCTCTTTGGCACATTGACCAAAATGTGCTCATTCTTCAACCACTCACAAAATGACAAGTGGCTCTTTCCTATTGGTGGATCTTTAGTCCCACATCCTCCATGTTTGGCATTCTTCTATTATTCTATTCTATAAATAGAGATTATCTCCATTGAGTCAATCCTCCACAATCTTTAGATCTTTCTCCATATCATTGTCATTTGAATCCATATCATATCTTCATAGCATTTTCACATCATTTTCATCATGGAGCTTAGCAAAGGATTGGGAAAGGGCTTCTTTCCATAGAAGCACCAATCCACTATGAGATAAAGTTTGATCATATTTTTATATGCTTTATTTAGTTATTTTGAATCTTTTCATCTTATGTGCATATTTTAATATGATTGAGTATTTCATAGGAACACTACTTTATTTGCTTGTTTTAGACTAACATTATGCTAATGTGTGATGAGGTTTAAACAGTTTGCAGATTTGTGGTGCTCACAGTGCCATATTGGGGCTTTCCTCAATCAAACCTTTTGTTGGTATTTCTACCTTCACAATGAAAAATTTGATAAAAGAGAGCTTATCCTTTTGAGGGATAGAGGCTAAATGATAAATTATTTATGAATCAACAATTTGATTTAACTCAACACTAAAATCTAATTTCCATGAAGGACTAAATTCATGCACATCTCCTCAAGGCTTGATTGCAATTTGGCTTGGCTTGCTTTGAATACCTACAAGTTTTAGTCCTCGCAAATAAAATGTATACATAAACATGAAAAAACTCACATAAAACTTGATATGATGCTTTGACAATGAAATGTTGCAATAATCTTTCTCTTGATTTCTCTTGACTTGATCTTGAAGTATGATGATTGTTCCCAATATTGCGTTTGTCCACTTAGTTTTCAAATGATGCAACGACTAGGTATATATACATGCAATTAATCTAATTTCCCACAAATTAAATCCTGATAACCAACATTTAGGATTTAAATTTAAATAATAAATTTCCAACCCCAACATATTAAAATTTATTGTCAAATTAGTAGGACAAGGCCACCAAGAGCGCCCTTATCCAGGCCCTATTTTTTGGGATGTTAAGTATCAAGGATAAAATATTAAATGTCTACTTTGGTTTTATACATTTGATTCCTTGGTAAATGATTAAATGGGCCATGGAATGCATAATTTATGAAATTAGGAACATGATTAGGTCCAAGCACATAGGAGGGAGCAAAATCTAGTGTGAAATTGTCATAGGTAATAATTTACGACACTACAATTTTTTCCAATGATATGAAGAGATACAACCTACTTACATTTGTTGTAAATTCCTCTTCTCTCTATAATAGTCTCCTCTCATAATACAATTCAATACAAAATTTAACAATTAGCCGCAATACAATTCCCTCGTATAAAGAGGGGTCACCTTCTAGGGAAAGAAAATTCAACATAATCTCTACCATCTTATATGTGACCTAATGATAAACGGTTCAGATTTACAATATAAAAAATTATATATATAATGTGTCTTTAGGGGCACTCCCCTCAAACCTTGCAAGTGGGGTACTCCCTCACCCTTCCTACCCCCCTGCATTACAAATATTAACCAATAAGTTCAAGCTCCATAACTCGCATGAATGACATGTATGCTATGTAAAATTAATGTAATTAAATGTATCTTGACTAGCCAAAATGGTATCCCTTAGGTTGGTGTACCCATAGCTTCCTTATCATTTCTATCACAAATGTATATCCATGTGTTCAAGTGAGTAGATGTTGGTGTTCTTAAAGTTCCAATGAAATATTATGAATGTTCCACTTGTGCTACCCCAAGATTTAGGTGTTATCTCATGTTTCACATTAGGTTTTTGAGTGTATTCTAGTGTGATTAGCATTGTGGCTTAAAATGATTCCTTATATATTATATTTTTTGATATTATGTACTTTATCCTTAAGTCAAGTGAAATTTATTGGTTCAACATCTCCTCATAGCACTTGGATTGAGGTGTCTATTATTATTTTACAAATAACTCAGTTTTGTCTTATTAGGATTAACCCTTGCACTTAAATTCATTTTTTATGCCGCCTATTCTTATATTGAGAAGGTTAGAGTTAGTTCTTAGGTTATGGTGAAGTTATAAGATCCTTAGCACAAATATGTACCAATTAGTAAGGTCAAGTTTGAGAGTATTAAGAATTCCAGAGACTCTACCTTTTGAAGGGTGCATCACTTACCAATGTGGGTCTCTCGAGTAACCCTAACTAGTAAGAAGGGAGACCCTAGGACCTTTTGGGAAAACCTAACTAGTAATAAAGGTGACCCTAACCTAATACCTCTCAAGAAACCCTAAATTTTCCTAAGTGACCCTAATTGGTAAGAGGGATTACCCTACTAGCAAGAGGAGAAACCATTAGACAATGGGTACTTCCCAAAAAAATTGGAATAGTTTTATAAATGTAAACTATGATCCTTAGTCTATGTTTCTTTCCATTCATCTCACTATGGTGAGGTATTTTTTTAATAATATATTTACACTTGGTGTTGTTATGTGAGCCTTTCTATGAAATCAAATAATTAATAATTTAATTGATTGAGACCTTGTTTCTCTAAATGGACCTACCTCATGCATAGGTATTCCTCCTCTTTTGTATGTCGATTATGCTATCTTGGTAAGTTTTATGCAACTAATATTCTTCTTATATTATTCATCTTATTTTAAAGAGAATGAAATCATGGACTAGTGCCTGATATTCATGATGAAGGAATATTTATCTAGTCCTATTTTTGTCAAGGTAACTTGTTCCATGCTTTATGAATTTCTTGTGCTACCATGCTTGGTGTATTGGTGATGATTTCATGTGTGTTTTTATGCTTTATCATGGAACCTTATACATGTGAAAGAATGAAATGTGGCATGTGAATGTTACACTTGTAATGTATATTGATGTCTTGGGTGAAATCCTAGGGAATTACTATAATGTTATTAGAAATCATCATAAAATATTTATTAATTATACCTCAACATTAGGCATAAGAAGGGAAGTTCCAATCTAGTAGTAGATTGTTAGATTTTACCTCCAATTCAAGATCTCCTCACTATGATTTGCATGTGGACATTGGGAAGACTTATACATAGCTAATATATAATTATATAATATCTAATATTTTTTATGTATATGAAATATAATTCTATTTTTCTATTTTTAGGATGACCTACATGTATCACCTTGAACAATTTTCTACAAACAAGAAAGAGTAGTAGAAACTCATGCAAGGGAATTATTTTAAAAAGTTTAGAGGATATTTCAAATTTTATTGTAAAAGTTTTTCTACTTGACACATCTTCACTCAAACATTGTTTGATACATCCAATCTTGAATTCCATGTTCCATAGCTAATCTAAACAAGAAATAAGTTACGTACATAGCTTTCTTAATACTAAAAAATCCTTGGATTTTATTTTGATGAACTTTTTGAAAAACACTTTAGTTAATGATGGACACAAAGATAGAAAAATATACTTTATATGTACAACTCTATAAATAAATGCATATGGGGATGAGATCTAGTCATTTATATAACATAGATAGAACAAGGATCTTCATAGCTCTATCATGCACAACTACTATTTGATCTATCTAGGTTTTTAACCCTTGGCAGTCATTGAAGTACCTTAGGGTAAACCTAAAATAGTGAGTCACAAACTTGTGCCACTAGGTTTTTCAACTTGGAAGTGGGAAAAAGGTTTTAAACACTTTTGTTCAAAGGTGAGTTGAAAATACCTTTGTTTGAAGGTGTAAACATAAAAGAACCTTCGAATGAAGGTAATTTCCAAAAACAAAAAAAGGACCTTCAAATGAAGGTCTCTATTTTTTTTTGGAAATTACCTTTATTTTAAGGTTTATTTATTTGTTTAGTGAAAATCGCATAGGGGAGAGGACCCAGTAGTTGAGCATGTTTCAATATTTGTGATAGTAGTTGTTTATATAATGCTCAATAGTTCTGATAGTAGTTGTTTATTTAATGTCCAATAGTTGTGACTTGACTACCCATAATTAAACAAAATGTATTCCTTTGATCTAAAAAAACCAATCATGTGATGTCACATCAGCGCTCAACTACCCATGCTTTGAATGCACAAGTATTGGTCTCACTTTTTTTTTGGGCCTTTTTGGACACCTTGACAAAAAGCATATTGATGTGGCATCATATTTGATGATGTGACCCTGAAACAAAAGTTATAACCAGGGGACTTGCCAAGTAAGCTACTATAAAAAATTGGAAGTGATTTGAAATTTCCATGTAGGATTTTGAAAATGGCAAAGTTAGGGTGCACAACTACTAGGTCCTATCCCCTACCTTTGTTAAAAGCACCTTTGAATGAAGGCCCTTAGATGGCCCCTTCCCTTTCATGTCTAAGATTTTGCTCAAAATTTATACCTTCAAACCTCAAGTTGAACTGTCAAATGGAATCAACCAAATAAGATATTTGGGACATTTTTAGCACTTGAACTAAGCTTTCAAACAAGTATAATATTGAATATATTTAATTAAATTAATATATTTATTTTCTATTTTCTAGTGAAGATAGGGTTTTTAGAAATTATGAAGGTTTGTGTTCCACACACATGAAAACATACTAAAATAGATTTTTAAAAAGTTGAAAAATATGTGCACTAGGTATTGATGTTCTTATTTCAACAAAAAAAATTAATTCAGATAAATACAAATAAATTTGTATTACCAAAGTAACCTATCTCTAAATTATAGTTAATCTGACTTCAAAAAGTTATAAAAAATATACAACATATAATTATGAAAAAATATATGTACATTGGATATCAGTCTTATGAATCTATATTCAAAAATTCAAAATTTTATCCTTTGTACAAATAAAGTTATGCTTTACCAAAGTAACGCCACTTTTTTAAAAATATAGTTAACTATAAAAAATTACATTAAAAACTCACAAATTATTTCTTAGTTTTTAAAATATATATTTATAATCTATAGACATAATCTCAAAAATAATTATTTTATTTCATCTTGAATTTCTTAATAATTTGGTTGTTATAGGTGTTAGAAAGGTAAAAATTTCTAATTTCATTGTCCTACTTTGACCAAAAAGTGGTACACACTATTCTAGTATCACCCCTTAGTGCACACCACCATCCTTAGTTGTAACAATTTTAACACAAAAGGAATTTTATAAAACCACTAAATTCATTTTGTGTATCTAGTAGATGTAGTAATACATACAAACAATCCTTTAGAATACAAATTTTAAGTATAAGAAGTGTCATGAAAAGTCCACACATTGCACACTTTTCAATTTGGTGACCAATTCTTCGTACATTTATAGAAGGAATGGTTCACTGTACCTTACCAAAAGCTTTGGAAAACTTGGTATAGGTCCTACACAATCATCACAAAAGTGGGTGATGATGTCTTTAAGCTCAATTTTCTTCCCCACATTGGTATGCACCTTATTTTCAACACATATGTCTTGTGAAATTACTATCCACTTATGTCAACTCTCTTGAAACTATTGTCACATGAAATCACACCTTACTAAAACTAGTTTTAGAATTCCAATGACATAATGGAAATGATCTAAAGGTGTGGGACCTTGCAGATGAGATCGAACCTCTAGAGAAGCATGGTTCCTTACTAACCTAGATATAGATTATTGATCCAACACAACATAGATTAAACCTAATCCTATTCTATGGATTTACAGGAAAAGGGGGAGTATAAAAAATGAAAGGGGTGGTGATACACCTAGATTAAATGGTATATCTTCATTCACACTGTAACACAAAGAATCAAATAAAGTAGCCAGAAGGAATCATGTATGTCTTTGCTATATTAGATCCTAGAATTATGTATGAAGGTCAAGGTTTGACAAGTACTAAGAGGGAAAGAAAAAAACAATAGATATCTCTTGAAAACAAGTTTCACATAGCATACATATCCAAAAAAATGATTAAAATTCATTTAGACATGAAAGTAATAATATTTTACACAACACATTAGAATTGAGAAGAGGTGAAAATAGGACAACTTTATCGATTCAGAGGCATGAAACCTATTACAATAGTAGAGTTTTAAAATCATGCAAGTCTCTATAGAGAAAAAAAAGAAAAACCCCTTACAAAAATGAGTCGTGGGGGCTTTATTTTCAAGAGAGTAAGCTAAGAATCCATGTCAAAATATGGAAGACAAAATAGAAACCCTAGCCACCAGAAAAATAAATGACATGCAAATAGGTGTACATTCCAATATTATTTGGGTGGTCAAGGAGGTATGATATGACATCTCCATATATTTTTTATATCCTATCATTGATGATCTCTAAGTGTGAGTATAGAAACTATGAAGATCACCCATAAAATTCAGTATCTAGGGATGGATCTTTGATGAAAAGGGGTGTTTGTAGGAAATAAATAAGGTATGGGAGTCATTTTACTTATTTGAATCCATACCAAAATAATTTAATACCCTTCTTTAGCTCCCATGGATTAGGATTTGGTGGTTGTAGTAGTTGTTGAATATCAATGGCATTCTATGTCAAAAATGCACTTTTGGAGTCTATTAGTGGAGTATTGATCTCAAGCCTATCATCATGCCAAAGAGATAAGATTTCAAATCATCTACAACCCCTAAGATCCCCACCATTAGCCATCACGTATCAATCCTACCATGTACCTCCTACCGTTAAGACTAGAATAAGAGCATGCTCAATTTTTTATGTCCTAATGAGACAATCCTTTATCAAGCATCGGACATCAAAAAAAATTATTGATGCTTTCCAATGAGCAAGGGGATGATGAGGGACATCAAAATTTCAACCTTTGACAATGATGTCAATAGAGGGATCAATATTTTGAGGAATCGAGAATGGAAGGAATAGTAAGATGGTAGATGAAAGCCTAAAGGTCTGATGAAATTAAATAGAGGAAATATAAAGAGTGAAGGGAAGCATGTAAAAAATGGATGGAGGTATGGAAGAATCCAACAACCCAAAATCTTGATAAGTTCAACAATTAGGAAATTTTGCAAAGTGGACTTCAAGGATTGTGGAGGCTTCAAGAAGGAGAATTAATTTGGCATGCATGGAAGGGAAACCTTGATGGCTCAAAATTCTAATAATTTCCAATTAGCCACTTTTAAAAGGTTCAACGTAGGGAATCGAATCCAATAGAGAAGGTATGACAATACAAATGTAAGCAAAACTATAAAACTCTGACAATTCCAACACTTAGTCAATTTAGATTTTTGTAACGAATTCTTTACTAAGGCAAGAAAAAAAGGGCTAATGTAACAACAAAAGGAATAACATCATGAAATATGGCTCAAGTAAGGTTTCTCAAATTAGTTATTACTAATGGGATATAGTGGGGGCATGAAATTTCAACATTTTGGTGACTTCTATAGGGTGTTTGCATGCTAAACATGGAATCTAGAAACCTTAACATTCCATTGAGAAAAAATTCATAGAGCTCATAAAAAAAAATGGGGTGCCTCTAAACACCAAAAACTAGAAACAATAGAAGATTCAATGTGTAAATTAAACTTAGAGGAAAACAACAAAATAACCTAGATCATGCATTCCCCTAATTATAATGTAGAGTGTGCAACAAAACTTCTTCAAAAACAATATCAACCTAACCTAACCTAAACTAACCAATAGGAAAAAATTGAAAAGTCATTTATAGGCTTCTCAAAGTAGTTGTCATCTTGGGATGCTTGGCATGTTCATGGATAACCAACCATCAAATAAGAATTGATAAGAATTCAATAGGTTGTTGAAATGCCTTCTAAAAATTGAGAAAAAATGACCTATCCACTCAAATTGTATGTGAGAACAATATTTCTAAAGTGGATGGGTACAAAAATCTTACTCTTCTTGATTCTCATTCTCATACTTAGGATCAAGGATGACCAAAAGTGTATTGTTAATCTCCAACTAAGCAGATGCCTAATAGGACATTTTCTTGAAGGTTCCAAGTCCAAACATCCAATGTTAATTTCATGCTTGGGCTCTACTTCTTTGATGTCTTGCTAGCTGACCAGTAAGGGTTGAATTGATGTGATGCAAGAGCATCTAGCAGTATAGGGAAATCTTGCATCACCCAAAAAAATTGTTTTCTTTATTCTCTTTAACTTTTTGAGTCCCATGATGGCACTTAGGGGATACAAGACTATTAGGCATCAAAAATGGCCAAAAAAGAGCACTTATTATTTTTAGTAAGTCAGCCAAAACGAGCTTGTATGGACGTGAAAATTTACCCCAAGGAGTAGAGAAGGAAAACATTTCCGGTTGTGAAAGAATCACCTCAATACCCTGCATGGTTTGGGAGAAATTAAAGTTTTTTGTCCTATTAAATTTCTCTAATGCAGCTTCAAATTCAAATATAAAACTTTGGAGGCCCTGAAACAGCTCAAAAAGTGGCCAAACTGACCTATGGTGGGTTAGTAGGTTGTAGAGCTCATTGAGAGATTTCCAACAATATGTAATAATAGAAAATCAGACACTCGGATCAAAATTTATGGCCCCGCGAAGTTGGACCTCTAAAAAGTTAATTTCATAAAAATTTCTTCCTAGGCCAGAAATCAAACGGTAGGACTTTTGGTGCCAAAACAAAAAGGGGAAATTTGATCTTTCTAGAATATTCTAGGGTGGTTATTGGGGAAAATAAAAAGGTTTAAGTGGGGGTTGTTGACGATGGCCCTGATAGTGCAGATTGTGGCTCCGAATAGTAGATTTTTCTTTTTATAGTTGATTTTGTTGTAATCAATCAATCCCATGAGGTTGTACCATGTAATATTTGAATCTATAATTGCATTTTCTAAAAATAATTGAAAGTAAGTCAATTTTTTGTCTTGCATCTTTTGTGTTGGTATCTTTTGTTGTGATTTATGTGGGATTTGGGTGGTGTGGCCCTCATCATGATGACTCATCTGGAGGTATGGAGACTTCATCCTCATTTTTATGTTTCTCATGACTTCTTTATTTAGGATATGATGGCTTGATGTCAAGGTCTAAGAAAAAATATTCTATCTCATCCCAGAATAGGTCTTCATCCATCTCCTCTTTACTATTCTACATGACCTTTCTCATCTTTTCTTCATCGAATATTTCTTGAAATCTTGAAGAAACACCAAGTTTCTCCCCTTGGATCATAGGTACCTGCATGATATCTTACTCAACTTGATCATCAATTTCATGCATATCAATGTCCCCAACATTCTCTTGTTGTTCTAAGTCCTCCACTGATATGGGCATGGATTTTCTCTCTTCATCATTATAAATAAAATAACGAGGGGGTTCATCAAACAAGAGTACCAAATCCTCCCCTCTATTATTACTCATCTACTCATTGTGTCATTTCTCTTTTTTTCTAATTTATTCTCCTTTTATAGTAGGTTTTATTTTTTAGGCTATAGAGAACATGGGGTTTCACCAACAACAAGCTACTCCTATTTTTCCTTAAATGTTTCCCTCCTTTATATATCGAACCAACTAGCTCACCAAATAATAGGTCCACCTTTACAAAATGAAATAGTGTCGAGACCAAAGAATCGACCTAGCAGGGGAGTTTGGAAAGTTTGTTGAGCTTCTTGAGGGAGAAAAGACTCATGAGGGAGCTACTATTGTGAGATGGTAGGTTGTGTCCTTTTGAAACTTGGGAATTTGAAACATGAAACCTAGGAGACCACCTTAGTTTCTTGGATGATTTGTTTCTAACTAGCCATTATTTCCCCAATATTATAAAAAAATATATTCTTATCCCAATTCATCAAAATTATCTTGCTCTATGCTAGAACAAGAGTCTTTAAAGAACTTATAACGACTAGATTGATAGAAATTTGAGGTCTGCCATAACTTAATTAATTATGCCCTTATATTTTTCTTTGATAGGGCTACAATTTTTCTTGATATTTATGATGGTGAGATTGATAAGGCCTATTGTCCCATGTTTTTACCCTTTAAGAGTTTCCAAATCATTTCCAAAGTTACAAACTATAGTAAGGATTTCATCTTATGTAGGTCATTATAAGTAGTAGGAGAAATGGGTTGATTGATTTTTACAAGAATAGGCTCCAAGATGGGATAGGTTTGTAGATTTTCTAGGAATAGAGGCATGGGAGGCATGCAAGCTATCTTTATTTCTTGTATTAAATAACCTTCATCTCTAGTAGTAGTGTCATATGCATCATTTAATATAGTACCTCCCATAGACTAGATCATGATAGCCTCATCACAAGTTAGGGCCCTCAAGTAATAAAAGAAAGCATGGTTAGAGGAGAGCCTCACTAAGGCAATGATTATATCCCATGTCCTCTACAACCTATATTTAAATTCCCCCATGAGTTCATGGGGAGCTCTCTCGATAGAAGTAAAATTCTCAATTAGGGATAGATGGTCAATCTTATTATCAAAACATTTATAAATCCTATCTCCTAGCTCATCCCAATTATGAATGGATTTGGGTTGCAACCACTTGTACCACTATAACACCTTATATTGGAATGAAGTAGCTAATATTCTCATCGGTACATGTTGTGCAATTTTCGCACACACACCCCACTAAAAGTAGGGACCCTCTTTCTGCTTTGATTTTTTATGCCTTTTGGTCATTTGATTATGGAATTTGATTGCCCTTGAATGTGCTTGAATGTTTATCTGGCTTGCAAAAATAATCTCCTTTAGTTATTCATTGAAAATCTTGCGTCTTGGGGTGATTTTTAGATTTTTGACTGGTTTCGAGAATTTCTTCTTTGGGTGGAATTTCTCAATTCCCCTGGAAACCTGACAAGGATCGCTTTGCACTATATTTCAGAGATTTTGGCCCTTCACGGAATTTCGTGTCCACCAGAATTCTCTGAAATTCCTTCACCTCCTCGGATCCCCGAAGTGTGCCTTGGTGTTAATCAGTCATGTTTGGTTTTGACATCATTATATTCATTTGCTATGAACATCTTACTGCTCTTTGGTTTCAGGCATTGTTAGGTTGATTATTCACCTGAAAGTAATGTGGAATTTGTTGAGTACAAAACTAGTAGGAATTTGTGTATGCACTAATCATATTTTGCAGGGCTTGTATGAACGTGGCTTATCAAAATCATTCAGTTCCATGAATGAGCTGGAAATGGTCAGTGATAAAGGATCTGGGGTTAAATGACTCTTCATCGTAGGTGAAGGACACAGCTAAACTAAAATACAATGTTGATGGGCCATCGCTGGGTTGTTTTGATGATTTAATAGTGTAGTATGTTCACATATGGTGGATTTTGTCTTGGGTGTTAATGACTTTAAGAATCTACCTTACATTGTGAGCTGAGGCTAGCTAAGAATATATGAAGACTAGCTGATTAACTGTGCGAAGCAAAGCATTTGAAATAGGTATTATGCCTCTTATCATAGTCATGAGGAATGAAGAAATGACTTTTACAAGATGAGCGCTTAGTGAGCAGGGGGATAAATCATTCATGATAGTATGCTACAGGTTAAAGAAGAAGATTTCAAGAAGTACAAGAGCTTTCGGGTAATTCAAATACACACAGATTCCTCGAGATTTGGAAATTTGCAAGGAGTCTGATTCCTCGAAGGATAAAAAAAATCAGCCATATTTCTAATTTCATGAAAGCCATTTTTTCTGAGGGTGGTCAGGTTAGGAAGGTTCAAAGCTATGAAGTAATTAAGGTTTTGAGGGCAATGGATTCACAGTGCACAGGGAAAATGAATAAGCAAAGAAAAATTTGGAGAGATCGCAAGATGAGAATACGGTGAAAGAAATGGAAACCGATTCACAGTCAACGAAAGCAAAGTCATTGCCAGTAAAAAAGGCATGAGACTGAACTGAAGGTTTCGAATATGACTCTAGAGGTGGCCACGTATTAGAAGGAGTATTGGCAGATTCGGGCCATCACTTACGCCCAATTTTATATATTAAATGTCACACGAGATCCATTATAGCATTTATAGTGTGAATTAGAATTACTGATTCGAGCATTAAAAGGGAAAATCCGGGAAACAAAAATCAGTGGAGGAGGAAATACGCAAAGAGATGAATCTCAGAGAATCCGAATATAGAGGAATTTTCCAAAGGAACGAAATTCTGGAGAATCTGAGCAATAAGGAATTTCCCGAAAAAAAAACAGAAAATTCCCCGAGAGGACAAATTCCCCGAAGTGACAAGTTCCCTGAGAGGTCTAATTCCGCGAAGGTTGGAAATCCGTGAAGCCATCAATTCCCCAAGGGATCAAAATCTCCAAAGAATGAAGGATATGGTAATGGCTTATCATCGTTAGGAGGATGCTCGACGGTTTTGTGAGTTGCCAAAGCCATTTGAACGAGAATGAAGATACCACTTGAATGTGCAATCAGAGGAAATTTGACATAAAATAAATCGATGTGATATGCAGTTTGCTACGATTTCTGAGATGAATTTGGGATATCCAAAGTTTTAAAAGGCCCACGGTTTCCTTCTGGTAAGTCCACGAAAACTATAAAGTGATGAGATCAGGAATTCTTTATTTTGGCGGAATTTGCAATAAAGTGAAAATCATGAGATTCATGGCACTCGAAGAAGGTGCAGGTGATGTTGCTAATGAGTGTGAACAGTTGAAAATGTTGAATGGGAGAGTTCGTTGTTTGATCAATGTGAATTAAGAGTACCAGTGTAACATTTTACACGTGTTATTCAAGGAAGTGTTGTAATGAAGACCATCTAGTTAGTATGCAACTACACAACGAAGGTATTGGGATTAGCATGCAAGTAATATTTTGGGTAATTTTCCTGTTAGAGGAATTTACGAATACAATGAGAGCTCAGGAAAATCCATCCACACAGGAATTCCACAAACATTCAAAATCCCCGAGGGAGGCAGCGCGTGGGTAAAGAGATAATGTTAGTTCTCAGCAAACAATAATGAGAGTATCCTTCAAATATGTTTTGGTATTCATGGATTTATCTGTGAAGTTTGCAAGGGTGATGAGGTGAAGATGGTAAAAGGGAATTTGAAGGATCTGCCGATGAAGGTTAAACTATTGATTGTCACACAAGGGTTAGTTCCAGGCGATAACGCATTCCTTGGGTCAGATGATATTTATATACAGAGAGTATAAGAAGGGTGGCTGCATATTGCAATGTATCCTAATATCATGACATCGATGATAATTGTATAATATTTTAGTGAAACAAACCCGAGATATGGTCATTGGCGACATAAAGAAGGTTGTAGTTGTTTCATCTGGTGGAAGCATCGAAGGAATTATTTGTACATGGCATCCACAGGCGGCATAAGAGGGAGATATAAGTGGCACATCACAATGGAATCAATGAACATGTGGCTTATAATATCCACAAGCAACCAAGTCCACAAAATGAAGTGACTTCATAGCATATGCAGAGCCGTGAGTCTGATGAGTGCAATTTGATTTTGAGAGATCCATAACAACCGGCGGGAAGTGATTTTAAACAAGTAGATTGGAGTAATTCATAAAGTCCAAGGCTCACTATAGGATTGATGCAGGATAATCACATGGATGATAAGCTGTGGTAACCGAGAGTTCGGAGAATTTCAAAAGGGGAATTGAAAGGAGTGTTTACTTGGTCTTCAACGAGGAATATTTAGACTTCTTATAAGTGTGCCTTTTAAATTCTTGTGGTGCCATGATTATAAGAAGAGCGTCTAGGGAAGTGGGTTTGATAATTGCATGAATTTGTAATGAATATAATTCTTATACTTAATGATTTGAGAATATATGTATTTAATTGTTTTGGGTGTTGTCTACAGGAGTAATACAATATTATCCCTAAAGGGCATTGAAGATTGATGATAGGAAATCGTGCCAAATTTACAAAAGTAACTATCACATGAAAAAATTACATAAGAAGATGTACCAAAAGGGAGGAATTCAAATTGTTCAAGATGCCATCACATAAGGAAATGAGCCTAGCATAGGAGATACAAATTATATTCAAATATCAAATTTGGAACTGCCTAAGAATATGTGCCACAGTTGTGCAGCTGGAGAAGTTTTCTGAATATGCTTGTCACATGTGATGTTGATTTATTCTCCAATCAAAATTTTCTTCAAGGTCAAGCTGGCAAGGCTTTGTTTTCTCATTGCTCCAGATTAGTAACTGATTTGATCCTATTGGATGATGATATACTAAGAATTGTTAAATCCTAATGTAATTTCATGGTGCTTCTAGATGTGCAATTTGTGCCATTGGATGAATTAAATCCTGGCCATTGGTTCAAAATGTAATTTCCTATAAAGGGCCAATGCTTTCTCACTTGTAAAAGGGGGGGAACTAGAGTAAAAAAGAATTAGACTTAGAAGCAAGTAGGGTAGTAAAGAAAAGAGTTAGAGCTAGGAGTTAGTCTTATTTTGGAGCAAATGTTGTAACACAAAACATTGGAATTGTTGTTGTTATTGGATGATTCAATACAATTGAAGACATTGTGATCTCTAGTGATCTTCTTGTGTTGATTTATCTTGCATGGTTCTTGTTGTTCTATCTTTTGGAATTGCTTAAGAAATATTGGATAGAAGTTAGATTAAGAATTAGAAATGATTCAATGGTGTTTATGGTTTGATGCTTGAAGTGTTTGCAGCAATCCCTAGTCCATACTTTTTGCCACTAGCTGACTATTAGTTGCTTTGCAAAGTTAGCTTCGACCCTAATTCAATTGTGAAGGTTTGTTCATTTCAATTGCAATAGGGTTGGTTTGAATGAATGTTCATGATCTAAAAATCCTTAATTCCTTAAAAGATTGCACTATTTTTGTAAGATTGCAGATTCATCTGGGTTAAGCAGAAATTAGTTTCGGGGGATTGGTCCATTTCAAGTGCTTTCCATTTGCATTGTTAATCTTAGGATTAGTTTTATTCTTAGGAATCTCTCTAAAACCCTTATCTTTTACTATTTCTTTTATCATTTGGGTTAGATTTAGGATTTCAAGTATCACCGTATTGAAAAATCTGATAAGTTCAAGGATACATTATTTGTTTGTAAGGTCCCTTTGTGATTACCAGCAATATTCACATTATCTCTGAGTTGTTTCACTACATTTGTCAAGACCTAACATTGGATACCTTGGGGTTATCTCTTGAGGCTTGTTGATTCTAGATTTCCTTTCAAGATAGATAGGATATTATACTTTGTCTGAGTTGTTGTTGTGCAGAAAGTACCATCAACAGTATATTATCCCTTGTGACATTATGCATAGAGAAAATGTTTTCAACATCTTGAATATTCTCTATAAGGGTTGTGTTTGTTTCACCAATGAAGTATGGGATACTTTTTAAGGTATCCACTAGTATTTCATCCCATTGATCAAGGGAAAGATGGTTACCACCATTGAAAGTGGTAAAAATATAATTTATTGGGACAACCATTTAAGAAACATGAGAATTTTTTCTTGGCTAGGAGAAATAGTTAACAAATGACTCTATCTTCATCATTTTCCCTTTCATATGTAGATAAAGGTAACTTCGAGAAATAAAAACATGTAATTTCATGGGATGCTCTTGTCTCAATGTTTGTAGATAAATATCAACACAATTTGGAACCAAAATACATTTTGTTAGCAAAGTCACTAGAATTTGATTGCTTCAAGCACATGAACTTTTTGAACTAGAAAATTTGACTAGCAGAGTCACCATGATGTTGAAGAAACTTCCCTAAAAGGAAATATGCACTAAATAACACACCAAAATACTTCAATAGATGATTTAAAATTCATCAAACTAATTCCCCCAAGCATGCCAGAAACAATTGTCACATGAAATTTCAACTTGTTGAAATGATTTTCAACATTCCAATAACATGATGGGAATCATCTTAAGGTGTGTGACCTTATAAATTGGATCAAACCTCTAAAGAAGGTTGGTTCCTTTCTAACCTAGATGCAAAGTGCTGATCCAACCCAACATAGGTTAACCCTAAAACTTAATCCTCTTCTATTTATTTTGAGGGAAAAGGGGAAGAAGGAATTTAAAATATGAAAGGGGTTGTGATGGAACTAGATTAAATGATGTTTCTTCCTACCCACTATAACATAGAGAATCAAAGAAAGTAGCCAAAATGACTCATGCAAGTATCTACTATACTACCTCATAGAAGTATGTATAAAGATTGAGGTTTAACAAGCACTAAGAGGGAAATCGAATAATCCACAAATAGCTATTGTAAACATGTTTCACATAGCATAAATTTCTAAAAAATGATCAAAATTCATTTGGATATGAAGGTAATAATATTTTACACAATGCCTCCAAAGTGAGAAGAGGTAAAAATAAAACAACATTATCTTTTTATAGGCATGGATCTTGTTACAATAGTAGAGTTTACAAAGCATGCAAGTATCTATAGATAAAAGAAAAAAACTAACCCTTAAAAAAATTATTCATAGAGGCTTTATTTTGGAGGCAACAAGCTAAGAATTCATGCCAAAATATGGAAAACAAGATAGAAAAACCCTAGCCACCAACAAAACCAATGACATGTAGACATGTGTACATTTTAATCCAATCTAGGTGGCCAAGGAGGCATGATAGGGCATCTCTAGATCCTTGTCAAATCCTAGCATTGATAATTTCTAAGTTTGAGTGGAGAAAGGATGATCACCCACAAAATCTACAATATGTGGATGGAACTTTGATAAAAAAAGGGGTGATGCAGGCAATAAGTGAAGTATGGGTGCCATTTCCCTTCTTTGAATCCATTCCAAAAGAATTTAAGACCATTTTTAGCTACAATGGATTGATATTTGGTGGTTGAAGGATTTTTTGAATAGTAATGGTGTTCTAGGTCAAAAAAGTGCTTTTGGAGTCAATCGATGGAGTATTAGGTTTGGGCTTGTCATTGTGCCAAAGATAAAAGACATTAAATCATCCATAATCCCAAAGATCCCTATCATCAGGCATTAGGCTTTAGTCCTACCACATATTTCCTATTGTTAGGATTCAAAGAAGAGTGTGTGCATCTATGATATCGTGATGAGATAATCTTGTCAGGCATCGAACATCGGATATCTGATGTGATGCTTTCCAATAAGGAAGGGGAGGATGACAGATGTTGAAATTCTAACCTCATAGAATAATGTCAACAAAGGGATTAGGATTTCAAGGAATTGGGGATGGAAGGAATGGTAAGATGGTAGGAAAAATCCTAAAGGTTCAATGAAATGACTTAGAGGAAGGGTCAGCCTGTAATACTATGTCCCACTTTTTGGCCAAAGTAGCACATTGAAATCAACATCTTTCACCAAAATTTTACTTTATGAAACCTATAGAAACTAAACCATTAATAATTTAGAGATGATGTGACTAGTAATTTGTGATGATTTGTGTGTAGATTCTAAATTTTTTTTAACAGAATTTAGAAATAAATTGTGATTTTTTTTACATAACTTTTAATATCTTGTTTTTTATAGTAAACACCATTTTTTAAAAGTGATGTTTATGTTGTAATGCATAATTTTTTATAGAAAGGAAAAATAAAATAAAATATAGATTTGTAACATCAATATATAGTGCATGGATATTTATCATAATTTTTTGTTGCATATATTTTTTAATTAATTTTTGAAATCAAGGTAATTATAATCTGGACATAGGTGTATGTCATAATACATAAATTTTTTCGTATGTATCCAATTTCAATTTTATTTTATTTTCGAAACAAGGACATCAATACTTAAGGCACAAATATTTTTTAAAATCTTGTTTCTCTTTTTTTTATTTTTTTCACATATGTGAAACAAATACCTTCATGTTTGTTGAAAAACCTACATTCACAAGAAACAAAAATAAATATAATAATAAAATTAAAAAATATTCAAAATATACTTTTTTGAAAGCTTGTAATAAGGGCTACATACTTACAAAACATAATTTCTAAATTGCTTTATTTGATCCCTCAAAAAGTAAAGAAAAAGTGGTTTTTTTTTCAACATTTTGATAGATGTGATGAAGACTCCATTGTGGGTATGATTTAATACTAGATGGATTTTATTGAAGGGGCTTTGATCTAAGTGGGTTCAGTATTTCATTCGGGGCTTAAACACCCGAATCAGTGGTGGAGTTAGAGTCTTCGAGTCGAAGACAATGGAGGTAGCGGTTGAGAAGGCTCAGCTAGTAGAAGAAAATTTGGCAATGGCAATGGGAGGACACACTAGAGTTCAGATTGGCAGTGTTCCAGCATCAAGTTTTGGTTCTAGAGGTAGATAGCCTCAAGTTGCAAGGTCTTCCAGGAATTTTTAGGCACCCTCTAAGGGTGGTTTGCCGCAACAGCAACAATCATAACCCAAACAAAACAAATCACAGGCTCAACAGGGGGACAGATCTCATAATAGGAAGAACCGAAGCTAGCAGCGTACTAGATCAGATCATTTTGTGCAACCTGCACAAAGCACACAGTTAGCACCTTCGCGAGGCAGTTTTCAGCAGTCGAGTGCACTGTCTGGTGTCAGAGGATTGGGCTAGGCATAGGTTGTTTTTCATGTGGGTAACAGGGACATATTGCTAGATAGTGTCCACAAAGGAGTACTTCAGGTTTTAGCCAGAGACTAGTTGCTTTTGAGCCGACAATGGGCAATGTGGGTAGAGCACATCAGGTGTTTGTGGCAGTGGACAATCGTCAAGCAGAATATCAGGGCACTGTGATTGATACATCAGGTGTGTTGCATGACACTAGTATTTCCATACTCTTTGATTTTGGTGCATCTGACTCTTTTATATCTCCTTCGGTAGTAGAGCGATGTAGATTGGTGGCTCTAGGCAAGATGTAAAATGGCAGGTTGAATTGGCCTCATGATCAAAGGTTGTAGTAGAGAAGATTGTTCAGGGTTGTAGTCTAGATATAGGGGTATTGGCAACTAAGGTGGATCTTCAGATCCTACCACTTGGCTCATATGATGTCGTCTTGGGAATGGATTGGTTGAGTACTCACTGTGCTATGATAGATTGTCACTGTAAAGCAATATGGTGCATCAATGATTCTGGAAAGGAGGTGGAGATCGTGGGTATTCAGAGGCCCATTTCATTGCGAATGATCTCTACCATGCAACTAAAAATGAATTTCTAGCAAGGATGTCAGCTTTTTGTAGTAGTAGTGAGTGGTCTTGAGATAGAGGATAGTTGAAGGGTGTCATTGGATGATTACCCACTCCTTAAGGGGTTTATTTTCCCAAGTGTTTCCCCTTGGGCAGCACCCATAATTTTTGTAAAGAAGAAGGATGGTTCTCTCCATCTGTGTATTGATTATAGGCAGTTGAACAAATTAACAGTGAAGAACCAATATCCCCTTCCCAAAATTGATGATCTTTTCGATTAGATAAAAGGAGCGAAGATATTTTCTAAGATTGATCTCAAATCAGGGTATCATCAGTTGTGGATTGCTGAACCAGATATTCATAAAACAACATTTCGCACTCGATACGGACATTTCGAGTTCACTGTGATGTCGTTCGGGTTGACAAATGAACCTTCAGTCTTCATGAGCTTAATGAATGGGGTGTTCTGGACGTATTTGGATAGATTTGTCCTTTTGTTTCTCGACAATATTCTGATCTATTCCAAATATATGGAGGAACATAAGGAACATCTAAGACAAGTGCTACAATGCTTAAGGGACAATTAGTTGTATGCCAACCTGGAAAAGTGTAAATTCTATAATACTGAAGTTCAATATTTGGGTCATGCCATTTCAAGTGAGGGATTTTTTGTTGATCCTTCAAAGATTCAGGCCATTGTGGATTGGCCCATACCCATACCCACAAATGTCTCAGAAATTCACAGTTTCATGGGACTAGCATTATTGGCAGTTCGTCTAAGGTTTTTCTAGGATTGTGCATCCCATTACCTCTCTCCAGAGGAAGGGGAAGAAATTTCCTTGGTTAAATCAATTTCAATCAACATTCCAAATTCTTAAGGAAAAGCTGACCAGTGCACCAATTTTGGCAGTACCGGATCCTATGGGGGAATTTGTAGTATGTACAGATGCTTCCTTGGAAGGTGTTAGCTCTCAAAAATGCAGGTTGAATGCCTCAAGAGGCTGCCAATCTCTTGATATGCTTTAGGGTAACAGACAAGGTCAAGAGAACTCAACCTTCTACTCTTTAGGTACTGCTAGACCCAAGTGGGTGTACCTTTCTGAATAGTGCAGACTTATCTTATGATTATCCTTCTGAAATGCTTTGTCCACAATAGCAAATGGAAGTGAACAAATGAAATCAAACTTGATAGCAATCTTCTGATCTAAATCCTAAAATGCTTAATTAACAGATATAAAGAAACTGAATGAATTCAAATGATGAAATTGCAGAGACCAGTGCCTTGTTGGGTATGCGGAATCAGATGAAACAAAAGTGGGCAACTTATTCTGGTAGAAAATCAAATTGCAGGCATATGATTTGTTCATAACTTGTATAAACAATGCAAGATTATGACTACTAAGCTATACTTTAATAATCTAGATGAATCTCCCTGATTACTGTGATCAACAAAAAGGATTTAATATTTTCTTGAAAGAACCAATTGATTAATCACACAAATACATCAAATGTGCATTCATAAATTGAACATAAACTTGTTATGTCAATTTAAACAACCAGAAAGAATCATATTGGAGACAACTTCAGCAATACTTTTCAATAAGTTCAACATACAATTGACACCCGAAACAACCTGCCACACCAGCTGATCTTCATTGAATTCGCCATTTTAAAACATGCACATAGTCTCTTATAAGAGAAAATTATTCTATTGTAGCCATTCCTAATCTACTGTATCTAATCTAAAATACATTGATGTTTCAATTACAATCGGGGTACATATTTATACACCAGCATTCAGGAAAATAAATCAAATTGAAAATCCATGTTAGCCACCATAGAATTTGGGAAAAAACCAAGTTGGCCTACAATGGTTAAAATTCCATATGTCGGCCCATAATGTTTGAATATTTATCATCAATGGAATAGTCGCCAGGACAGCCTGTAAGTATGCTGAAGGAAAAATAACATCAATCGCTATCTTCCTACATCCTTATTCTCTTTCGTCGTGACTAAACAAAGTCGGAGAGAAGTCACGGAGATTTCAATATGCTTCATCGAGAGCTTCATGATCAAACTATATGTCGCTACAAGATTCTGCTTGTTGCACCAAAGACAAGAGGCATCCCACTATTCCCTTTGCGTTTCACCGTAGCTATGTGATATCAAGAAGACCTCCTGCAGAACATCCCAAGTGTTACCGATATGTTTTCCTAATGTGCCCTCAATTTGCTAAGACATAAGGATATCTCACACCGACGAGGACTTCTGCTTTTATTCAGTGTCACTATAACACTCATCTATCAGGGAAACCTCTTGTAGATTGTTATGTTCCACCAAAAGCCAACCTCCATATTGAAGTCGCTGAGACATAAGACTTTTCCTGCCGACAAGGATCCTCTATCGCTATAACCTCCAACCCTCGACGAGACATCTTGTAGAACGTTTTGTTACACTGAAACAACCGAGCACACCAAGATCGCCAAGAGAAATCAAATCTCTCACCGAAAGCCACTCGTTACCTATCGGCGAGACCTGACCTTTTCATTATGACCTCCTGCCTCAAACTCATGCTCGACCGAAACAAAACCCAAATGTCATTCGGTGAGACACCACAAACCTTATGCCTACAGAGTCCACATATGTCTCATCGGTGAGACCCTCCCGCATTCGTTGAGACTTACTCTGAATCCACCATAGTCTCACCGAAAGTATATTCAAATAGAATCCATGTGTAAGTTCGGCGAGACCGAAGGTCACTCGCCAAGACCTTACAACAATAGCAATGAATCCCCCCGATATGCATCCCTTACTTGCCGGTCACCATGACAAAATGAAATTGCCATGACAATTGTCGATAACCCAACTCTCGCCGAGGACCCATATGCACAAGTCGGGGAGACGGACTGAGTTCGATAAGACACAGCCCTGACAACGAAACCTCTGTCGATAGGTGAATGCACAAGACTTGTGATCATCGAGACATCAAAGGAGTTATGTTGATAACACCTGTAGCATGCAAATGTTAGAATAAAACAACATGGGTGTCGGGGAGACAGTCATGGACCTATGCTAATATGGACCCAGATATGAAAAATGCATAACTCGATTGATTCAATGGGGAAATATGGAAAACTATAGATGAAATATGCATATGGTAGGACCAAATCAGGAAATTTATGAGTGAAATCATATGTAAAAACATCATATTTTTACAGTTCTAACAGAAGGTTTAGGGTTTGTTTTGATGCAAGAAGGGCGAGTGATTGCGTATGAATCCCGTAAACTTAAGGATCGTGAATTGAACTACCCCACACATGATCTTGAGTTAGCCACTGTGGTTCATGCTCTAGTAAGATGGAGACATTTCCTTTTAGGGCATTGATTCGAGTTGCATAAGGATCATCGTAGTCTGCAATACATCTTCACGCAACCGAACCTGAATGCAAGATAGAGAAGGTGGATGGAATTATTGTGCGAATATGATTTTGAAGTAAAGTATATCCTGGGAAAAGAGAATGTGGTGGCCGATGCTTTGAGCTAACGTAGACATGAGATTTTTGCAGTGGCTCTCGAGGTTGATTTGAGGAGTCAAATCCCGATAGCTCTCTCCTTAGACAATTGGTATCAAGAGGTGAAATTTGAAATCGAGTCAAGTAGAACTCTGGAAGGAAAATTTGTTGGATACTCACTGGATTCTAATGGTTTCTTTCGTTATGCAGGCCAAATGTATGTACCTCCTATAGAGGGTCTTTGCACCCTAATCTTGACTGAAGCCCATCGGGCACCTTATTCAGCACATCCTGGAGTTAAGAAAATGTATACAGATCTATGCTTACTATATTTTTGGGCAGGATTGAAGCATGATATCGTCAATTTTGGGGCTATATGTCTAGAATGTTAGAGGGTTAAGGCTGACCATCATCATCTGGTAGGTTTGTTGTAGCCTCATCTTGTTCTAGAATGGAAGTGGGACATTATCTCTATGGATTTCATTATTGGCTTTCCTATGTCTTCCAGGCAGCACGACGCTATCATGGTCACTGTGGATAGACTGACCAAGGTATCCCATTTCTCTCCTATCTGATCTTCCTATACTACTTCTTTGGTGGCCAAGGTGTTCATGGAAGACATTGTTCAATTACATGGGATACCACAAAGAATCATTTCTAACAAAGATCTGGTATTCACATCTGCACTATGGACATCTCTGCAGTAGTCCTTAGGGACTCAATTGAACTTTAGTTATGCCTACCATCTTGAGATAGATGGTCAGATGAGAGAGTCAATCAGGTGCTCGAGGGCATGTATGTCATGGACTAACAATCACATTGGGAAGATTATCTACACTTGGTCTAGTTTTCCTACAACAATGGTTACCATAGTTCAATCGGCATGGCTCTTTTTTAGGCTTTATACAGTTGTCCTTGTTGTACCCCTTTGAGCTAGGATCAGTTAGAGGACAAGGTTCTCCTTGGACCCAAAATGCTTCGAGATATGGAGCAGCGGGTAGCTTGCATTCGAGAGCATCTTGTAGCAGCTCAAGATGGGCAGAAGAAGTATGTTGATGCACATAGAGTTGATCGGCAGTTTGCAGTTGGTGATCAGGTGTTTCTTCGAGTACGTCCGCAAAAGAGCCCTATTCATTATGGAAAGGGTTCTAAGCTTGTTCCCTGCTTTGTAGGGTCATTTGAGGTGTTAGAAAGAATTGGTCCTATCACCTACCACCTAGCCTTGCCACCCAATCTATCATGAATTTATGATATTTTTCATGTTTCAATCCTTAGACCATATTATCTTGATATTACTCACATACTTGATTGGAATGCTCTATAGGTCGAGGACAAATAGCTAGCTCTTGAGCCCATGGTTGTGCTACAGCATCAGAGACTCACCCTCGGTGGCAGAGATATTGAACAAGTGCGGGTTCAATGGGACCCGAATGACAAGACTTCGGTGACATGGGAGGATGCATCCCATATTAGAGAGGCTTACCCATATTTATTTACTGGCTTCCAGGAGTAAGCCATGTTCTAGGGAGGGAGGATGTAATACCCCTCATGTTGTTGACACTCTTTGATACTCTTATGTGTTGGTTTGATACTGGTTTGTGATGGTGATTAGTTCACCAACTTGGTTGTGTGTGGATTCATAGTTGGTTGGTTTTCTGCACTTGACATTACTATGATGTTTGATGATACATTATGTGGTGGTTATATTATTTCGTTATGCTATGGTTTTCTTTAATATTATATGTGATGATGTTGTGATTCTATATTGCTATGTTTTTTGATGTGTTTTTTAGTGAGTCTCGGTGAAAGGACAGAGTACCATCACTCACTTGCGAGTGCCCTGCTACCCCACGATTTCCTTTCACGGTGTGTCTACAATGGATATTTACATGTTACTTGACATTTGTTGGTATGCAAGAATAAACTCTTAATTCCACTTGCTTCGGCAGGACAGGGCGAGCATTAAATTAACCCATCGGGTATGATGTTGAAAAAGGGAGTTGATAAGGAAGTGTCCCCATCCCAAGTCTATCACCTCGTAGTGAGTCTTGTTGTGTCATGGTTTTGGCTTTGTCCTTGTCTTTGTATTGGTTGTTTTTTATTTATTTTAATTATGGTTAGTCGTTATTTAATTTAGTTTTACTTTCTATGGAATAAATTAATGATATTTTGTGGATATGATTAATTGTGAGTAATTGTAATGTTGGATTTAAAATATTGTAAATTAAAAGATATTTAATTAATTAAAAAGGATAGAGTAATTTATTTAAATAAATAATGTTTTATGATAATTGTGAATTGTCTTTTTCAAAATATTAATATTTGAAAATCTAAGGATCATATCATGTGAGGATAAATGTGAACTTAATGAATTTTTAATTAAATTTGTGAGATAATTGTGAGCTTTTAAAGCAAGAAAAAGAACCAATGGATGGGCTGGATTTTTGAGAAAAAAAAAAAGAAGAGCTTATTTATTTTTCTTTATTTTATTGTGAGAGAAGGAATTTTTCTACACACACACAATGGTTTTTGGTTTGGTATGGAAAAGAAAAAGATAGGTTTTTTGTGCTTCTCTGTTAAAACTATTCTGGAAGAATAGAATAGCAAATTGATCCAGAAGTAGCTGAAAGAAGGAATTGGAGAAGGAACTATAGAGGAAATCTAGTTTCGAAAGAGGAAGAAGGGTTGTCATGCTGGTGGATTTGAAATCAAATGAAGGACTCCAGGTTCTTTTTGATTAATTAATTCTTTTGGTTTTTTTTGATAGTTCTATAAGGAAAAAGAAAATCATGTATTCCAGTCTTGAAATTAATATCTATGTTTTGAAAGAAGTATTATGTTATTAGAGACTTGTTTGTGTTAAAATTTTAAATCTTCTGGTAAAATCTAGTTGTTCCATTGGGTTTTGCATGACAAGGCATTACAAACCCTTTAGATGGAACCCCTCAAGGCTTAAATCATTAATTTTTCTAAAAAATGTGTGATTTTAGGAAAAATTAGGATGTCCCAAAAGTGGGACTCATTATTGTGGGATTTCCTCAAATTGCAAAGAGTGAAGGGAAGCATGCAAAAAAGAGATGAAGGTATGGAATAAACTGATAGCCTGAAAGCTTGATAAGTTCAACACTTAGGTGATTTTCTAAGGCATACTTTGAGGATCAAGGAGGTTTCATGAAGGGGACTTAATTTGGCATGCATGGAAGGGAAACCCTGAAGACCCAAAAAATTGACAAGTTTCATACTTAGCCACTTTATCAAGGTTCAACACTGAGAATCAAAGTTGATAGAGAAGGTATGATGACACAATAGTAAGAAAAACCTCAAAAATTTGACAAGTCCAACACTTAGTTAATTTAGCATTTTGTAACCTATGTTTTCAAATAATGCAAGAACAAAGAAGGCTAATGCAACAAACAAAAAAATAACATCATGCAAGATGGCCCCCTAGTAAGATTTCTCATATTAGTTATTACTAATGGGCTATAAGGGGGCATACAATTTCAAAAAAACCATAGATACTCATAAAATCTATCTAAATTAAATTATAACTATGTTGTACTACTATATAGTGATTAGATTGTTGATATTAAACTTTAATAACCACATCAACAAGAGACTCCTCTCTTCTAAATTGTGAAACTGGGTCAATTCCATTGAAGGATAATAGTACACTAAAATACAAGTTTCTCAAAAATTCCCACATTTTGTTCCACATTTACATGTAATGGGTCCATTGCATCTCAAAAATGAGAAATTGATCCAAGAATATTGGAGACACTTCATAGTACATAACTTTTCCAATACCAAAACCTGAATTTTGTAGCCTTGTCAGTAACTATGGCATAAACTACATAACATGTTGTGATAATAGAATAATCTAGCTCCTCTCTAATCTTGTTACATGCATCTCATGGTATCTATCACCAACATTATAAGTCATATAGGTGTTGTGTCTTTATTTTGCTTCACACTCTATGTTAGATTATGGATATGATTTTTTTACTCTTTTGCATAATGACATTTAACACTAAGGTGAATTTATGATTATATCTCTTATGAGTTATTTTATGATTAGAGTTATTATGATCTTTCAGCTTCATTGTTTCCATTTGATATAGAATCTTGTGATATAATTACACTACTATATCATTATTGTTATATAATCCATTGATATAGGTGCAATTTAATTATTAATTATTAAATACTAATGTAGTTATATCACTTCTAGTGTCATGAATATTCACATACATTTAAGAATTCATGTGACTTGATGATGTATGTGGTTGATAAGTTGTGATATTGATTGATTCACGATTATAGGTGGTCGTGTGCTTGAGTGTTAGGAGGTTGTTATTATCTCCTAGATTTTTTTGGTTTCTTCACTATGGTTACTCGATTGTGGATTTGTTTGCTTAATCATATTTGTTTACATCCTAATTCTGAAAATAACTAGAGAACCAATTTTATTGTGTGATTAATATAATTTAATTCCATGATATATTTGTGTCTTGCATGATTATTTGTGCTTATTAATTATTATATTATTACATGATACATGTGATTTTTGTAGGATATGGATGTAGTGTTGAAAAATGTACTTCTTTAAATTTTCATACTATGTTTGGGTCCCCTTAATTAATTGGACTTAATTAAGACTTTAATTGGCCCAACTATGCATTCACAAGCCTAATTAATTTCATTTTCTAAAAGGGAGACCCACATTTAATTAATACCTACAATGAACTTAAGACCTTGGAAATTGAGTGCCCTAGATTTAAGTCCTAGGTCCCATTCACCCAAGTGCGATGGGTCCCCCTTAAGTCTCAAGACCTAATTTTTAATATGTTTTGGTGGTATTTTAATTATCTAAATTCAAGTTGCAAAGGTTAGCTTGTGGTATTTAATTGTCAGGTAATTAAGGAAGCACCTATAAATATAGTTATTTTATTAATTCAAGTCTAAGGATAATTATCTAGCATTAAGAAAAATTTCACAAGAGAAAAATATTATTGTCAGGAGCACTAGAGAGAAAAATTATCAGTCATCTACAACAAAATTCAAGATACTATCATGATGTCAAAGTTATGTGTGTTCATGCATGTTTTTTGAGCTAACATTGTGATGTAGGTTTCAAGTTTCCAGCAAGAATTCAAGAATCAAGATATATAAAGAAATCAATCCATTTCATGCAAGATCCAATCCTTAGAGAGATTTGTTAGACCTCATTCCTCTAAGGGTGGCCATTAAAGAGTTTGGTGAGATGTAACAAACTTTGTCCATTCATATTCCTTCATTTTGTCATTATTTCATTATCAAAGTTTAATTACCAAACTAGGGTTTGACAAGGAAAACCCTTATCCACCAAAAACAATCATTTTTATCCTCTCTTTGTATGTGTATATTTGTAGGTGAAGAAGGATTGAATTTTGATCAAAAGTGCAATTTTGTAAAGTTTTCAAAGTTGTCATCAACATTGCCAAGACACTAAAACTCACCTACAAGTTTTATTTATGGCTTTTCGATAGTCAAACCTAAGGTAAATAGCATCTCATATCCATCTCCAGAGAACCCCCAACATTGAGGAAAAACCATGTACAAAGATCCATTCACCATAGGGCAAATGATTCCTTGTATGACACTCAACACCCATTTTTTGTGACAATTACACAACAATTTAACCTTCCCAGATCTATCAAAAGATTGTGATTTATATTTGTATTATGATTTAAATCTACATTTCAAGTTTTACATTGCATAATTGAGCTCATTAATCATTTTTATTTTATCTCCCCAAAGTGCATTTCAGTCATATTTTACCATTTTCTATCATAAGGAAAACAACAAATCCCAAAGTAGGGTTGGCCCACCTCAAGGATGAAAGTCAACTCTACCCCTTTAAGATCTCTTTTCCTAATTAAATCATGGAAATTGTGAGTGTATTTGAACCTTTGGATCACATACCCTTTTATGATTCCATATTGATAAACCCCACGCTTACCTTTTTCTATGTTTTATTTTGGTGAACCCGACATGTTAACTTACATACCTTCTGAAATTTGCCATAATTCAAGCCCTAGTTCTAGGATTTGCATTAGTTTGCATTGCATTCCACTTAGGGTTTCAAAATTGTATTATTTACATTTAGGGTTTTAAAATTATATTTTACATCATTCAAAATCTGAAAAATCCAAAAATTAGCTTAAATTTTACATACATCTTGCATGTTAGTTGTATTAAGAGTGTTTTTCAATAATTTAGATAAAAATTTCAATTCAATTTGCATTCAAAAATTTATCATTTTGTTCACTTTTTGTCATTAGTTTCACTTTCATATAGACATCAAAATCTAGAAAAATTTGTCACAGTAATAACAATCTGTAACCTAGAATAGAGAACACAAACAATAACTCAAAATTTGCATTTTTCATTTTTAAAACCTCTGCACAAGTGTTGATGTAATTTATTATTTAATTACACTAGCATAAGTTTACTTAGGCTTTATATTTAATTAATTCCTAGATTGCATTATTAGGAAAATCATTAATAATGGGGTCATCCCCCTTTCCATGTATTTAAGAGATAAGATTCCTTCCAGAATATCATCTAAAACTTATTTCAATTAGTACATCATTCCCTAGGTAGTTAGTTAGGGTTTACATGTCACATGTTGTTAGATCAAGACACATGGAAACATCATAATGCATCTTGTATCACACTTATGCCTATATATTCAGGGCATTTGTACATTGTATCATATCAATTTCTCATAATAGAATCTCATTGCAAGCTTGAGTTGCAACACTTTCTTGTTTGTGTGAGTGGAGCTCTTCTTGTTTAATATCTTGTGAATTTTGGACAACTTCATCAGAATTCATGTGCATTCATATTCTCAACATGGTATCAGAGCACTAGGCCATAGGAGAATCCATCTCTCTTTAGAAAGTTAGGTTGTGGAGATCATCATCAAGGTAGGACAGGCTTTCATTACAAGCTAGTTATTTACTTCTAAGGAGCAACTAATTTCTAGAGCAGATTGAGTCCCATCTGAGCTCGCCATTGTCTTCAAAAGGCCTAAAAACCTAAGGATCAACTACCAAATTATCAATTTAATTGAAGTTTTTTTTCCTAGAGGCCATCAGAGGTTATCATCACTGATCAGGTTGTCGTACGATCTATATGGACTGCACAAAATATCATGTCAGTAAGAATCTAAGGAAAAAAACTAATAATTGCAGGCTCTTTCAAAAATTTAGGGCTTATATTATCAATAGAAATTTTTCTATAGTTTGATAAAAATTATTTATTGGGGGTTTGATATTATTGGCGGACATATTATAGGGTTGATTTTTTAATCATCGAGCATTTTTTTTGTCGGCATAACACAAGGGTTTATCCTTTTTCTGGATATATTTATTGAATGGTCACTATATATTAAACTTTGATTTTTAATTGCCATTTGGCAATATTAAAAATCAAAACAATTCGACTGTCAGCTATCAATAAATCTGCAGGCATTTTTTATCATTGTCAGTTGCATCAGGGGGTATGATATCGTCATTTTTTAGAAATTGTAGGGTCAGCCCATCACATCATCCAAACTGACCTCACCTCCATCTTTTCCTTGTGCAACGCCTAGTCACCACCCGTATGTCAGCCTATTCATCATCCTTATTGCCGAACTTTGCTTTTTAACTACCATCGGTTGATTTACCAATCACCAAAGATTTTTTTTGTTCACCATTTTTCCTCACTCTGGCTAGCACCAATCGCCCACCTTTCCTTCATCATCAACCGCCAGTACTATCTATAGGAGGTTGTATGCCATCTTATCAAATCAAGTACAAGACTTTATTGTCAAATTGTTCAATTATTTTTTACATTTTATATGTGATAAAAGGTTTTTTTTTAAAAAGAGGGGCTTTGTTTTATTTTTTTCTTTGGCTAACCTAGTTTTTGCTCCACACTCTACCACGGTCATATCAATGACTGAGAGCTAGCCCGAAGGGAGCTAATTTTTTTGCCCCAGGTGCTTAAAATTTTGTAGTTATTTAGCCTACAACCCAAATTGAGAAGTTTTCTTTTGAGGTCCATATCTTCTCACCACAAAATCAAAAACCATCAAACAAGATACCCTTAGAAAGGTAATTCAATATGCTATCCAATGGTGCCATCTATTTTGCAAAATTCCATTGCGACTGAAAATGATAGTCAACTGAAGTCAACCCTCCATTTTGGACTCAAAATCCAATATCTTATCATCATATTGTTGAAATTCAATGATTCCAGTAGCATTCAGAAGATATTTCAGAGATTTTTTCATCAATCTAGTCACTTTTTTCAATTTCAGCTCTAGGTATCTTTTATTGGATTTTTGCAATTTGGTGCATTTTCTTGATTACTTAGACATCCTATAGATTGAAGAAGAATTTTTTGATTCGAGAGGCATCTTTTTTTGTTGCATATCATTATTTGGAAGTTTCTATTTGATATTGAAGGTCATTGTCTTTGTAATCTTGGAGAAATTTCATAGTACATTATGGGGTTTGCATATTATCCTTCTTTGGTTATGTTGCACAAGGGAAACTGTAAACAATGGTGAGATGGCATCATAAACCATCTCTAATCAATTGCATTTTTGCCACATTTGTATGGTATAGTTCCCCATCCAGATCAAGGTGTTCAAAAATTTGCTTGGAGTTGCAACAGATATAATGTTTTAAAGGTTATTGCAATGCATGTTGATGATGATTTTTTTAAATCTATTGATCATTTTGATTGTCTTCATACTCTTTGGACTGAGATTTTGGAGCTATATGGAGATCATGATACTCCACCATTCCCCAATGATCATGATTAAGAATTTCATATGCCTTTCCATTCTTTAGATAGGATACCCTATGATGATATTGCTATGCAAGAGCTTACATATTTGGAATTCTTTGAATCTTCAGATGAGGATGTCAAGGGTTCTATAGGTGCTTCTTCTCTATCAGAGACAATTGATGTACCTTCATATTCATTGGTTCCTTTTCCAGAGTCATTGACTGAGGCTTACATCATTCCCATTCATCAGGACACATTCAATTTTCCAAACTTGACATCATAGGATGGCTTCATTTTAGGTATTGCTAACTTGGCTACTTTTATAAGTTTGGAGGACATTCTTAAGGGGATATCTCTCCTCTATGAAGATTCTACTTTGGAGAGTTTTCTTGAGTCTCCACATTCCTTGGTTTCAACCTTGATTGATCTCGATGAGACTACCTTGTAGGAACCTAATTCCTCTTCATAGATTTCATGTATGAGACTTCTTCCCTCCCATTTCATTATGGAGTTGGAGTTTCTTCAACATTTACCATTGGATTGGCTTTAGTCTTCTTTCAATGGTTTTGAGGACACTTCAATATGGGGGGTCAATCTAGTCTTTGTCTATTCCTTCAATGGAAGGATCATTGTATTACAATCTATGGATCTTGTTCAACATCAGTTTTTGCAGAGTCCTAGTTTGTCACCTTCTTCATTGATTGGGAATGTACCTATTTTGATTGTGGAATCTTCATCCTCTATGGGAAAGGAGACACATGAGCAGTTTTTAGAGACACCATCATCATTCATATTCATCCTACCTTTCTTCAATTCCTATCTGGAGTTAGAAGCAACCCTGCATTTCTACTTGGTTTTGTTTCTTCCAAAAGGAAGACAAGTTGTTTGTCGACATTGGATCATGTTTTTTCTACAGAAACTTACCACTTTTGCAGGTGATCACATATTTTGGGGGGGCTATATAGTCTCTCTATTTCCTTCTTATGGGGAGGCTATTGATTTCATTGTATCCATGTGACAGATGGTGTACTTGGGGGGTATCATGGAGTCCTCCATCTTTCCTCCCTTATCTGCATTTCATCTCATTTTTGGAAATGGGTTTTCTTCCCTCTAGATTTTCCCCTTTTCTCTGTTTGTGGGAGATTAGTTGCATTTCATTCTTCATTTGTAAATGAGTACCTAGAATGGCCATCATGTAGTCAAGACCTATCATTCCATTATTGCATAATCATTGCATTCTCATTTCCTCCCTAAGTTGCACTTATGGGGGGTGTTGGTGTAATTTATTATTTAATTAAATTAGAATAAGTTTACTTAGTCATCATATTTAATTAATTCCTAGGTTGCATTATTACGAAAATCATTAATAATGGGGTCATCCCCCTTTCCATGTATTTAGGAGATAAGATTCCTACTAGAATATCATCTATAACTTATCTCAATTAGTACATCATTCCCTAGGTAGTTAGTTAGGTTTACATGTTGTCACATGTTGTTAGATCAAGACACTTGTCAACATCATAATTCATCTTGTATCACACGTATGCCCATATATTCAGGGCAATTGTACAGTGTATCATATCAATTTCTCATAATAGAATTTCATTGCAAGCCTGAGTTGCAACACTTTCTTGTTTGTGTGGGTGGAGCTCTTCTTGGTTAATATCTTGTGAAGTTTGGCCAACTTCATCAAAATTCATATGCATTCATATTCTCAACAACAAGGACCCATTCACCCTTGGGTGAATTTGTCCCTGTACAAGTGTCCTCATAGACTTCTGCATGCATTACTATCTTTGTTTGGACTTTCTATTTTTTCTATTCAAAATATACTTTAAAATTCTAAGAAATTATTATTGCATGTGCAATAAAAGTGTCATTTTGTTTCATTTGTTACAATTTTGAAAAAAAAATATTGCATTTTAGTATTGAAAATCATCATATTTAAAGGACAATTGTTTACATTTCTAAAGCATTTCATAAGTTGGATAGATTACTTATCATTTTTGGTACACACTCAAAACTCTAAATGTTAGTGTCTTTCCTTTTCAAGTATGCCAAGAAGAAGCTCATTAACAAGCATGTTAGTCATTCTTCCAATATCTTTCCTAGTTATGAGAATATTTGTGCAAGAGAATGAAATTGTTGACACATTCCTTTGCCACATTACCTATCCTTCACTCATCCCCTAATATTTCTCCTATTTGTGAGAATGTTTTGATACAAGAGGAGGAAAACATAGATAATCATGATAACCATAGTTTTTCTTCTTCTAATACCTCTCCTACTTGTGACGAAGGTATCTTGGTGTTAGAAGATCCAATTGTTGAATGTCATGAGAATCTTGTTTGTCCCTCTCCCTCTACTTCTCCCACTTGGGGGGACATTATGGCACAAGAGGATGAGATCATTGACAAATTTCTTAACATCACCTTGCCTAGTCTCCATTCATCTTCCAACATGTCTCCCACTTGTGAGAATACTTTAGTGCAAGAGAGTGCAATCATGGATAATCATGAAAACCATAGTTGTCCTTCTCCAAATACCTCTTCTACTTTTGATGAAGGTATCTTGGTGAAAGGAGATACAATCATTGAGAATCATGAGAATTGTGTTTGTCCCTCTTCTGATTATTCTCCCATTTGGGAAGATATTGTGTCAAATGAAGATTATATCATAGATGCATTTATTTTGAAATATGGTAGAAATGAAGAGGCTAATTCAACCTTTGATCCCCCTCATTAGAAGATCATCAAAATAAGGATAAATTTTTTGAGGTTTTGAACATTAGATCTCCCTTGATTATTGGGCCTCCTAAATCTCCTCTAACTCTTAGACCTCCTAAGAGTCATTTAATTATTGGGCCTCCCAAGTCATCTCCTGAGCCACTTCTTATCATAAGACCACCCCAACACAAATCATTACCTCCAAGAGTTGTATTAAATTTGAAAAGGCAACTTACTAGTAACAATGTTTTGCAACATCCAAGTTATAATACTGTTGCTCACACATATAACACAAGGAATAATAGGAAACCACAAATCATACCTACTTCATTACTACTCCCTCAACCCATTTTACCTACTCCTCATTTTCCTTCACATAGTGGAAATAATATGACCTTGTAGAACAACTCTACAACACTCTTGCTAAGATATCCTTGTGGTATTCAATTCAAGCATCCCCTCTTTACCATGAAATGCTCCAAAATGCTTTACAACAAGTTGTTATTTGTCCTAGTGTGCAACCAAATGATATAGAATCCCTAATTCAATGTATGAAAACGATCAACTTAGACATTACCTTTACCAAGATGAGTTATCTCCATTAGAAGTGCAAATTCAAAATGATGCTTTGATGATAGTGGCTAAAATTAACAAGTGTGGCATAAGATGTATTATGATTGATAATGGTTTGGAACTCAATGTTTGCAATGTAAATATTTTGGATACAATGGGAATGGATAATACCAAAATTCAACTAGCTAATTTGTCCATTCGTGGTTTTGATAATGTCAGACAACAACTACTTAGTGTGATAACATTACATGTTAGAGTGGGTAACGTTAATGTGTGTAAGAAAATATGTGAATTATACTAACAAATAACACGTGCACATAAGAAATGTATTATAGTAAGGAAATACAAATTAACAAAAAACATAATTCTATAACATGATTCCTTAAAAACATTCCATCTCCCTCTATTCCTAAATGTCCTAGTAATTGTGCTCTCGGATCTTAATTGTGGACTAATCACTAGGATGCCACCTAAGAAATGAGTAGCCTCTAAACTAAAATGTAGAATCTAAGTCTACATCTACATGAATAATGCTTCAGCTGAATGATATGATTAAATGACATGATGAATGAGTTGTTGCATACAGAATGATATGGAAATGATTGCAAAGCAGAATTAAACTAATGGAGATGATATGGAAATGATTCTAAATGTTGAATTTAAACAAACTAAGAAACATCTAAACAAGCCATGATTCTAATCTAATTGTTAATCTATTCTAAATGTTGTATCCAAATTCAATTAAGCTCTCAAATTCTAGGATGAATTCCATAGAGTAATGTTATGCAAATGCTCCTTATGAAAAAGCTGTAAATGGGCCTCAATTTATAGATTTCACCAAGGCATCAAGTGAGTTGGCTGTAATGATCAATCAAGGTTCAATCTGGAGAAATCGATGATGAGGAATGAGGAAGATGGACAAAACAAGGCAATTGTTCCCTTTAGTAAAACAATCTTGCCAAGTGTAGAAAAGAATCAATGGAAGGAAGAAGCCATGTGTCCTTGAGTTGGTTAAAATTGTTGAGAGTAAATATCCATTTTAGAAATTAAGGATAATTATTTTCATGTGACACATGGTGAATTGGAAGATGAGGTGGAGGGAAGTTAGAAGAATATCCAGAGAAATATGACAAATTCAAATTTAATGAAAGGGGATTAATCAAATAAAACAAATTAGTTAGATTTGTTTATTTTAATTAAATTATGAAGAAAGTGGTTTAGAAAAGAGAAATTTAACAAATACGAACTATGTAAAAAAAAATTGCAATTTATTTATATAGTAGAGGAAATAAAGATATTATTAATTAAATATTCAATATTTAATTAATATTCTCTAGACCAATTTTGGATGTATACATTTTGCCCCTCTTTGAAGTGATGTGTTTACGCATTACTTCAAAGAAAAATTTACTAGTGTTGCTAAAATTTCGACAATGCCCCAGATAGTGATTTCAAAAGGTAACGGATGTATGCCCCCTCGGGAGATAAATCAAGGAATTTTTTATAATAAAAGATTTTTTGATGATTTTTGAAAATTTCCATTGATTTATGGTGATGATAAAATTCAGCTTTGATGATATTCCAAAGATTTATCTCTCAATATGGAAGAAATTTAGCTTTCCCAATTAATTGCCCCTTTAAAAGAGATTAAAATATGCCACCAAAATTACCCTTTTCGTTACCCTTATTAAGAGGTAAAAATTGAAAAAGGAGTCATTTGTGCATGTTATGATTTTGAAAATTTGTGGAGAGAGAACTTTCTTGAGCATTAGGTGAAAATGGAAATCCCTTTCAAGACTCATTGATTCGAGTGGGTGCAACGACACAATCGGCCAGAAGGATACGGACCTTTGGTATGGATCTTGAAACCTTTCTTGTGAATTTTGAATTAATTTTTCCCGCCCTTTAATTTTGGATTTTAGACTTTTCAAAAGTTTTGGCGCATGTGGATTTTTCTATGGCGCATCAATTAGGTTTTTTGGCACAGCCACTAAAATTTTTAGCGCTTAGGATAGGTTTTTTCGGTGCATCCATAGACTGTAATGGCACTTTGACCTTGTGGCCCATCTGCATCCTAAAATGGCACATCCAAATAGTCAATAGGGCAATGTGAAGAAATGGTGCTTTGTATTGGGGTTTCAGCGCATCGGGGAGATTCTCCGGTGCATATGATGAAATGGCGCATAGGAGATATTCTTTGGTGCATCAGAGGAATCTTTTGGCGCATCTGCATAATGTAATGGCGTATTCAATGCTTTTAATGGCCCATTTGTTGTTTTAGTGCATAGAAGCTCTGTTAAGGCGCATCCCGGATAGATTTGAAGTTTTTTTGTTTTTCTCCTTGAAATTGGTGATGTTCAATCACATCAGCCAATGATTTGTTGTTGATGATAGAGTAGATGATTAGTGATCTCATGATAGGTGAGATACACTAATAATGATGTTGTTTTGACCTCATGATAGCTGAGAATCAAAATAGATGTTCACGAGATTTGATAAAAATCTCACTAGAACTAATAGGATGATTGATTGATGTTTGATTGTTTTGTTGATTTGATTTGATTGATATGCTGATTGTGATGTTTTATAATGATAGGAGATGGATTTAGATAATCTTCAATCATGCGAGAGGTTCCCACAGACTTGGGAGATGATTCCCCAATTATCACGTGTTGATAGAGATATTATTGTGCGATGCGTCTTATCTTCACTGATTGACATGCCCTAGATTAGGATTAATTAGGGATTACTGACTGCATTGGCCGAGAGGTGGCATAGCGACCACAACACTTTTCATTTGGCCACCAAAGAGATGATTATGACACTAGAGGATGTCTATAGGATTTTGCAGATTCCTATAGTCAGTGATATCATGACCTATGATCACACTGAGCAGGGAGGTATAGATGCCTTGCGCCGAATTTTCCAGGATGATCAAATTGTTGGGTATTGGATACTATGGTAGGAGATGTTCAAGAGACATGCCCCTTTTCCCTCCGTAGTTGTGAGATTTTTTGGTGGCTTCTTATGTCCTGACAAGAGGGAAAAGGGATTGTCTATCAGTTGGGGTTGGACATCAGAGCAGATGATCCAATTTGGGACCCGTTTCGCTTGGGGTTCATGCATGCACGCACACTTGTATATTGATTTGCACTAAGTGGTATACCTTGGGGGAGCTAGTCTCTCAGTAGGGGTTACATTACTCCAGGTCTAGGCTTGGGAGCATATTGCAGTGACATGACTAGAAATAGATAGATTTCAGCCATTTGGGAGGCCTTACATCTATGGTTATGCATGTGCAATTGTCTAGCATAAGCTGGGAAAACTAGAGTATTGGATATGAGTACTAGATGATCTAGATTCAGTTACATGGTGACCATATGTAGACTTTGAGCAGTGGGTTGAGGATCATTTGGAGGTACCTTATTAGGCAGACATGTTACATTATTGAGAGATTTTTGTTGCAGAGGGTGCTCAGAAAATTTGGTAGAGTTCAAGGGATGCCTTAGGGATCGACCATGTATGTGCAGAGGCAACAGGATGTGACCGAGTGGGGGCCCACGTTATCTTATAATGTTGCATGTGATGAGTACCATCATTTACAGCCAGTGATCTAGGATTACCTTTTGGATATTGTTGAGGGATATATGAGTGAGGAGTACTCACAGTATTTGTTTGAGCATCCATTTATGAGGATTTTGAGGCTTGATGATCTCATGTCAGCATTAGAGGATGATGATGATAGGCCACCCAAATGAAGATGAGGCAGAGGTGATGGAGATGAGGAGGGGGAGGGTGGAGATGACGGCAGTGATGATGATGATGGTGGAGATGATGGTGGTGATGACGATGGTGGAGGAGATGGAGGAGGTGGTGGTCACCTAGGGTTTGATGTCAAAGTTCCTCACAAGAGGCGATATTTAGTAGCAACAGCGTAGCAGCGGGTGTAGATACAATTTCCCTCGCAGCAGTAGCAGTCTCAGATTATTGCATTACATGCCCAAGTTCAGACTATTAAGGGCCAGTTGACACAGGTGTAGGGACAGTTACAGGCACAGACAAAGTTGTTAGCATAGGTCCAGGCACAACTCTTATAGGCTTAGGGATAGATACAGACTCTAATGGCCAAGAGGGATGTTGCCCAATAGTAGCTGGCACAGGTGTAGGCCTAGGGACAGGTACAGGGACAAGGCCAGGTTACTGCATTGACTACAGAGAGGGATGCACTGAGACGACAGGTAGAGTAGGAAGAGGCTATCACTGAGAGGTTGCAGTAGGCTACGACAGCTATCGGGTCCACTAACTACTTTAGAGAAGTTTGTCGTACTACATAGGAGGCTCAGTTTTATAGAGATCGATATCATGAGGTGGTTCCTCCTGAGCGGCAGGCAAGCTTTATACAGTCCCAATCTAGTAGATCACAGTCTCAGATAGTGAGCATGGGTGTCACATAGCCATTTCCTGGAGATTGAAGAGATCCGAGTGTGGTTCCATCAGGTGTAGCAGGGGGTACAGATCTGGGGATGTCAGCAACATCTGGGGGGAGTACCACATAGTTTTGATATTTGATATTCATTTATGATATGTATACATTGATACTTGATGATTCTACCACCATTTTTGATGATGTATTTCTTTACATTCAGATATCCTTATACACTTGACATATTTTGAGATATATATATGCAACGATGATGATGATTGTCCTATGTGTTTATGTGCATTGATCATGATGGATGCATTTAATTTCCTATTATGCATGCTATGTGATGTTCCATGATGATGATATTATGTGCTATGGATGCAACATGCATTATGATCCTATGACATTTTATGAAAAATGTCTACATGCTATTATTTTTGTATTTTTCTGATGCAACTATGTATGATGTAATGGATGGATAATGATGTCAATGAATGTTAATGTAGAAATGGATGACTGAAATGATTAAATAATGATGAATTAATTCTACATGTTCTAATGGATGTATGATATGCATGGTAATCTATGTTTTTCTATTTTTCGATGCAAATATATGAATGCATGTATGAAGTGGATGAGTGGAAATTTATATATGTTGGTGCTTTGTTCTAAAATGTATGACTAAATGTATGTGGATGAAAATGATATTACAAATGCTTTTTTTTTTTTTTTAGATTTTTATGATGCAAATATATGATCTAATGAATAAATGAATAGTAAGATGATATGATAATACTATGAATGATGTCCTAATGCTTGTTGTGCCCTCAGCACACACGCCCCGTTTGGAAATGGGGACCCTCTTTTTCTTTCGACTTGTCGAGTAGTCATTTTGTGGCCACCTCATTTTGTGTGCCCTATTTTGGTGTCCCAAATGGTTAGCGTACCTCCAAAGTCTCATCTTAAGTTGATCGCGTTTCGCCCCTTTAATTTTGTCAAGTTTTGGGATCTTGCGGGGTCTCTCTGGCAGTTTTCCTCTGCCAACGGCCTTGGGCCTGGTCGGGGCCCGCCCCTTCGGGTTTCCCTCACTGGGTTTCCCTATCATGTCCACCGTCCCGAACGGTGGATGGATTGTGTCTTCCCAGACCCCAACGCTCGAATCCTTGTTCTCTATCTAGTGAAAATTGTAAAGTTTCTAGGATGCCTTCAAACCTGCCGGACTCGAACCTCCGGAATTCCACTCTCAGAGTTCTGTGAGGGCTTTGCCATTCCCGACGGCGGACCTCTGGCGGAACTCCACCCTCCAGACCCTGACCTCCCCTTCGCCGTAGGTGATTTCAGAATGGAATTTTCCAAACAGCCGTAGCCTTCCGTCTTCCTGGCCGCCGGACCCCGAACCTCCCACCATCGTCCATAGATTTGAATCCACCAACCTAATTGCTCATCATACTTGCATTTAATACGGCCATTAATGGTGGCTAGGGTATAAATATCTTGCCCAAACCTATCATTCTCACTTGTCAGTGTTCCAGAGAGAGGTCAAAGAACTTGCCAGAGGTATCCACCGTCTTCGTCATTCGTCGAATTTGCACCCATTGTCATCACCTTGCCAATAGCTAGTGGATCCGACCCCTTGCCGCATCAAGTGTCTGAGGTAGGTTTACCATTTTCCCTCCCGAGCAATGTTTTCACAATTTTAAAGGTTTAAAATGAACACGAGTTAAAGGGGGCATGTGATTGATAAAGTATAACACAACACACAAAACCCACATCTTCAAAACTTGAGAAAAACCTCCAAAATACCCTCATGATCAACCCAAAGCTTCATCCACGTGCGGCTATTCTTCGCAGGGGCATTCGCCCCTCTCGGGCCCAAACTCTTCTTTCGCCGCCTGGACTTGAATGAAAACCGCAATCTTTGATACAGCTGCACCGTCTCCTGGGCCCGGACCATCAAATTTCCCCTAACGGTTCGCCATCTTGCTCACAAAATATAAGTCTTAAGAGAACCTCCATTTTGGCCTCCTGGGCCCGCGCCTCTAGACTTCTGTGTCTGGGAGTCCGCCATGCTCCCACCATTCTTTAACTGCGAAAGGATCCCATCTGCTTGGTCCTCAGGGCCTGCCTAGCAAATCATCATCTGTAGTTTGCATTTACTAACCGCCTTCCAACTCCCTAGGTCCTGGTCTGCAGACTTCTGTCCCCGAGTTTCCGCGTGGTCTTCGCCGTTGCGAATGGCAGATGTGCAGCATCCTCCTACCTCCTGGGTCCCGGCCCCCCTTTTGTCCCGATCATTCCAAACTTTGGATTTTGGCATCCTTGACCACGCCGGGCTCAGTCATCCAGGACTCCATCCTATCTCCGTTGCTCAAAAGGGGAAAATCTTTCCTGCCCTTCCGAGCTCCAGGCTCCACCTTCTTGATCACCCTGAAACTCAATGTGAAAACCCAACGTCCAACCGAAGTGTCGGGTCCGGTCCTCCCGGCTGCCCCTTCTGGACTTCTGCTCAATGATCGTCGTCTCGAATGGCGAAAGCACAATGGCTTCCCGGCTCCTCAGGCCCAAATGATTAAAACTACAAAATTATGGGCCACCCTTGGGCCCACCAGGTCCTGAACCTTGGAGTTCCATCCCTGGAACTTCGTTTCTACTCGACCGTTCCAAACGGCCAACTCCAGACGGCTTTCCAGCCTTGTAGCTTTGGTTGCTCCCAAATCAACCCAAATGAGCTCAAATTTGAAATATGATCTCGACCCACGTACTTAAATTTGGCCCTCTTTGTTATGATCATTTTGAATCATCAAAGTTCAGTCAGGAAAAGTCTCCCAGATAGTTCCACCCGTTTGCCTTTCCAAAATAGCATTCCTAACAGGGAAGTCCGGGTCTCTAGGCCTGGATTGTCTAAAAGCCCTCAACTAAAAGATTAATGACATCAGAAAGTAGAAGTATCATTTTATGAATGATAAATTATTTAAAATTGATTTCATCCATGGGATTTTGACTAACATGAATACTTTCATGATCAATTGCACTGACTGCACCTTTGCTTGCAGAATATATGGAATCAGGTGCAAGACCTTCAGGGGCAGCTGTGGAAAAGGACAAAGGAAAGAAGTTAGGCAAGACTCCTCGAGGAAGAGAGGACAAGAACCAAATGAAGTACCAGTTCTAGGGTGAACCTCTGCACTCAAAGGTTACCACGGATTGGAAGGAAATCACTGACACCAATATCGGTCATGTCAATATTGATGAATTTACACAAAGAGTCAGGGTCAATCCGATAACCAAAAACACAAGGCTGATCACAAAAAGTGGAATTGCAAAATCTATCGGCTTCCCTCCATCCCTCGTGGCCCCTGAATTGGTCATGGCTTGTCGGCAGGCATATCAACCCGACATGAGGAAAATTGTTGACAGAGATGGTAACATTCTTGCCGACATGTCAGTTAAAGGAATCACAAAAACCTTCCATATTCCAACTTTTCAAGAAATGGAAATGCCTACTATAGAGGAATGCCAGGGAGCATGGGATGATAATCTGGTGGGTTGCAAAAGCTTAATAAATCAGCATTGGCTTAAAGAAAAGTAGGATAGTGCTATGAAGGTTCCTCACAAACTCTTCCGCAGTGATTTCCACGAAGATTACCACGACTTGGTCACAATGCTAAGCAGCATTATGGCTCTTCCTACAGCATCCTTCTTTCAGGAGTGGATGGTGTACTTTATTGAGCAGATCCTTCGTAGGAATGAAGATGTTACCACAAATACCTCGTTCTATTGGGGAGGTATAATAAGCGACTACTTTCATGAGCAGTTCATCAATGTCAAGAAGAGTTCCATGTTCTACATGACTTCATATCTCATCTACTCCTTGGAAAATTGGAGGCAGTACAACGGGTTGTTTGTGGCACCTGATAAGGAACAGGGTCGAAGACTCAAGGCCTATGACAGATACCCCCAGCTCTAGTACCAAAACTTCAAGAAGGAATATTGCAGGGTAAATGATGCCTTCATTGGCTATACCATTAGAATGCTTGTCGGGGATTTTGAGAGAAGGGTTTCCCACAATGCCTAGGAATTCTTGAAGCAGTATGCCTTCCTCTTCATTCAATACCCAAAGTTCACATACATCCATGCCCAAGGCTTCACTGAAAGACCAAACAAGTTGCCTCGATACCCCAAAGACTGGATCATCCTATTGGAGCTTTCTCAACAACTCCAACACATACAGGCAGTCTTAACAGCAAACACGTAGCAGGGATCTCTTATCCCATGACCCTTGGCCAGGGTATGTATAGATTACAAACTTCCCAATGCACCGGTAACTCTGAGAAAGAACTTAAAGATTATCATTTTTACCTACACACTACTCACCCGCGAATGTACCCATATGGTCATGTAAGAAAGGCACTAGGACTAGGATTCGCTCATTTGCACCACGTTGAGAACTTTTGGGGGGATTTTCAGGATGATAAAGAAGTATGTGCAAGGCACTATATGCAAATGACTGCGTATTTTGTAAGAAAGGTGCAGCCATTTCTCATACCACATCAAGTTGAGGAGGACAAAAGCACCATAATGGACCCCAGGTACCCCGCAGTTGCCAATTTGCCGATACCAACAATTGACTAGGATAAGCAAGAGGTCGATGACCTCAATATTATAACCAAGACAATCTTGGCCTGTACTAAGGAGTGGGTTATGGGTAGGTGGCCCGATTAAAACAACAAGGGGTGGTCCTGACATACAAAGGACTCAAAAGTGAACCAAGCACCATAGAGGAAGCTGCTGCCACCACTTCAACGGGCGGGACATCAAAGTCCCCTCCAGTCACCAGATCCAAGAAGAGAAAAGAGACAGAAATAGAATAGTCTCCTGACCCCAAGGTTTATACAAGGAAGGATCTGGGGGGATTACCCTCCAAAAGACTTAAGCAAATAGAGGGCACCACGAAGCAACCCTTAATACAAGAAGAAGAGGGAAAAGGTGCGAAAAATTAAAAACCTCTTTTGGCTCTCCTTGCTCTGACTGCCCCATCTTCTACCTCCATGGCTATGGTCGCCACATCCCCACCGGCGGTGGACATCTCTATCCATCTTGCCCCTTCACCTTTGCCTGAGCCTCTAATTGTAATTGACTCTTCCTCCGTCGTGACTACTCCTCCTTCCTCTGCCGCAATGTCACCCACTACATCACTCCCATTGGCTACTGTAGCGGCATCAATGCCCACTCCCACCATGCCTAAGTCTCTCTCAAGACATATGCAAAATCTCCCTCAAGCTCTCCCAGATCCTTATGGATCCCACTCTTCAAGCGGCCCTTGCACAGTTCCTCACTACTACTAAACCTTTGCAACCGTCGACAAGGCCACCGGCTATGGAGGCAACCATGCTAATCTCTGAGGACTGGGAGAGGCAGGAACAGGAGGCCTCGAAGCCCTTTGAAGAGGGGGCCGATGAATACCACGAGCACCCGAAGTATGAACACCGCACAATCGACAGGGTGGCCTATGAAGAAAAAGGAATTGGCTCCTCAGAGAGCGGAGATGAGGAGGATGATGCCGGTGGTAGGGTCATTTTGCAAACCTTCAATGACAATCTTCAAGAAGAAATAGCCCAACAGCTGAGGGATACTGAAGGCAAGGTAGAGGGGTCGCCTCTTAGGGAAGGAAAGCAACAGGAAGATATGCCTGAGGATGAGGCTCAAACTGTCAAGATCCTCAAAATTGAGTAGCCCAACCAACACACACACGAGGTTGGGTTGACCGAAGAAAAGGAGGGGAAGGAGACAAAATAGAAAGAAAGTCCTGAGTAGCAATTATCTATCAAGCCTCCTATTAAGCGCCTTCTGTTCATCCAGGACTCCGATGCAGAAGAAGGAAATACTGCCAAGGAGGAAGAAAGGGCCCCAGAAGATAAGGAAATAGAAGCCTTGGCCAGGAGAGGCGAAGGTGATCGTAGATCGCCTAAAGAGAAGGCTGCTATGCCTGAGTGGCTAGAAAGGCAGCTTGACAAGAAAACTCTTGTACTAAAGGACCCAAGGGCGAGACTAGAGGCTATCTTAGCTCGAGCGCAGATCACAACGAGAAAATAAAAGAAGCCTAAGATCAAATCTAGGATAATGATGGATGCCTCTTGATCTCGAACTATCCAAATAGCAACGCCAGTGGTAGGCCAGGAGGGAACAACCTACAACATCTCCACCATGGATCTAGGAACCGCTAAAAGGGAATAGAAGGTGGGGCACCTTGAAGAATCAGTGGCTACAATAATACATCTGATAAAGCAGGACAAGGTTTCGAAAGATGAACTTAAATCACAAGTTGTTGCTTTGACGGATTATATCCAGCAATGGTCTTCGATGGATGACCTACCTACCATGTCCACGGCTCCACCCCAACTGTTGTCCAAAGAAAAAATTGATAAGATGGAGAGAAGAAAAAACTTGGAAAAGACTACAGAGGGTTGGTTCCAACAGGTCCTGTATGTCGGGAACATGGGTATTAGCTGGGCTGTTTGGACAGCCAACAAGTTCTTGGATCTGCTGCAATCTTTGGAAAGCACGAGGAAGCTCTGCACTGACTTCCCTGCAACATACAACTCCACCTTTCCAAAGATCAAGGCTATCCTTCAGTTGCCAAAAGCCACATGGAAAAAGGAGCTTGCATTCAACAAGGACGATCACTGGCTGATGGATGTGTGGCAATAGGACTTTAACAACATGAAGGAAAGGCTAGAACAGATAATGAGTAAAGTGGATCCGAATATCGAATGGATCAAGGAGATTACGGCAGAATGAGCTCATTATCTCAAGCTGATGACGAACTATGATATGCCCGTAATATAGATGGATCCAGAAAAGGTGAAACCTTACTTCCAGAAGAAGATGGAGGATGGGATGCCTGATGAAATAACAGTGGAATTTATGAGTTTCATTTCCCAAGCCTTCAATCAATTAGAGTTGTTTAGGGATCAGGGCACAAAATACGATGAGGACTGGAAAAGGCTAGAAGATAATGCCCAAGAATGGAGCTACCAAATGTTGTGGTACGAGATTATTGAGGTAGACAAGCTCCAGCCGGTCATCCTGAAGTTCATAGAGTAAACAGCTTCAAATAAGCAAGAGGACAGTCGTCTTGGCAATGAAGATCTCCCTAAGGAGTAACTACAGTAAAACAACAATCAAAAAAAGGAGAAAAATGCTACAGTGTCGTCACTAGAGGACGAAATAGGGAGAAGACAAAATATAATTTTAAATTGTAATATATTGAGGGTTGGTGAAACCCTATTTTGTAATGAATCTTGGCCACACAATGAAAATTAATCTTGGCCATTCATTTAACCTTTTGGACACTATAAATAGGGCTCTCCTCTCATTTGCAAGGGGAGTTGAGTTGTTGTAAAGACATGCTGCAGAAATTTATAATGAAAATATATTGACTTGGTGCATTTTTTGAGTTTTTCACATGTTACTTGATTCAACCTCCATTGTTAGATGCTTTATTTAGATTTGTATTACTGTTCTAGTTAGCTGTATTCTTGCTTTGATAGATTTTAGAAATGTTGTTTTGTAGTTGTGAAAATTCATGCCGTGTAGATACCTTCTTAGTCCATACTTTTTGTTGTTTGCTGCTGGTAGATGGCTGTGTAAAGTTAGTCTGGGCTTAAATTCAAAGTTGATCCACATTTTCATCTTTGTTCATGCATGCAAGTGGTGAATGAAAGGTGAAATATTTGAAGACCTTAAAAGATAGCATAAATCCCATGAGACTATGAGATTTATGGCTAAGTGGAATATTGTTTCCATGAAGTTGTCCATAGCAGGAACTCCATGATTATTGTTCATAGTTAGTTGCAAGTCTAGGAACCTTTCATCTTCCCCGCTCTTTTTCCTTTTTTTTATAAATAACCTATACCAAGGTTCATTGTGCATTGTAAAGCCAAAATTGAAGAAACATTGGAGTTTTGGACCGCTGTCCGAACCTACAGCCAAGTGAAATTCGACCTCCATCTCAAGAACTTCATATTTGAAGATCTACCTCACATCTAGCTACGTAAGTCCGCCCTATGATTACCGAAAAAATCACATCAAAATCAACTCAGGAATTCCATTCAAGTCATGACCTGACACCCGAGACACCTTGGGGAGATTTTCAGCAACTTCCCATGGAAAATTTCCTTTCAAGAGAGGTGGTGCATTCGTGTACTGCCTATGTTGATAAAGTGTGCAAAACACCCATCAACATAACTGGCACTAGAAGGAGGGCCTTGTGAAGCTGGATTGAATCGGACCGTTCTCCCCAAAAAGATTTCAAAGAGTTTTATGGTCAACACCAAATAAGGGAGAACTCCAAGAGTTGCAGCCTCCTACGAGGGAAAAGTGAACCAAGGGAAGTAGCGCTGCTTCTTCCTATCCCTCCATTCCACCCACTTCCATTCCACCTTCACCCTCATTCAGCTGGCATTCATCTTCCACCCAACCATCTGAAACTGCATTTTCACCTCCCTTCTCTGACAGCCAAGGGATTGCTTCTCTCCCAGCCCTTGCAGCCCAAGGTACAGGCCAAATAGCCATAGCTCAGGTGCAGTCCCAGACTGCTATTCTATTGTAGGCACAAACCCAACTTGTTGTTTTTCAACAATAGATACTACCACCACCTCCCGCCATGGCTTGGTTGGCACAAAATCCTTCACCCATACATTTCGCTGCTTACCACGACATGCCCAAGAATCCACAAGGCTTCTGTTCAAAGTTCAATCCTTATGACCCATAAAAAATAGTTGAAGAACATATCAAAATATTTGAAACAGCAATTACTAAAATGCAGGTTGATCATGAGGAAGTGGCATGTCACCTTTTTCCACATTTGTTAGGCGAAGAGGCTTTCTATTGGTACATCAATCTACCGAGGGGATCCATCACCTCATGGAACCTAATGAAGAGTGCTTTCTTGCAAAAATATAAGATCTTGATCAGCCCTTTCGAGTTATATAGGCAGTTTATGTCCGTTAGGAAGGAGGTCAACGAACCCATTGGATCCTTTAATGACTGCTTTCATCGTGCCTTCACATGGCTGTAGGACCCATACCTTCACAATGATGTTGCAGCTCTCTCGATTTACTATGCAGTGTTGGACAACCTCACATTGGCCTTGGTGAAAAGGATGTGACTGCCACCCGTCTCATTGGTAATAGCCTATACAGAGGTTGTTGTGGCTAGTGCAGATTTGGGGTAGAATATCTCCAGCCTACTGCTTTCTTTGGGGCCAGTAGCTCACCCGATGTAGATTCAAGGGCTTAATCAGGCATTCGCTCATCAGACCCCTCTTATGAACCAGATACCTCAGTTTCCCATCATCCCGCACCTAGGACAGCCACTAAATTATGCACCTCCCATGCCTTCCTATTTGCAGCATCAACCACAGCACAACTATTCTCAGGCTACCCCACAATAGCAGGGGTATTCTCAACAACCCCAGACGCCATTATACCTACTGGGGCCAAATTTTTCTCCAGCACATCAGAATCAGCTGGTAGCTCTGCCTGTCTTTCTCCAAAATTCGGCATCGTAGCCAGGCAACATGACTGAGAGAGACAAGTTAGAGGAACTAATAGAGATGATAAAGAAAATGTCCACAGAGATGACACACCTAAGAAATTAGAATAATCAGTTACAGGCATCCCAATGTAACTTCCAGGCCAATCTTAATAGGGATAACCGAGAAGCAAGTACCTCCTCTGGGCAGAATTATGATAGGGGGCAAAACTTTAAAAAAAGTTTAGAAAGGAGACTTTCTAAGAGGTAGAATTGTGCATGGAATACAAGGCCCAATAACGGGGGTGTCCCTACTCCCTTTGACCAACCGGCTAGCAACGAAAAGATAACTAGTGCCCAGAGTATACCTTGCCGAGGTAGCTTTGTCTAGATGGTGTCGGATTCACAAAACCAGCAGACACTCTGAGTTGGATTGTCCTGAATTCCAGATAGCTACTGAAATCTTCCAAGTAGAAGTGCAAAATGCAGTCGATAGTGCAGGTTGCAGGGACATTGTCCCATCTGAGCCATATGATTCCTCCTGTCTCGTGGTCAACCAAGCGCCATTTATGCGAGGTGACTGTAATGAGCCCGAAGTCAAGCCCGCTCCCGTTAGGAGTGAAGAAGTGCAAGAGATAAGTAATGAACAAACTTTGGCTCAGCTTTTCGATTCAGTAGATAATGTTCTAGTAGATGAAAAAGAACCATATGTAGATGAGGTCCACATGTTCCATCAAAGACCAACTCCCTACTTCCTGAGAAATAGGTAGGTAGGTGGACCTTTTACAACCTCTACTCTACCAAATAATATTGCTACCCCGCCTGACCCCAATGCCAGCAATAATCCTGGGCTTCCCCATATACCCACCCAATATCTCGACAAGTGTGAGCCTCGAAATCAGTCACAGAATCAACTCCAAGGCAAACCCCAAAACCAGTAGAGTCAAACAAAGGTCCAACCTCCTAGCTCTGCAATAGGTCAAACCTTTGGTTCAGAAATTGAGCAAATGGGTGAATACATGGCAGAAGAGTTCAAAAGAGTAAAAATTAGTTTGTTTGCCTTTGAACTTCTCAGAGTCCCCGATGTAAGGCACGCCTTCTTCAAGATCCTTAATGGAACCCCATCCTCCAGTACAATGTAGGAAACATCAGCTAAGAGAGTTACCTTTGAAGAACCTAGGCAAGAACCGGTGATACAAAATAATACCAGGAAAAGGAAGGATGTTCTCATAGATCAATCTGTAGGTAAGCAAATGGAAAAGGAACCAGATCAAAATATTAGGTAGGGTTTTAAAGATTGGCTATTTAGGAAAACTAGGGATAAAGTTGGTGATAGGAATGGGGGTCAGATAGCTCACATGGATACGCCTACGAGCATCTTCGAACGAAGGTTGGAAACTCCCCCTTTCCTTACCACCATTCAGATATTTAGAAAGAACTTGCATAACTGTCTGCTTGATTCAGGAGCATCTGCTAATGTTATGCCTTTGTCCATATGTAAGGCCCTTGGAATCACTCCCATGCCTTCAAGAAGGAAAGTGACCTAGTTGGATAAAATAGAGATCAACATTGTGGGAGAAATAAATTAGATCTCGATGTAGATTGCTATAGACCCAAGGATACAACAAGTCATTGATATTCAAGTGGTGGACATTCCTGACGCATATGGGATCATCTTGGGGAGGAAATTCACCAAGGCACTAAACGGATATACTGCCATGGACCTTTTTCACATGTGGCTGCCATGGAAAGGGCTGCCAAACCAAATCTGTATCGACCGCGAACCACGTATGAAATATATGATTACAAAATACAATAATCTCAATGAAGTGTTATTTTTTGAGACCAACTTGGGAAATTACTGTCCTTTCACCTGCCAAAATGAACTTGAGCCTCTGGAAGAATGCGCTGCCGAAGTACTCTTAGTGTTGTGCAGTCCTCCGACCAATTTCACTCAAATGCCTCCGAGTACAGAAATGTTGGTAGAGTCAGATGATGAACCCAATGAAGGCGACAATTGGGGACTACTCAGTGGTTTCCAGGAGTTCATTGAAAAGTGTGCTAGAGACTAACTCAGCTTGGGTGCCCGAATGGATTTCCAAGATCTCTTATTGCCAAATTGGTGCAGGGTTCACAATGCTGACCACTCCGAGTTTGATTGTTGCCTATGTCAAATAGTAGTAGAACATGTTAAAAAATTAGCCGCCCCTTAGACGGGGATGCCAAAAGAGGTCCTAGCAGAACCACCAGCTATTCAGCACCCTGAGTTAGAGGATGCCCCTAAGATTGCAAAGGCAACCACCCAGTCAAAATAAAGTAAGAGCTTAGTTGGACCCAAAGTCAAAAAACTCTCCAAATTTTGGACGCTCTAATTTGATGGGTCCAAGTCAAAGCAAGGAGCTAGTGTTGAGTTCGAACTCATCAGTCTAACAAGAAAGACCTTTCTTGCTGCCCACAGATTATAGTTTTATTGCACCAATAATGTAGCAGAATATGAGGCTTTGGTCCATGGCCTTCTCATGGCCTTGAAGAAAAATGTCAAAATGTTGCAAGTTTTTGGGGATTATGAACTCGTAGTTAAACAAGTTAGGAAGTTATACTCCTGCCATGATAGGAGACTTGCAAACTATAGGCATAGGGTCTAGGATCTCTTAGAGGATTTAGATGCGTTCAATATACAATTCATTCCTCGTACTCAAAATCATACATCTAATGCCTTGGCTCAAGCAGCTAGCACTTTGCAACCCCTCTCTTTGTCTGGGCATAAGAAATTCACAGTTGAATTGACATCCATGCCATCTGTCCTAGATAATGTCACTTATTTTCAAGTTTTCAGCAATGACAAACATATTCTTGAATTCAGCACAAGTTTTGATGTCTTCACAGCCTAGATAATTGATGAAGTCGATCCACATGAAACTAAGTTGGATATAGAGGGGGTTATTAACCTCAAAACTAATACGATTCCCAGGGGCATTGTTTAGCTAGAACGTATATTTGATTTGGACCAGATTAGAGACCAAAACCATCCAAACAAAGAAGGAAGCCATAAGCAACCAATGTGATACTCACAACCTTGGGACAGTCGAGGAAATCAAGAATATTTTTATTGGAAAAGTGTGCACGGAGGAAAAGAAGGGAATCACCGATGCATTGCGGAAGTACCATGATGTGGTGGCATGGAGCTACGAGGATTTAAAGACATATGACACATCCATCATCATGCATACCATTCCTCTCAAGGTAGAAGTGAGGCCATTCCGTCAGCGGTAGCATCCAATCAATGCCTTGTTGGAACCCATCATTTACAAAGAGGTGCAGAAGTTGCTCTCAGCAAGGATTATTTTCTCGATCAGAAAAAAGAATGGGGAGATCAGATTGTCTGTTGATTTCTGTAATTTGAACCGAGCTTTGGAGAAGGACAACTATCCAATACCTTCATTGGATGAGATGATGTAGATCATTAATGGCTTTCAAATAATGTCTTTCCTCGATGGGTACTCTGGGTACAACCAGGTAATGGTACAGTATGAAAACCGTCATAAAACAACATTCACCACTAAGTGGGAGATGTTTGCTTACCTAAGAATGCCTTTTGGGCTTATCAACACTAGCGCCACCTTCCAACGCGCCATGGATATTGCCTTCAAAGATCTAATTGGCAAGTGCATAATCATCTACATGGATGATTTAACTGTGTTTTCTAAAAGGCGAGGTGATCACGTCTCTGATTTATGCAAAGTGTTTCAAAGGTACAGGGAATTTGGAGTTTCCCTTAACCCCAAGAAGTGCATTTTCGGTGTGACTGAAGGTAAGTTGCTCAGGCACATCATTTCAGAATGGGGAATCTCTATAGACCCTGAACGTATCCAATCCTTGCTGAAAATCCCACCACCAGGTAGCAAGAAAGAATTAAAATCCTTCTTCGAGAAGATCAACTTCGTCAGGAAATTCATCACAGGTTTTGTAGAGATTGTTAAACCCCTTAATGCTATGTTGAAACAGGATGCCAAAGTTGAATGGACTTTCGAAGCCAAACAAGCCTTTGAAGAAATCAAACGGACCATTGTTGAGGTGCCTGTACTAGTCAGCCCAGATTATCTGAAGTCGTTCTATATCTACTCGTTCACTTCAGAACATTCTTGTGCTAGCATCTTGACCCAGAAAGATGGTGAAGGAAATGAGCACCCAATCACCTTCATGACTGCTCCCCTGGAAGACACTGAATTGTGATACCACAACGTAGAAAAGCAGGGATATGCTCTCGTCAGAGGGGTGAAAAAAATTTGGCATTATATAATGTGCAATAAAGTGTTTGCCATTGTCCTAGACCCAGTAGTGAAGACGCTGCTCATGCAAAATGAATTAGGTGAACGAAGAGCCAAATGGGTCACCCTGCTCCAGGAATATGACATAGAGATCCAGCTAATGAAGCTAGTGAGAGGACAAGCACTTACCCTCACAATTGTTGAAGCAGCAGCAGAGGCTGGACCCGAACTCACTATGCAATAGTACCAGCTTGAGGATGTTTCCCCAAGAGAATGGTACGAGAATGTCGTCTACTATTTACTAAACCACAAGTGTTTGTCGTACCTGCAGGGAGTCCAAAAGCATGCCCTTAGATTGAAAAGTAATGGTTACATGTTACAAGGGTCCATCCTATACAAGAGAAATCACGAAAGCATTTACTTAAGATGCCTTGGTAAGGAGGAGGCAGATCGAGTCTTAAAAGAGTTTCATGACAAATTTGGCACTAGCCATGGATCTAGTCCTTCCACGGCACATCAGATTTTGAGAGCGGAATATTATTGGCCAACTGTCTTCAAAGATGCTCATTGTCATGTTCGCTCATATCACATATGTCAGATAGCCGCCACTAAGGAAAAAAATGATGATGTCCCACTGTAGCCTATGTTGGAGGTAAGGTCGTTCACACAATGGGGCCTCAATTTCATCGGTCTAGTAAGCCCTCCATCATCCGTGGGACACAGGTACATTCGTACTGCAACTGATTACTGCACTAGACGGATAGAAGCAATCGTATGTAAGTAATGCACAACTAAAATAGTTACTAACTTTTTGGAAAGTTTCATTTTAAATCGCTTAGGTTGTCCTTATGCTTTGGTGTGTGACAATGGACCTACTTTTGCTTGGTTGAAATTTGCTAGTTGGGCATTCGACTACGGGATCGCCCTTAAATTCTCATCTAATTACTACCCCCAAGGCAATAGCCTAGTTGAATCTACAAATAAGAACCTGATCACGGTTATCAAGAACCTGTTGGATAGAAATCCCAAGGACTGGCATACCTAGCTCTGTTTCACCCTTTGGGTAGACTGCACTCACCATAAAGGTGCCCTTGGCGATTCCCCATTCCATCTCGTTTATGGCCTAGAACCCATATTTCCTATCCATCTAAAGATTCCCACTCTGCACTTTATCAACGACTTTTATGAGGGAGGAGATTGTAGAGAAGCTCGGTTAGCTAAGCTCTTGCATTTAGAGGAAGTTTGAGACCGTGCAATAGAAAATTTTGCCAAACATCAGGGCATGGTTAAGAGATGGTTCGACCACCGAGCCAAAATTAAAGCCTTTAGAATTGCAAATTTGGTCATGTATTGGGACAAGGCCTACGAAAAGAAAGGGGGACACAACAAATTTGATAAGCTTTAGCTTGGCCCCTTTCAAATAGCTGAGATTTTGGGAGACAATGCCTTCTGCCTAAAGACCTTAACTAGTGAAAGCGTCTCGTTGCCGGTCAATGGGCAGCACCTGTAGCATTACTTCCAGGCTTGAGCTCATTCAAGCTCTTTTTTGTAAATATTTGTATATAGGTTAGGGTAGGTTTCCCTTTTTTGTTTGCTTGCATCTTCCTATTTTGCGTCACTCTTTTACTTTTTCCCTTGGTAGTTTGTTTCGAAAGGATGTTCCTTGCCCCCTTTGCGGTGGTCGTGCTTGCTTGATGAATGGTTCGCTTTGTTGTCCACCCTTGGTGTTTTTTGGCTAAACATTCACTCTCGACTATTGGTCTCTGAAGGTTGCCCATGAATGATTTCCTTGTTTGGACTCTACCTTAGAACTTAACCCTTGGTTGGATCTCTTTACATACATCTCAGCTCACACACAAAACACATAATAATCATTTTTAAAGGACTATACCATGGTTACTATGACACCCTAGTTAGCAAAAAATCTTAAGTCTGCTCCAGTGACCACTGTGGTCCCAAACCCATTGTAGGCTTCAGTGCTTACCCGGTCGAGCAAAAGATAAATGAGAAAATGTACATTGAAAGAAATATCAAAACAAAAGAGAAAAGGAATTCTAAAAACTAAGCGACCATATGGGTGTGCGAGTAACTCTACCAAGGCTATGGACGCCCAGCCGGTAGTAGAGAAATATCCATGGGAATACAGCGACAACTTCATCAGGGCTATGGACGCCTGACCGGTAGTGGAGCAATGTCCAGGTTACTTTTGGTGTTAGACGATTTATGTAGCTTGCTCAATTGGATTAGCAACCCCTGGTCACCATCCTACAGAAAGGAATGAGTTCACTACACACACTTCTAAGATGTCCTGTAGACTGGCCCAATTAAGGATCTCGTTCTCCCAGTTCACCTTTGGAAGTCCACTCATGGTCTGTGAAACCACAAATTTTGGGTTCTGGATGGATATTTATCTTTAGAATGCTCAGGAGCGTATCCCAGCGGAGTCACCATTTGTTGTGCCCTTAACACACACGCCCCGTTCAGAAACAGGGACCCTCTTTTTCTTTCAACTTGTCAGGTCATCGTTTTGTCACCGCCTCATTTTGCATACCCTATTTTGGTGTCCCAAATGGTCAGTGTACCTCCAAAGTCTCATCTTAAGTTGATCGTGTTTCGCCCCTTTAATTTTGTCAAGTTTTGGGGTCATGTGGGGTCTCTCTGGCAGTTTGTCTCTGCCAGCCGCCTTGGACCAGGCCGGGCCTGCCCCTACAATAGCTTTCCCTGTCGTGTCCGCTGTCCTAAATGGCAAATGGATTGTGTCTTCCCAGACCCTGGGGCCCAGATCCTTGTTCTCTATCTGGTGAAAATTGTAAAGTTTCCAAGCTGCCTTCGAACCTGCCGGGCCCCAACCTCCAGACTTCTTCTCCCGGAGTTCTGTGAGGGCTTCGTCATTCCCGACGGTGAACCTTTGGTGGAACTCCGCCCTCTGGACCCCAAACTCCACTTCACCGCCCGTGATTTTAGAATGGAATTTTCCAAACAGCCACCACCTTGCGTCTTCTCAGCCGCCAGACCCCGAACCTCCCACCGCCATCCGTGGATTTGAATCCACCAACCTAATTGCTTATCATACTTGCATTTAATATGGCCATTAATGGTGGCTGGGGTATAAATATCTTACCCAAACCTGTCATTCTCACTTGTCAATGTTCCAAAGAGAGGTCAGAGAACCTCACAGAGGTGTCCACCATCTTCGTTAGTCGTCGCCTTTGCACTTGTTGCCATCACCTTGCCGACTGTTGGTGGATTCCACCCCTTGCCGCATCGAGTGTCTAAGGTAGGTTTACCATTTGCCCTCCTAAGTAATTTTTTCATGATTTTAAAGGTTTAAAATGAACAACACGAGTTAAAGGGGGCATGTGATTGATAAAGTATAACACAACGTACAAAACCCACATCTTCAAAACTTGAGAAAAACCTCCAAAATACCCTCATGATCAACCCGGAGCTTCATTCACGCGTGGCTATTCTTCACAGGGGCATTCACCCCTCCCGAGCCTGGACTCTTCTTTCACTTCCTGGACTTGAACGAAAATCGCAATCTTCAAAACAGCCGCACCATCTCCCGAGCTCGGACCATCAGATTTTCGCTGATGGTTCATCGTCTTGCTCACAAAACAAAAGTCTTAAGACGACCTCCATTTTGGCCTCCCGGGCCCACACCTCTGGGCTTCCGCGTCTGGGAGTTTGCCACGTTCCCACCATTCTTTAACTGTGAAAGGGTCCTATCCGCCCGGTCCTTAGGGCCCGCCTAGCAAATCGCCATCTGTAGTTTGCATTTACTAACCGCCTTCCAGCTCCCCGACTCCCAGTCCGCATACTTCTATCCCCGGGTTTCCGTGTGGTCTTCGCCGTTGCGAATGGCAGATGTGCAACATCCTCTCGCCTCTCAAGTCCTGGCCCCCCTTTTTCCATGATGGTTCCAAACTTTGGATTTTGGCATCCTCGACCACGCCAGGCTCTATCATCCGAGACTCCATCCCATCTTTGCCGCTCAAAAGGGGAAAATCTTGCCCGCCCTTCCAAGCTCCGGGCTCCGCCTTCCCGATCACCATGAAACTCAATTTGAAAACCCAACATCCAACCGAAGTGCCAAGTCCAGTCTCCAGGCCGCCCCTTCCCGACATTCACCCGACAATCGTCATCTCGAACGGTGAAAGCACAACGGCTTCCCAGCTCCTTAGGCTCGAATGATTAAAACTGCAAAATTACCAACCGCCCTTGGGCCTGCTGGGTCCTGGACCCTGGAGTTTCGTCCCCAAAACTCCGTTTCTACTCGGCCATTCCAAACGGCCAACTTCGGACAACTTTTTGGCCTTGTAGCTTCGGTTGCTCCCAAATTAACCCAAATGAGCTCAAATTTGAAATCTGATCTCAACCCACATGCTTAAATTCAACCCTCTTTGTTATGATCCTTTTGAACCATCAAAATTCAGTCAGGAAAAGTCTCTCAGATCACTCTACCCCATTTTTCTTTCCAAAATAGCATTCCTTCCAGCGAAGTTCGGGCCTCCAGGCTCGGATTGTCTGAAAGCCATCAACTAAAAGATTAATGACATCAGGAAGTAGAAGTATCATTTTACAAGCGATAAATTATTTAAAATTTGATTTTGTCCATGGGATTTCGACTAACATGAATACTTTCATGATCAATTGCACTGACTGCACCTTTGCTTATAGAATATATGGAATCAGGTGCAAGACCTTCAGGGACAGCTGTGGAAAAGGACAAAGGAAAGAAGTCAGGCAAGACTCCTTGAGGAAGAGAAGACAAGGACCAAATGAAGTACCAGTTCCAGGGTGAACCTCTGCACTCAAAGGTTACCATGAATTGGAAGGAAATCACCGACACCAATATCGGTCATGTCGATATTGATGAATTTACACAAAGGATCAGGGTCAATCTGATGACCAAGAATGCAAGGCTGATCAGACAAAGTAGAATTGCAAAAGTTATCAACTTCCCTCCATCCCTTGTGGCCACTGAATTGGTCATGGCTTGTCGGAAGGCATATCAACCTGACACATGGACAATTGTTGACATAGATGGTAACATTCTCGCTGACATGTTTGCTGAAGGAATCACAAAAACCTTTCATATTCTAACTTTTCAAGAAATGGAAATGCCTACTATAGAGGAATGCCAAGCAGCATGGGATGATAATTCGGCGGGCTACAAAAGGTTATAAATCAGCATTGGCTTAAAGAAAAGCGGGGCAGCGCTGTGAAGGTTCCTCACGAACTCTTTCGCAGTGATTTCTATGAAGATTACCACGACCTGGTCACAATGCTAAGAAGGGTTATGGGTCTTCCTACGGCTGCCTTCTTTCAGGAGTGGATGGTGTACTTTATTGAGCAGATCCTCGACAAGAATGAAGATGTTACCACAAAGACCTCATTCTACTGGGGAGGTATAATAATCGACTACTTCCATGAGCAGATCATCAATGTCAACAAGAGTTCCATGTTCAACATGACTTCGTATCTCATCTACTCCTTGGCAGATCAAAGGCAGTACAATGGGTTGTTTGTTGCACCTGATCAGGAACATGGTCGAAAACTCAAGGCCTATGACAGATACCCCCAGCTCTAGTACCAAAACTTCAAGAAGGAATATTACAGGGTAAATGACGCCTTCATTGGCCATACCATTAGAATGATTGTCGGGGATTTTGAGAGAAGGGTTTCCCATAGTGCCTGGGAATTCTTGAAGTAATATGCCTTCCTCTTCCTTCAATACCCAAAGTTCACATACATCCATGCCCAAGGCTTCACTGAAAGACCAAGCAAGCTTCCTTGATACCCCAATGACCGGATCATCCTATCAGAGCTTTCTCGGAAGTTCAAACACATACAAGCAATCTTCAGTGGCAAACACGTAGCAGGGATCTCTAATCCCATGACCCTTGGCCAGGCTATGTATAGATTACAAACTTCCCAGTGCACCGGTAACTTCGAGAAAGAACTAAAAGATTAACATTTTCACCTACACACTGCTCACCCATGAATGGACCCATATGGTCATGTAAGGAAGGCACTAGGACCGGGATTCGCTCATATGCACCACATTGAGGACTTTTGGGGGGATTGTCAGGATGATAAAGTGGTACGTGTAAGGCACTATATGTGGATGACTGCTTATTTTATAAGAAAGGTGCAACCATTTCCCATACCAGATCAAGTCAAGGAGGACAAAAGCACCATAATGGACCCCAGGTACCCTACAGTTGCCAATTTGTCGATACCAACAATTAACTAGGATGAGCAAGAGGTCGATGACCTCGATATTATAACCAAGCCAATCTTGGCCCGTACCAAGGAGCGGCTTGATGGGCAGGTAGCCCGATTAAGACAACAAGGGGTGGTCCTCCACTGTGACTACTCCTCTTTCCTCCGCCGCAATGTCACCCACTACATCACTCCCATTGGCTACTGTAGAGGCACTAATGCAATATCTCCCCCCGAGCTCTCCCAGATCCTTATGGATCCCACTCTTCAAACGACCCTTTCACAGGTCCTCGCTACTGCTAAACCTTCAAAACTGCCAATAGGGCCACTGGCTATGGAGGCCACCATGCTAATCTCCGAGGAGTGGGAGAGGCGAGAACAGGAGGCCTCGAAGCCCTTTGAAGAGGAGGCCGATGAATACCACGAGCACCCGGAGTATGAACACCGCATAATCAATAGGGTGGACTATGAAGAGGAAGGAACTGGCTCCTCAGAGAGCAGAGATGAGGAGGATGATGCCGGTGGTAGGGTCATTGTGCAAAACTTCAACGATGATCTTGAAGAAGAAATAGCTCGACAGCTAAGGGATACTAAAGGGAAGGTAGCGGGGTCGCCTCTTAGGGAAGGAAATCAATAGGAAGATAAACCTAAGGATGAGGCTCAAACCGTCAAGAGCCTCGAAATTGAGCAGCCGAAGGAACACACACACGAGGTTGGGCTGACTAAAGAAAAGGAGGGGAAGGAGATGGAAGAGAAAGAAAGTCCCGAGCAATAATTATCTATCAACCCTCCTATTAAGAGCCTTGTGTTCATCCAGGACTCTGATGGAGAAGAATGAGATACTGCTAAGGAGGAAGAAAGGGCCCTAGAAGATAAGGAAACAGAAGCCTTGGCTAGAGAGGTGAAGGTGATCGTGGATCACCTAAAGAGAAGGTTGCTATGCCTGAGTGGCTAGAAAGGTAGCTCTTGAAAAGAAAACTCATGTACTAAAGGACCCAAGGGCAAGACTAGAGGCTATCTTAGCCCGAGCACAGATCACAATGAGAAAAGAGAAGAAGCCTTAGATCAAATCCAGGATAACGATGGATGCCTCTAGATCTCGAACTGTGCAAATAGCAATGCCTGTGGTAGGCCAGGAGGGAACAACCTACAACATCTCCACCATGGATATAGGAACCGCTACCAGGGAATAGAAGGTGGGGCACCTTGAAGAATCAGTGGCTACAGTGGTGCATCTGATAAAGTAGGACAAGGTTTCAAAAGATGAGCTTAAAGCACAAGTTGCTGCTTTGACGGATTATATCCAACAATAGTCAATGGTGGATGACCTACCTACCACATCCATGGCTCCACCCCAAGTGTTGTCAAAAGAATAGATTGATAAGATGGAGAGAAGAAAGAACTTGGAAAAGACTATAGAGGGCTAGTTCTGACAGGTCATGTATGTCGGGAACATGGGTATTAGCCGGCTATTCAGATAGCCAACAAGTTTTTGGATCTGCTACAATCTTTGGAAAGCACAAGGAAGCTCTGCACAAAATTCCCTACAACATACGACTCCACCTTTTCAAAGATCAAGGCTATCCTTCAGTTTCCAAAAGCCACATGGGAGAAGGAGCTTGCATTCAACAAGGACGATCACTGGCTGATGGATGTGTGGCGGCGGGACTTTGACAACATGAAGGAAAGGCTGGAATAGATAATGAGTATTAAAGTGGATATAGATATCGAATGAATCAAGGAGATTAGGGTGGAATGTACTCATTATCTCAAGTTGATGACAGAGTATGATATGCCCGCAGTACAGATGGATCCAGAAAAGGTGAAACCTTACTTCCAGAAGAAGATGGAGGATGGGATGTCTGACGAAATAATGGTGGAATTCATGAGTTTCCCTGCCTAGGCCTTTGATCAATCAGAGTTGTTTAGGGATCAGGGCACAAAATACGATGAGGACTGGAAAAGGCTAGAAGATAATGCCCAAGAATGGAGCTACTGAATGCTGCAGTACGAGATTATTGAGGTAGACAAGCTCCAGCTGGTCATCCTTAAGTTCATAGAGTATACAGCTTCAAAGAAGCAAGAGGATAGCCCTCTTGGTAGTGAAGATCTCCCTAAGGAGTAACTACAGTAAAATAGCAATCAACAAAAGGAGAAAAATGCTACAGTGTCGTCACTAGAGGACGAAATAGGGAGAAGACAAAATGTAATTTTAAATTGTAATATATTGAGGGTTGGTGAAACCCTATTTTGTAATGAATCTTGGCCACATAATAAAAATTAATCTTGGCCATTCATTTAACCTTTTGGACACTATAAATAGGGCCCTTCTTTCATTTGCAAGGGGAGTTGAGTTGTTGTAAAGACATGCTGCAGAAATTTATAATGAAAATATATTGACTTGGTGCATTTTCTGAGTTTTTCACATGTTACTTGATTCAACCTTCATTGTTATATGCTTTATTTAGATTTGTATTACTATTTTAGTTAGTTGTATTCTTGCTTTGATATATTTTAGAAATGATATTCCGTAGTTGTGAAAATTCCTGTCGTGTACATACCTTCTTAGTCCATATTTTTTGTTGTTTGCTGCTGGTAGATGGTTGTGTAAAGTTAGTCTAGGCTTAAATTCAAAGCTGCTCCATATTTTCATCTTTGTTCATGCATGCAAGTGGTGAACGAAAGGTGAAATATTTGCAGACCTTAGAAGATAGCACAAATCCCATGAGACTGTGAGATTTCTGGTTAAGTGGAATATTGTTTTCATGAAGCTGTCCATAGCAGGAACTCCATGATTATTGTTCATAGTTAGTTGCAAGTCTAGGAACCTTTCATCTTCCCCGCTCTTTTTCCCCTTTTTTTAGAAATAACCTATACCAAGTTTCATTGTGCATTGTAAAGCCAAAATTGAAGAAACATCGGAGTTTTGGACCGCTGTCCGAACCTACAGCCAAGTGAAATTCGACCTCCATCTTAGAAACTTCGTATTTGAAGATCCACCTCGTATCCAGCTACATAATTCTGCCCTGTGATTACCAGCAAAATCACATCAAAATCAACTGAGGAATTCCATGCAAATCATGACCTGACACCCGAGAGACCTTGGGGAGATTTTCAGTAACTTCCCATGGGAAATTTCCTTTCAAGAGAGGTGGTGCATTCATGTACTGCCTGTGTTGAGAAAGTGTGCAAAACACCCATCAACAATGCTCATGCCTCTAAATGATCTTTTTTGGTAATTTTATAAGTACTCGGTGTTTTAATGATAGAAATAATATTAGACTCGAAGAAATCTATAAATACCACTATAGCCTCTAGTATGAATGCAACCTAGACATGCAATTCTAACAATACAATGTTGTCATCCCAGTAATTTATTTTGCTTGGTATCTATTGTCACCTAGAATTGCACCCTGTGCAGAGTTTACAATAAACTGAGCATTCTAGAGCAACATGGGATCATCTCAAGGCTGTGGGTCACCTATAACTGAAATGAACCTTTGGAGAAGATCGGCTTCCTTTGGGTATCACCTAAACTATTGATTCTTTGAGAGAAAAGAGGAAGAAGATGCATAAATTAAAAGACCACACTAGGATGATACATCGAATGATGAGAAATCATGAAATGAACACAAAAAGTACACTTGAAAGACCAATTGCTATTCTCGGAACAAAATCTTTCAGATTTAATGCTTGTCTTTCTTATAGGTTTGGTCTACATACACATCTCAGGAAGGAAAGATTGATTTTCACAACTCTAAGATATGAATGCAGTATTATGGAAAACACAGTTAGAAACTTGCAAGCTCAAAAAGAAAGATACAGAAATGAGAATCATACAAATATGAAGACAAACTTCCAAGGTAAATTTTTGTGTTGTATTCAAGATTTCAGCTTAGTTACAGAAAACATACATTGACTGAGAAAGGATTTGATTGAAAATAACTAACTCTTCAGAGTGTGCAATCAGAACTACTTACAAAAAGGCAACAAATGCCTTATATACAAACTGATACGTTGGCCCCTTAGGGCTTACAAAAATATCCTGATTCGGGATAGAATTTCCCCAATATTTTATCGAATTAATGTTGAAATCCTGCGTGTCCCTGTTGTTGGTGTCGGTGTGAAACATTCTCGAAGAAGTCCTCTTCAGATATTCCTTCAGCTACCACATTTATTCGATCCATCGCGTCCAGTAGAGCTACTTCGGCCACACCATGAATGATCTGATCCTGCAACAGATACACGTCACCCTTCATCCTGTCAATGCTCTTTGTACTGCCATGGTTTACCCCTAGATCTTTCTAATTGGCCAAGTGAAAACCACGCAGCCCTGTAGCCGGTCAAAAGTCCTTTGAATGGAAATGCATCTCGGCAAGACATACGCTGAGGTATGAACCCTCGGCCAACTTCTTTTCTTTCAACCTGACTCATTTCGGTCAGAAAGAGGTTGCCCCGAGCTCATTATGTTATGTCGAAGACCTCCGTGTTTGGTGATATTCATGGCGGGCACCTTTTGTTTTAGCAAGACATTGGTCTGCCGGCCAGACCTCATATCGAGCACCTTTTTCTTTTGCCGACATTGCCTTTTTTTTCACCGTGACCTTTATCCTTCGGCAAGACACCTTGCCAAAGGCGATATCCTTTGCCGAGATCTCCCTTTGTCTACCCGAAAATCCATCGTTGTGCTTTTGGCAAGAGTCCTTCCGAATTGCTTTTGTCTCGGTGAGGACTCATCCTTCCCTTCGGCAAGACTTGTTAGTTTTGCTAAGACCTCTCCCTGAAACCCTTGTGTTACACCGAAGATCTTTTCCTATTCACCGAGACTTCACTCCGTCGGCCAGACCTCACATCGACATGACTTCATGGTGGGACCGTTGGCTTTCGGTGAGACTCCATGCATTCGCCAAGACTTCCTAGCGAAGGCATCTCCTCTTGGCGACCTCTTTCTTTGGATTGAAGGTTTCATTGTTTAGCAAGACCGTCTCTGTTCGCCGAGACACTATATCGAGCTCCATTTATTTACCCCAAGTTCATTCCTCTCCACCAGGCTCGAGCCTCCTATGGCCTTCAGCGAGATCTTACCAAGTCGGCAAGACCTCCCACCGATGGCTTTATCCTATGGCGAACTCCCTATCTCCTGGCCAGCTTCTTTTCTTCGCTGAGACCTACGCCGAAACCAACATCATCTGCCGACCATCCATTTGCTATCGGCGAGACATCTCCACCTCAGCGAGACATTATACATAATGCACCTCGTTATTCTAAAAGACCTTGCATACTCACGGGTCGTTGAGACCTAATGCACCCCCCACCGATGAGTCTATCTGTTACAAGTATGTCACTGTAGCTTTCGCCCATCGGAGAGACCTCTCATAGACTATATTTGCTATGCTGAAAGGCCTCATACATTGAGAGTCGCCGAGACAAGGAAGTTGTTATGCCAACCAGGAGCCTTCATGTCTTCCATCGGCGAGACCAAAGGTCAGTCGTCGAGACCTTACGGCGATCGCCCCGAAATACGCTGATGAGTAAATCCTTCTGCCACCGACAGACGAGACAAAAATGAACTCATGTCGATATGATATATGGCCACCCTACACACTGTTGGTAAGACAAAGAAAAGTCACCATGACATCCCCGCAAAAACTTAAATTCCTGCCGATACGATATATTCTACTCCCCAGTTGGCGAAACAAGAAGATTTCGCTAAGACCCTATGCCGATAGAATAAGGCTCCGCTGATGAATCACCATATACCTAGTCGGGGAGAGATGATAAAATCGGTAAGACACAACCCCGACGGTGAAAACATGTGCTGATAGAAACCCCATGGTCGCCAAAACAAATGAAGCATCCCTCTGAATGAAGTATGCAGAAGCCTTTTGATTGTCGTGACATCGGATGATTCCTACCAATAGGCAACATAGACTCATCCGATGCAGAAAACATAACCTGAGTTAGGGAAACATTCACGGACCTATGCCGATACGAACCAGGATACAGAGAATGCAAAAACTAAGGGAACAACCAATGCAACATGGTAAAAATGTGGGTAGAAATTGTTCAAGAGGGAACCTAGCATGAAAAACCTTCGATGAAGAGATCCCATTTGACCCTTATGACACCTGCAACATAGATGCTTGACTGATTGTGCTTGAGGGTGTAAACCAGGTAACATTTTTGGCAATTTTTGCGAGATGTTTGCCTGCTAAACATGAAGACCGGTAGCCTAGGCCTATCCATTGGGCATGGAGTCGTTAGAAAACTTAGAGGACAATTAAAACGTCAGCTTGCACATGGCCCCAACCTTATAAGATTTATAGGACACAACAGGTGGCCAAAACGGCAAGACAGGGGAAACAAAAAGAGAAGATATATACTATGCTGAAATAGCACTTATGGAAAACATAAAACCTACACTATTATGTACAATAGATAGACTGTGTCAAATTTGAAAACAAGGCTTAAGGTGTATCCCATTGACTTTGATAGGAAGCAATTCACCTTCTATTGTAGCTAGTTGATATGCATTGTGTTCTTTGCAATCTCTGATGATGAATGGACCTGTCCACATGTTATCAAATTTAGTGTGATGGCCAGGTCTGCTTTTGAGAACGTCCCACTTCAGTACAAGGTCTCCCACCTTGAAAACCTTTGTTGTTGCCCTTTTGTCAAATGTCTTCTTTGTCTGGAGCTGATGATACTCCAAAGCCTTCATTGCTCTGTCCCTTGATTCCTGGAGCTCCATAAGCTCTGCATATCTTACAGACATTGGGTTATGTCCTTCAAGCATTTCCAACTGATGAACAATGTCTAGAGCTGGAAGCTCCACAGACAGGGGCAATCTTGCCTCCTTACCATAGACCAACATATATGGCGAATCACCAATAAACCTCCTAGGGGTCACTCTATCTGCCCAAAGTGCATTATTTAAACTGACGTGCCAGGTCCTTTAGTTGTCCTCTATGGTCCTTTTAATAATTCTGATGAGGTTTTTATTTGTGCTCTCAGCTAGGCCATTACCCTGGGGGTAATAATTTGAAGATGTGTTTAAATGAATACCATGCCTAACGGCCCATTCAGTTACTCTTAGACCCATGAATGCAAGGGCATTATCAGATATGATGGAGTCAGGTACCCCAAACCTGGTGACTATATCTTCATAGAAGCTCAAGACTGAAGACTCCCTTGCTTCTTTCAAGGCTATTGCTTATGTCTGCCTTGTAAAGTAGTCTGTGGCTGTAAGTACCCACTTGTGACCAGCACTGGAAGGTGGGTTTATTGGACCGATGAAATCAATTCCCCATCTCATAAAGGGCCGCTCTACTTGAATTGGATGCAGAGGCATAGCTGGAAACTTTTCCTTTCCCAAAAATAGGGCGCACTTGATGCACTTTCTTGACCAGGAATACGCATTCTTGAACAAGCTGGGCCAATAGTAACCAGCTCTCGTGATTTTCCAGGCAGTGGTTCTAGGAGCAAAGTGACCTCCTGCAGCTCCATCATGAAACTCATGAAGCACCTTTTCAATTTGGTCACTATGAATGCATCTTAATAGGACACCACTTAGATCCTTTTTGAAGAGAGCATTATTTACCAACACATATGGTATGGACTGTAATCTAAAGTATCTCCTTTTAGCTCTGTTTAATCCTAATGGGCATTCACCAGTCTATAAGAAATGGGTCATATCTTGGACCCAATTGGTTGTCTCTATAGGTACATCATTTTGAGCATTCTGAACCTCATTTGCATTAGCAAGGGTAACATCTTTTTCTAGCTCAATATCACTATTCGACCCAGTAGCAAGTTGTTCACAAAGACCTTTACCTCTAACCAGCTTGGTGATCTTGATGTCTATGTCATACTCCATGATCTTGGTAATCCATCCTGCTCTTTTTTCATTCAAATCCTTATTCAATAAGAATTCTTTCACACTTGAGTGTGCCACCATGATATGAATTCTATTATGAGAGACCAAAGGCTTGAACTTCTTAAGGCTTTTGATCACAGCAAGAATGTGCCTCTCCACAAAGGAGTATTTATGTTCATAGTCGACTAAGCCTTGGCTGAAGAAAGCTATTGGTTGCTCTAAATTCTCTTCATTTTTTTGAACCAATATTGCAGAAATGTTACTTGTGCTACCATAAGCATACAGATAAAAGTTTTTGGAAAAATTAGGATTTACCAATGTGGGAGTTGCTGCTAAGGCCTCCTTGACCTTTTCAAAACTATTCTTGGCATCCTTTGTCCAACTAAAGATTGCATTTTTCTTTAACATAGATGTTAAAGGTTGTAACAAATTTGCAACATCAGGGATGAATCTTCTTAGAAAGTTGATCTGGCCCAGAAAGCTCTATAGGCCCTTCTTATGATTAGGCAGCGGCAACTCTAGTATGGCTCTGACTCTTTCAGGGTCAATAGTAATTCCTTGCTTTGACACTATGTGTCCTAATAATTTCCCTTCATGGACAGCAAAGATACTCTTCCTTGGATTGAGAGAGATACCGAATTCTCTGCATTTTTCAAACACTTGCCTAAGATGCAACAGATGCTCATCAGCATTCTTAGAATATACTGTTATGTCATCTAGGTAAATCAGTATGATTTTGTTGATCGGGTTTTGAAACGCCATGTCCATAGCCCTCTAAAATGTGGCACCAGCATTGGTCAAACCAAAAGGCATCCTTTTGTATGCCATGGTGCCCCATTTAGTTGTAAAAGCAGTCTTAAACCGATCTTCCTCTTTAACCAACACCTGATTATATCCTGAGAAACCATCTAGCAATGAAAACCTTTCAGAACCAGCAACCTCCTGTAAGATTCGTTCCATGGAGGGCAGTGGGTAGTGGTCCTTTAGAGAGGATCTGTTAAGATCCCTGAAGTCTACACAGAGCCTTATCTCACCACTTTTCTTTCTAACCGGTACAAGATTAGAAACCCATGAAGTGTGCTTGATAGGGAAGACAATACCCCCCTCAAGTAATTTGGTCAGCTCTTTAATCATTAAGGGCTCGAGCTTGGGATTCAAAGGCCTTTGTTTCTACCTTACTGGCTTGGCATTAGGCTCTAATTCAATCGTATGTTGAGCAATATGGGGATCAAATCCTTTCAAATCTGAATACTCCCAAGCAAAGACATCATGGAATTCTTGGCACAAAGCAACAAAAGCTTGCTTATCTTCGGGTGAACAGATTTTTCCTATCTTAAGGAGCTTACCTTTGAAGATTTCCAACTCTTTGTAGTGTTCTTGTTTAATCTGCAAGCCGGCCTTGCCCTTTTTTAGCTGATCATCAGTATTGAAAAATTGACTCTAAGGTAACCAGGCCTTTGGGCAATTTGTTTGTCTTCAGCTGTATGACTTGATCACCATACTGCTGCTTGAGTTTTGCCTGATTCAGCATGGAGAACTGATCTTCTTCAAGTAAGAAGGAAAGGATCTGCTCATCACTGTCAAAGACTTGCCAGTGGATGTTGTTGTCAGGGATTGATGGTTTAACTACAACCTTCACATACCGCTACACCTTCTCCTTTCTGATGTCATCTGGAATATCAAACTGTGCTCCAATGGCTGCGAGCCTGTCAGCATGCTTGTTCTGATTTCTTGGGACAGACACTAAATTAAAGGCATCAAAATCTTCGAGCATGTTCCACACTCTATTTCTATAGGACTTTAATGTGTCATTTTTAGCAACATTCAGGCCCCTTACTTGATTAATAATTAATTTGTTGTCTCCATGGACTTTCAAGTTGGTTATTCCTCTCTTTCTTGCCCATTCTAGACCTTGAACAAGGCCTTCATACTCAACAGTGTTATTGGAGCATGCAAAAGCAAAATGGAAGGCAGCATAGTACTTATCACCTTGCAGAGATACTAGCATTGCACCTCCTCCTGCTCCATTTTTACTTCTAGAACCATCAAAATACATCTCCCAAAGTCCATTAAGGGGCTGTAACAACTGGTCTGCATCCTTCTCCAAGTTTGGAATCTCTGTATTAGGCTCAAGAATGATGTAGTTGCCCATATCAGCATCTTGAATGAGGTCTCCAAGACTATCTAATACATTTTCAACCACCCATTCATGCAGCAGCATGTCAGGAATAGCTTCTAATTGGAGTTCTTGAGCAGTAGCTAGTTCATTGTCAATAGAAACAAAACAATTTGCATTTGCAGTGGAAGGAGCAGCATTTATGGGGCTTGGGTTATATGGCTCAATGTGGTCTTTAGCCAACCATTTAGACTTGATGGTAACTTTATTCCCATATCTTGTTCTAAATAACATGTTTGACCAATCAGCTGATACATACCCACCTATCTTGGTTGTAAAGTCTCTAGATAAACACAAGGAAAAGAAAGGTGGAAGGTCTATGACGTATATGTCTTGAGGGACTAAAAAGTTTGGACAGGCATGGAGAGTGAGGTTTAAGTCCTTGATAGTACCCAATTTGTTAACCGAAGTGTCATCCAATTGGATCACTCCCTTCTCCAAAGGCTGGTATTTTAGTCCAAGTTTATCTGCAATCTGTTTTGGCATGACGGAGCTACTAGCTTCACTATCTACCATATAGTTATGGACTAATTTATCACCAATGATTACTGACACATATAAAGGAGGTGATTTAACTCTTTTTTCATTCACTATGCAAGGCTACTAACCATTTCCCTGAGAATCATTTGTTAACACGACTCTAACCTGACCTATTGAGGGCTCAGATTCATTAGACATTTTTAGACTTGATAGGGCTGATTGTAACATATCCTTTTGACCGAGGATGACTAAAGAATCCCACATAGACATGGTTACATTTGTCTTTCTCATGCTATCAAGAATGTTAAAAGGTGTAATTGGATTTTTATTGTGTACCTTTATGCCAATATGGTCAGCTTGTAAGTGTGACTGCTCCTTATCTAGGAGTTGTTGATCTCTTTGCCAACCACTAGTCACTCGAGAGGTAGATGGTTCCATAGCTGCCGCCTTTCCTTTTTCTGCTACTTGACCAAGCTCAAATGCTCTCTTCTTTGCTCTGGTGTTGGCTGCAATTGGAGAACTATCATCATTCAGTCCACAGAACTCTTGACCTTTCCAGTTAAGTAGGGTGGCGTCATTACTAAGCTGAGCCTGTTATTGTGAGGATGCATCGTTCCATGCACTCTGCTACGAACTCGAAGTATTCTGCACCATAAGTGCCTAATTGATGAGTCCATTTGAACAAGTGGCTTGATTATGAGGCTGGTTACAAGGGTAGCACCACTCATAATCAGTTGCTAAATTGTTTTGAGTGGGAACCAAGTCCCTTACTACACTAACAGGTGTTGGAGCATAGGCCTGAAAAGGCCTTGTGTTCACACTCTATCTTGGGCCCTGATAATTGCCTTGATACTGCTGTCTATTCCCTTGGAATTGCTACTGTTGACCTTGAAAAGGCAGACTTGAGGCCTGATTTTGCTGTTGATAAGGCCTGGAATAGGTTTGTTGCTTTTCCAAGCTTACCAACTTGTTACCAAAAGTCTGTAAAAGACTTTTGATCTCTTGTAATTCATTTGATGAGCTTGAAGCAACACTTTCCTACTTGTCAATGGTTGGGACAACAGCTGGTAGCGTTGGTATAGCTGGTAGAGGTGTGAAAGGAGGTATTTGTAAAGGAATATTTGCATGAATTTGTGGGAATATTGGCATTGGTGGCCTGGGAGCAAGCTTACCAGCTTGTATTAAGTTGTTTTCAGCTCTAATAGTTGTTTCAAAGGCATCTGGCAGAGATACTCCCCCCATTGACTGTATCATAACAGCTATATCACTATTCAGAGCTCTCAAAAAGTATAGAAATGCATACTCTAGGGGTGGCCTCACCGTTGCAGGGATTCTATCCCAAGTCCTTTGAAATCTAAAATTGAAGTCGTTCATCTACTCTTGTGGAGCCCTCTGAATGGTAGTCAGTTGCTCCAAAAGAGACAAGTTGTCAAACCTATCTTGGAATTGCTTGTGCAATTTTTCTCCAAAGTCATCCCATGTTGCAATTGAACTAACTAGTAGGCTCCTGTACCACTGCACAGCTCTTCCTTTCAGTGAAGCAGTTAGCAATCTTACTGCAACATCTTCTTTGGTTATGTGATGGACTCCGCATAATGAAGCCACATCTCTTAAATGTTCAATGGGAGTAGTTTGATCTTCTCCTGTGAAAATTGGTAGACTCTTCAAGGCTACCATTGGAATATCATTATGTTGCGCCAAGTTCAAAGGACTCCCTCCGTTGAAAGCAACAAAGGGTTGATTCCTTGGGGAGGCCATTGGAGGTATCTGAAGTGGATTTGTTGGTACAACGAAATGAGATCTTACAGGTGGAAGAGTGGACTGAGTTCTTCTGGAATAGATGATCATTGTTCTTTGACTTCCCTCAACTCTGTCTCGTCTTCTTGGTGGTGACAGCTGCAAGTATTCAAAAGGGTCTGAGCTGCTTCTTGTTCGAACTCTTTTCATATACTATAGAAGGCATATATATTCTGGAGTTCTTCCTCTTTGTGGAGTTGCCAAGTATGCCAAAGGGCTTCTATAAAGCCTGATAATTCACTGGTTGCATACCAAACCAGTAGTTAAAACAATTTTTTGTCCCACCGGACATGCCAGAAACTGTTGTCACCTAGAATTGCACCCTGTGTAGAGTTTACAATAAACTGAGCATTCTAGAGCAACATGGGATCATCTCAAGGCTGTGGGTCACCTATAACTGAAATGAACCTCCGGAGAAGGCCGGCTTCCTTTGGGTATCACCTAAACTATTGATTCTTTGAGAGAAAAGAGGAAGAAGATGCATAAATTAAAAGACCACACTAGGATGATACACCAAATGATGAGAAATCATGAAATAAACACAAAAAGTACACTTGAAAGACCAATTTTTATTCTCATAATAACATCTTTCAGATTTAATGCTTGTCTTTCTTATAGGTTTGGTCTACATACACATCTCAGGAAGGAAATATTAATTTTCACAACTCTAAGATATGAATGCAGTATTATGGAAAACACAGTTAGAAACTTGCAAGCTCAAAAAGAAAGATACAGAAATGAGAATCATACAAATATGAAGACAAACTTCCAAGGTAAATTTTTTTATTGTATTCAAGATTTCAGCTGAGTTATAGAAAACATACATTGATTGAGAAAGGATTTGATTGAAAATAACTAACTCTTCAGAGTGTGCAATCAGAACTACTTACAAAAAGGCAACAAATGCCTTATATACAAACTGATACGTCGGCCCCTTAGGGCTTACAAAAATATCCTGAATCGGGATAGAATTTCCCCAATATTTTATTGAATTAATGTTGAAGATCCTGCGTGTCCCTATTGTTGGTGTCAGTGTGAAACATTCTTGAAGAAGTCCTCTTTAGATATTCCTTCAGCTACCACATTTATTTGATCCATCGTGTCCAGTAGAGCTACTTCGGCCACACCATGAATGCTCTGATCCTGCAACAGATACACGTCACCCTTCATCCTGTCAATTCTCTTTGTACTGCCATGGTTTACCCCTAGATCTTTCTAATTGGCCAAGTGAAAACCACGCAGCCCTGTAGCTGGTCAAAAGTCTTTTGAATGGAAATGCATCTCGGCAAGACATACGCTGAGGTATGAACCCTTAGACAACTTCTTTTCTTTCGGCCTGACTCATTCTGGTCGCAAAGAGGTTGCCCCGAGCTCATTATGTTATGCCGAAGACCTCCGTGTTTGGTGATATTCATGGCGGGCACCTTTTGTTTCAGCAAGACATTGGTCTGCCAGCTGGACCTCATACTGAGCGCCTTTTTCTTTTGCCGACGTTGCCTTTTTTTTCACCGTGACCTTTATCCTTCGGCAAGACACCTTGCCAAAGGTGATATCCTTTGCCGAGATCTCCCTTTGTCTGACTGAAAAGCCATCGTTGTGCTTTTGGCAAGAGTCCTGCCGAATTGCTTTTGTCTTGGTGATGACTCATCCTTCCTTTCGGCGAGACTTGTTAGTTTTGCTAAGACCTCTCCCCGAAACCCTTGTGTTACACCGAAGATCTTTTCCTATTCACCGAGACTTCACTCCATCAGCCAGACCTCACATCGACATGACTTCATGGCAGGACCACTAGCTTTCAGTGAGACTCCATGCATTTGCCGAGACTTCCTAGTGAAGGCATCTCCTCTTGGCGACCTCTTTCTTTGGATTGAAGGTTTCATCGTTCGGCAAGACCGTCTTTGTTCACCAAGACACTATGTCGAGATCCATTTGTTTACCCCAAGTTCATTCCTCTCCACCGGGCTCGAGCCTCCTATGGCCTTCGACGAGATCTTACCAAGTCAGCAAGACCTCCCGCCGATGGCTTTATCCTGTGGCGAACTACCTATCTCCTGGCCAGCTTCTTTTCTTTGCTGAGACCTATGTCGAAACAAACATCATCTGTCGACCATCCATTTGCTGTCGGCGAGACATCTCCACCTCGGCGAGACATTATATAGAATGCACCTCGTTATTCTGAAAGACCTTGCCTGCTCACAGGTCGCTAAGACCTAATGCATCCCCCACCGATGAGTCTATATGTTACAAGTATGTCATTGTAGCTTTCGCCCATCGGAGAGACCTCTCATAGACTATATCTGCTATGCCGAAAGGCCTCATACATTGAGAGTCGTCGAGACAAGGAAGTTGTTACGCTGACTAGGAGCCTTCATGTCTTCCATCGGCGAGACCAAAGGTCAGTCGCCGAGACCTCACGGCGATCACCCCAAATTACGCTGATGAGCAAATCCTTCCGCCACCGATTGACGAGACAAAAATGAACTCATGCCGATATGATATATAGCCACCTTGCACACTATTGGTAAGACAAAGAAAATTCGCCATGACATCCCCGCGAAAACTTAAATTCCTACCGATACAATATATTATGCTCCCCAATCAGCGAAACAAGAAGACTTTGCTAAGACCCTATGCTGATAGAATAAGGCTCCGCCAATGAATCACCATAGACCTAGTTGGGGAGAGATGATAAAATCAGTAAGACACAACCCTGACGGTGAAAACATGAGCCGATAGAAACCCCACGGTCACCAAAACAAATGAAGCATCTCACCAAATGAAGTATGCAGAAGCCTTTTGATCACCGTGACATCAGATGAGTCCTGTTGATAGGCAACATAGACTCATCCGATGCAGAAAACATAACCTGAGTCAGGGAAACATTCACGGACCTATGCTGATAGGAACTAGGATACAGAGAATGCAAAAACTAAGGGAACAACCGATGCAACATGGTAAAAATGTGGGCAGAAATTGTTCAGGATGGAACCTAGCATGAAAAACCTTCAATGAAGAGATCCCATTTGACCCTTATGACACCTGCAACATAGATGCTTTCCTAATTGAGCCTGAGGGTGTAAAGCAGGTAACAGTATCATCATTGAGATTTTGAAATTTTGAAAGTGAGTACAAACATCAATGGTATAACCAAACCATGATGACCTAAGTACTAATTTCATGATGTTTGATAGTGCAATTTAACACAAACTTCTAAGTATAATTAGACTGAGATGACCTGAGCATTCCTTGCATAAACAAACAAGAGTTAACCCTTTTCCCATGCGAATCCAAAATGTCATCAGTGATACTTTTTAGAGCACCTCCCACGACGATTCACATAGTAGTAATGAATAACTCACAGACAGCAAACAAAGAAAAATATCATTCTCGATCATAGCTTCTCTAGTTATGGACATCCTTGAGTTGCTCCTGAGAAATGATAACAACAATCATTATGAAAATAGTTTTGAACATTTGTGTTAAAGTGATAAAACCATGATTCAGAATATCATCACCAAGTGAGATTTGTTTTCAATTGATTTTCTTTTGTTGTGATTGGTTTTGATGGTTGGTTATGGTGATTTAGATTGATGTTCAATTTTGTAGCTCACTTGATTGTTGTGTTTTTACCAAGTTGTCATACTGTTGTTTCGTCTATTGCTTTGTAAGCTCAAAGATGATTTTTCCCTTAGTGGAAACAAACCAAATCTTATTATGGATATGTATAATGATCAAGAAGCCAAGGTGAGACCCAACCAACATGGCAGAATATGTACATGAGGCTCAAATGAGGGATGTGGATAGTAACGGTAAAGAGCCAATGATCAACTCATGTCCCTATAAGGGAAGAGGCCATCCTGTCACAAATAGCGCCTATTGTCAGGTTTTCACTACTTTCTTTTATTGCACTTTTTCAGATTTTATGATTTTTTTGTATTTTTTCTTTTTTTGATTTTTTTTTTTTTTGATATTTTTGTATTTTTATTTTTTAACTTTTTTGTATTTTTTCTTTTTTTGATTTTTTTGTTGTCATCAAGATGCCTGTTTTCCAAGTTTTCACCAGGGTGACCATTTTTTCAGGACATTTTCTGATGTTTTTGGATTTTTTCAGAACTTTTACAAATGCAGCAGATGAATCATGTGTAGAATTTCTTGAGATGGAGGTTGTTCATGGGTTCTTCAAACAAGTATCCTTCCAACATGGATAGTTGGTATGCTCATGAACCATAGACTAACACAATGACAAAGGGGCCCAACCAATTTTGTTTAAACTTTCCTTTCTTCTCTCTATCATGTTGGTTGTGTGGGTTCTCCTTTAATACTAGGGCACCAACTTGAAATGTTATGGGTTTGACTTTATGATTCTAACTTCTGGACATCTATTGTTGGTAGGCTTTCAAGTGGTTCACTGCATGTTGGTTTCGCTCATCTAACAATTCCAGTTCTTGCAATCTTGATACCCAATAATCCTCATCAGAGATGATATCCTTCAATGAAACCCGAAGTGATGGTAATTCAACCTCAATCGGTACAATGGCCTCAGACCCATATACGAGAGAATATGGTGTGGCTCATGTTGGTGTGTGAATACTGGTGTGGTATGCCCACAAAGTAGGGTTTAATTGGATGTGCTAATTGTGTCATGTGTCATTGACTATTTTCTTCAAGATTTTTGGAATAGGTTTATTGGAGGCTTTTGCCTGACTATTTCCCTAAGGATAATATGGTGCAGAGAAGTGATGTTGGATGTTAAATTTCTCACATAATTCTTGCATGTCTTGATTTTTGAACGGTCTCCCATTGTTAGTGATAATGGATTGAGGGATGTCGTACCAACAGATGATGTAGTTGAGGATGAATGATGAAATTTTCTTTCTTGTGATGTTGATTAGAGGAAAGGCTTCAATCCACTTTGCGAAGTATTCTCTAGTTGTGATGATAAACTTGTGTCCATTTGATGAAGACAGATGAATTTTACCAACAAGATCTAGTCCCCATTGACAAAAGGGCCATGTGGATGCAAAAGTTTGGAGTTTCTATGCTAGTGCATGGATGAGGTTTCCATGAATCTGACATTTTTGACATTTCTTCACAAACTAAAAAGACTCTTTTTCCATAGTTGACCAGTAATATCCTAAATGAAGGATTTTCTTGGCTAAGGTTAGACCACTTGAATGAGTTTCGCAAACACCTTCATGAACTTCCCGTAAAGCCATTTCAGACTCATCGCGTTCTAGACATCGTAGGAGAGTTTCATCAAGACCTCGTCAATATAGTGCATCCGCAATAAGAGTATGTCGGGTGGCTCGGCGAATGAAATTGTGTTTTTGATTTTGAGATAGGTTGGGTGGAAGGGTGTTATCTTGTAGGTAGCTATAAATTTCACCATAGATCAAAGTATTAGTATCGAGTAGGTGACAAATAACATGGGACTTGGTATCATCATAGGAAGGAGAAAACAGTTGTTCCACCAAGAACTCGTAATGATTTCTCTTCTCGAGAATTTGTAATAAGGAAGCAATAGTGGCCATGGCATTGGCAACTTTATTGTCCACTCTTGAAATCTGTCCAAATTTGATATCCACAAAGTATTTCTTGAAATCATCCAACATTCTTTTGTAGGGCATTAATTTGTCATCTCTTGTTTGATAATCATCATTGACTTGGTTAATGACCAACTCAGAATCTCCATATACTTGCAATTCTAGGATCTTCCATTCTACAATTGTTTTAATTCCAATGATTAAGGCTTCGTACTCTGCCATGTTGGTACAAGGGAACATCAATCTATATGATTTCGGTATGGTATGACCTTGTGGAGTAACAAATAGGATTTTGGCTCCTGATCCATGTTGAGTGTGGGATCCATCGAAGTATAGTGTCCACTGTTTCGCGGCCAAGGTGAGAAGATCAACATCTAGAAATTTGATGTGTAAAGGATGATTATCTGGTAGAGGTGCTTCTGCTAACTGCTCAGCGATTTCTTGTCCTTTTATTTCTTTCATATCCACATATTGGATATCAAATTCAGTGAGTATCATGACCCACTTAACCAATCTCCCGATTATGTTAGCTTTGTTGAGAAGGTATTTGAGAGGATCTATTTTAGCTATCAACTTGATGGTGTGAGTTAGCATGTAGTGTCGTAGATTTTGGGTAGCGAATACTACTTCTAGACAAGCCTTTTCAATAGAGGGATAGTTGATCTCATAGTCATTTAGCATCATGTTGATGTAGTAGATTGCTCTCTCTTTTCCTGTTGAATCTTCTTGTGCTAATAGCTCCCAATGATGTCTTAGTCATAGCAATATCTAATAGTATTGGCTTTCCTTTTGCTGGTGGTACTAGGACAAGTGGATTCATTAGATACCATTTCAAATGGTTGAAGGCTCCTTCACATTTCTCATCCCATTGGAAAGAAATATTCTTACGCAGTAGATGAGTGAAGGGATGGTCTTGTCTACCAATTGTGAAATAAATCTACAAATTGATTGAAACCTCCCTTGTAGAGATCGGAGTTGGCTGATGTTCTTTAGTGGCGGCATTTCCATAATAGCTTTAACTTTGGTTGGGTCTAGCTCAATCCCCTTTTCCGAGACTATGTACCCCACGAGTTTGGTTGATGTCACCCCAAACACGTCCATTTCTTGGGATTTAGCCGTACATTAAATTTTTCTAGTCTAGTGAAAAAAATTTCTAGGATCTCCAAGTGTCCTTCCCTGGTATATGATTTAGCCAATAAATCATCCACATAGTCTTCCATGAAAGTATGCATCATATCATGAAATATTGCTATCATGGTGCATTGGTAGGTAGCTCATGCATTCTTCAATCCGAATGGCATAACATTCCAAAAGAATGTTTCCCATGGACAAGTAAAGGTTGTCTTATCTTGATCCTTAGGGGCTATTTTGATTTGGTTATATCCAAAAAATCCATCCATCAGTGATAACATGCCATGTCATGTCGTCAAGTCTACTATGATATCTATGTTTGGCAGAGGGAAATCATCTTAGGACAAGCATTATTAAGATCCCAGAAATCTATGCAAATACCAATGTTGTTGTTAGGCTTTGAAACTGGTACAATATTAGAAATCCACTCGACATAGTCAATGGGTCTGATGAATCCTGCATCTAACAACTTCTTCAGCTCTACTTTTACCAATAAGGCGATATGTGGGTGCATTTTCCTCAACTTTTGCTTGACTAGTTTTACTCCTGGTGGTAATGATAAGTGATGCATGATGAGTTATGGATCAATCCCCGGCATGTTGGCATATGACCAAGAAAAGTTGACTTGTTTTTCTGTGAAAATTTTGAGAAAGCTTGGATTTTCCTAGTCTGTCAAAGATACCACTAGATGGATAGTCTTCATTGTCTCTTCATTGTCAATGTTGACAGACTGTGTGGATTCAATCAAGACCTTTGATCTTTCCTCAAATTGTTCTGGGAGAGTATCAAATCTTCCATCCTTTGACGCCTCGGAGAGGTTTTCGTTATTACATGCACTCTTTGTTTTTTCTTTTTTTGGATTTGACACTACCATTGAATGGTTTTCAATATCAGATCTATTTCCAATATTATTCATTTTGTAGTTGGAAGATTTGATACTCCACTGTGTGGAAGCCTTGTTACGATGCTCATTGGTGGAATTTGTTTCAGGATTTTTGGCACAGAGGAAGTTGACGATGGCCTCATCATTTGAAAATGTAGGGATGTCAAATGGCTTGGTTAGGTCCCAATCTATGAGCTTGGGATGTACTAAGGGTAAGAAGTCACCAGACTAGTTAAGATTAGAAATGGTAAGAGTTATGATGACGGTGTCTTCAATTTTTCCAATAGAAAAATCAAGGTCTATAAGGTAACTCTCCTCTGAATTATTTGTTTCACTCCGAGTTGAATCATCTTAATTGGAATCATCAATGTGTTGTGATCCAAATTCAAACGATCTAGAATCTGACCCTTGTCCCTCCTCGAGTAAGGGTGCATATTTGTGTACCACATCAATTTCCTTATCATGACACGACTCTTCTGATAGTGAATCCCACTCATATTCATTGGAATCAATCTTGTGATCATTACTAGCTTGTAATTATAAGATTCTTTCAATCACCCTTTGAGTCATTTCTTCCTTTGGCTCTTCTTTATAACCTAGCCCAGTCTTGTCTTTTAGATTAATTAAGATGGGTTGAATTGGTTCTACAATTCCTTCCTTTCTTTTGCCTACAGGACAGGTCTTTTCCTTCATATCCCATCTTTTCCAAAATAGTGAAACCTTTTCCATATTGGGTTGTTTGTACATTTGTAGTTGTTGTTTGGGATTATGCTTCATCCTTATAAAGCCAATTTAGAACATCTTTGTCTTTTTCTTCATCGACCATAGTGCTTTCTTTTACAAACCAACCATCAAAGAGTATGACTAGTTTTGATGTTTTTTGTGTGGAGGTTGATGGTTTCCCATATGATTTCGAGGAAGAAAACTGTGAAAGATAGAGATCGTTCAAATAAATATTCACTGACACCTTTGTCTTTGACTTGGAATTTTTCATCAAATTTCTTTAACAAAGCATTCAATTGGGCTTCATGATTTGAGGAGGTGCATGAAGCAACTTCTTATTTCTTCTCGGACTATTTAGACATGGAACTGGATTGAACTTCATGATTCAAGGAGATAACCAATGATTTGGATGTGGAACTAGATTGGCTTTGATTCTTGGAAGGTGTGGGAGTGGAAGCTTCTCTGTTATGAGGCATAAAAACATCTTGGATAGATTTCAGGGTTTTGCAATACTGAGAAATATTTGAATCAGCAGAAATGGTGATTTCTTGGCCACCACAAGGAAATTTCAAACATTGATGGTAGGTTGATGTTACTACTTGCATTTCATGGATCCAGGAGCGACCCAATAGTATGTTATAGGTCAAATCTTTGTCTAAGACTTGGCTGATTACATCCTTCTGAATTGGTCCTACTTGAATAGGTAGGACAATTAATCCCTTTGAAGATCTTTCCTCATCATCATATGATTTTATTGTAATCTTTTTCTTTGAATCAATGGCATTCTTAGAAAATCCTAAGGCACAAACAAGCTTTAGAGTACATATATTTAGGTTGGCTCCTCCATCTATTAGGACGTGTTTGACATGATATTTATGAATTAGGACTTCAATATGAAGAGCAACATTGTGGGGGTGAGAAATAGATGTGTCATCGTTTTTGGAAAAGGATAAGCAATGGGGTGTGGTCAAATGTCCCACCATGGCTTTCAATTTACAAACTTCCAGATTAGCTGGTACTGTTGTGTCCACTAGGGCTTTCTCCAAAATCTCTTTATGAGCAAGCAAAATTTTAAGCAATTCTAATATCGATATTTATGCAGGGATCTTTTGTAATCAGTCCACTATGTTTTATTGATTAGATGAGACAACGGGAGTTTTGTATGAACTTCCTTTTAGAACATATTTGGCATGTGCTCTTGTGGTAGCATTTACTAGCATGTTGTCCTATTTACCATTGATTTGGGTATCATTTTCAATCGTGTCTAGTTTGGTGTCATTGATTTTATTTTCAAGGATAATGATGTCTTGTTCTTGTTCAATTGGAATGTCATAGATCGAAGTATTGTTTGTAGTAATGTCTTGATGGTCACTAGTTTTGATGGTATTCATTTGGTCTTCAACTGCCGAGATATGATTTATGATAGTATCATGGACATAGTTTATGTTCTTTCCCTTGTTGTTTGTTGTAGAGGACTCCCATTTTTCATAGTTCGATAAAGGATTTTTAAATGCTTTGTGATTTGCATTTGTTTGGAGTCCCTTTATTCGTCTGACCTTGTTATCTATCAAGTCTTGTATTTTGTGTTTTAATTGCATGCAGCTATTTGTTTGATGGCCTTTGCACCAATGAAATTCACAATAATAGGCATCATTCCACCATGACGATTTTACTTTTGGTTCAAAGCCTCAAGTGTTGGGTAGCATTATGAGGTTATTTTCAAGTTCCCTCAATGCAGATTCATATGATTGGCCCAAAGGTGTGAACTTTTTGTTATTTGATTGTGTTTGATACAGTGGAGGTTTTGATGTCGTGTTACTTTGATTGTGACTATTTTGATTGTTAGATTGGTTGACATTTTCATTAGTGCCCTAATTGTTGTTTTGATCGGTCTTGGTTCTAGTTCCTAACAGATTAAAGATTAGTTTCTCATTATGTGTTTCGGTGGCACCATCATTGGCATTCTTGTTCCTTGTCCAAAATTTGGGTTTCTCATGGTTAGAAGAGCTAGCATTGTTTGATCCTTCGTTGTGAATTTTCAATACCCCTCTTTTGACTAAGGCTTCTTCAATTTTAACACTGTTTTCTATCATCTTCTTAAAGCTAGGGGGACATTGTAATTGCAATCTATAGCTCATTTCACTATTAAGGTTATCAATGAAAATCTCCATCTTTTCTCATTAGGGAATAGGACGAGCATATCGAGCAAATAACCCTCTCCACCTTTGTAAGAATACAAGAAAGGCTTCCCCTTGCTTTTGTTTGGTATTACAAAGATCCTTCATGGCTATCTCACGTGCAATGTTATATGAATACTGGTTGATGAATTGGTTGACAAGTTCTTGGAAATATTTTATGCCTGGTTGTTATTTTGAAAACCATTCCATACAATGACCTCCTAAGCTATGAGGAAAGAGTCTCATCAAATATGTGTACTCATGAGAAAACTCAAGACTCATTGTTTGAAATTCTCGCACATGGTTTATGGGGTCCGTTTTCCCATTGTATTTATCATATTTTGGTAAGTCACAATTTGGGGGAAATGGTACCATGTTTAACCTTCTATCAAAGGGATAGGGACAAATATCTTATAACATGTATCTTTTTGGAGTCCCTCCTTGCATATCTTGGAGTTGTTGTTGAAGGTTTTGCATCTAATGCGTTAGGATAACAATTTGATTTATAGGGGGTGTTTCAATCTTGGTTTTCTTCAGGGTTGCCTTCAATTTATTGACATCAAAGTCACTAGGTAGTTTGACCCCTTGGTTTGCCAACATTAGGAGGTATTTTTCTCCATCTTTTTAAAAAATTCTTTCTATAAATTTATGGAATTTGGGGTCTTGATTCGCTTGTTCAATGTCCTCCTCTATTATCTCTTTCGTTTCATTTTCAGAAATCTTGTGAAAGAGATTTTCCTCTGGTTCACCCATGATATTTGGAGGTTCAAGTTCTTTATCCTTAATTTTTTGCTTTTGGGATCTTGTTAAAACGGGCATACAAGTGATGAAGGTTTGCTAAAATTTGATCTTTGTTTAGGAATGCCCAAGGAATACCTAGGTCAAATAGAATAATGAATTCTATTGATGTAACCAAGGTGATAAAATTTTGACGTAAAGTGTATTGTTTCAAAATGAAGGATGATGAATCCTGATGGGGAAACTCAACTTGATGATCAAATTTTGGGGTTTTGATGATGATTGGGAACTTTTGGATGTGTGATCAAAGTTTAGGTAAAGGATTTCACTTGTAGAAGTCAATTTTAACAAATTCAAACTCTAAGAAACTTAAGGAATAATTCTGAACTTGAGAAGATTCTACAATTTTGGTTCTAAATGTGAAATGGGGAAAATTTTCCTTTTAGACGAGATGTTCAAATCTTTGGAAAAGTCTTGGATTTTGGCAATAGTAAAACGAATACAAGTTGGGGCTATTTCTTGAAGCTTTTTTGTAAAAAACGAAGAGCAATCTATCTCTAAATTCATAGAGTGTTGAAAGATGTTTTTGATGAGCTTTTAGACTAAGAGCTATGGATTTTGGTTTCCAAATTTTAATCTTTCATGAAATCATTGGATAAGGACCATGTTTAGACTCCTTTGTTTATGAGGAATGATTCTGAATTGGAAAGGTTTTCTAAATTTGGTTTCATAATGTTGGATAAAGGTAAAATTCAATTCTCTAGTTATGAATTTTAATAGTGGATGTGTCACTACAGTCAATGAATGCAATGAAAGGTAGATGCACTATGGAAAAGCTTGGATGCACCACAGAAATGATGGGATGTGTCGTAGAATCAGGTGAATGCACCATAGAATTGGGTAAATGTGCCACAGAATTAGGTAAATGTGTTGATAAATTGGGTATATGCATCGTAACAGAAGGTGAATGTGTTGGAAAATGGGTTCAATGCTCTATAGAAAATAGTTAATGTGCTGAACCAGGTAATGCAACAATTTGTTGCCAGTTTACTTGATTTTTCTAGTTTTTGGTCAAAGAATGGTTTGTTCCAAATGATGTGTTCTAAATCACATTTTTTCACTTTTCCAGTGTATGAGGTTTTGTTTTGTTGGTGTGAATAATTGTCTAGTACCTAGCTTATTCATTCACTAGATAAATTAGGGGACATATTCACATGGTTAAGTTTACTTAGGAAAAAGATTCTTTCTAGAAGTCTTAGTTGGCTTTTCTAGAACTTATCTTATTTAGCTAGGATGCATCATTTCCTAGGTGATTAGGTTGTTGGTTGTCTCATGTCATAGGATTATGACATTTTTCAACATCATGTTCATTACTACATTTCAACCTTGCCTTTATAAGCAAGGCATCTCATGTACATTGATATAGCAAGCACTAGCAATTCAGCCATTAATCAATCTTGCATTGTGAAGCAAGCTTTCTTGCCATTCTCTCTCTTGTGGAAGTGGTTTTGGTCGCAACTGATCTTGGGGGTGTTGGGGAGTCACCATTTACTCCCACATGGTATCAGAGCTCTCTAGGTGTTGCAAATTCCTTCCCAAATCTGAGGGTTTGTTGTTGGCTTGAAGTTTTTGTTGGGTGCAGATTAGGGTTTCAATAACCTCACGGTTGAGTTCAAAAGGCTCCGCAAATGAATTTTGACTATAAATTCGTCCATTTTGGGTAAAGTTGTTTTTGAAGCAAAAAAAAATTTGTTGGGACAGCCTCCCAAGCGATACAATTTTTCCATTTTTTGCAAAAAATATTTTGTAAAATATTTCTGCGGTATTTCTATTAATTTTGGGGCAAAATTTATTTAAAGTGAGCTATAGTTGCTATTAATTTTTTTGGAAAATATATTGCAATTTTTTTGGTCGGTTGGAATATTCTACAGCATAATCTGCACACACAGGTCACATCGTCTAAGGCTTTCTAAGATCTTCATCAGTGAAATTATCGGGTACCGTCCATCACATCACTGGTACCTTGAGTCACATCGCCCACTACCTCTGAATCGGCATCATCACTGTTTATGGCCCGATCAAATCAAGGACCTGGTACAAAGCTCACCATCAAATCTCATCACGTGGTAAGGCACAACCGTCGGATCTGACATCTATCGGCGTACACACAGTCATTTTCAGGTACAATGATCATCAGCTGCATCTCCTACTAGGCTTTTGTGTCGAGTACTTGTCGGTTTTCTTGTCTCTGCCCACATGGATATCCATTGGCAATCAAATATTCTATTGAGCATATTTCTTACTTGGTCGACGTTCATCTATTCCTACATCGGCCTTGTCATTTGGTACCTTGGTCACTATCACTGGGTACATCCAGTAGAAATTACACTGGTCAGTGTATGTCCTTCCTCCATCGGTTGACATATTGTACCTTCTGCGTCATCTGAGACACAACACCAGTAAGGCCAAATTGCCATCGATGGTATCTTATCATTTTGCAGGTTTCATTTCTAAAATTTGTTATTATTAAACCTTGCTTAGTATTTGATTATGCCGACTTGCATTTTATAAAGGTTGATGGATGTATTATGGTCGGTGTCTACTAAAACGAAGGGTTTATATTTTTTTTCCTATCTCTGTCTTCGGTAATATGGAAGACCTAAATTAAGCCACTAGAGCCCGAATTTTTGCACCAATTTAGTCTTCAGTGTTGTGATTTGCCCCCATAGTGCCTTTTATAGGCCTTTTTTTCTTTTTTTCATAACTTTTGCATACGAAAGAGAATTTTTTCAAACAAAATATTGTTGGAAAGGTGGAGATCTGAATTTTTCAGTGGTGCAGATATTTTGCAATTTTGTGCCATTTTTCCAGTTGAAGCCAGATCATCATTTTCTACCTCTGAGCTCATATCTTTGTGCTCTGATCTCCGATTTTCTCCAAATTTGCGGCATTTGGAAGGTATTCAGGAGTACTTCAGATCTACCCATGCACTTTTTGCATATTTGTTTCCATATTTTCAGTTTTATAGTTTGTAGCTGATTTGATAGTTTGGGATACTTTGCTGTAAATTTGCAAAAAAAGTGTAAACTTGTTTGGGACAAAGGGGTTGATTTCTTGTATTGTGAGGAGAAATTGTTGTTCTATCTAATTGTATCATGGATTTTCCAAAATTTGTACTTCTAACTCCATATAACTATCATGAGTGGAAATCTCAAATGGATTTATTATTGTTAAAATTGAAGTTGCAAAGAATAACATTTGGTGAAGATCCAGAACCCGCAGGAGCAAAAGAGAAAAGAAAATGGCTTGATAGAAGGGATCAAGCTCTTGGTACTTTGAAGTTGTCCATTTCCCCAGATCTTAGATATCATGTTGCATCTTGCGCTCATCCTAATGAAGCTTGGATTACTTTATAGAGTCTATTTGGTAAGCCAGATAAGATGAGGAAATTTAAGTTGGATCTAATGAACTAATGGGTCTTAATCCTTCAGATTTTGACAATGTCCAAGACTTTTTCTCTAAGCTCAATTCTCTCAGATTGCAGTTATCTAATTGTGGGGTCACTAAAGAGGATGAACAATTGATACTTTCTATTCTTGCTAAGTTTGGTCCTGACTATTTAGTGTTTGTTTCTACATTCTATGCACTACTATGGATGCCCTTGGCAATGCATACAAAATGCCTTCTCTTGATGAATTTTCAGCTCAACTCACAAGGGAACAAGCAAAGTTGGTACACATGGGCACATTGAAGTCCTCTACATCTCATGCTCTTGTTGCAAAGGAGACAAAGGCTTCAAGTGGAAAAGGTAAGAAGCAGAACAAGGCTCCCAAGTCTAATGAGCAAGGTAAAGATCCTCCTTCACATAACACTCCTGAGTCCACATCCTCTTTTAAAGAGGAATCATCTAAAAAGAAGAAGTCAAAATGTTCATATTGCAAAATATTAAGACATGATGAGCATAGATGTTATAATAAGAAGATTGATGAACTCACACACCTTCTTCAAAAGAATAATATTAAGTTGCCCTCATCAGTGTCTTCTACTTCTTCTTCAGCATCTCAATCAGCAACCCCCTCATCATCATCTCAGTCAGAGTCCATACAGGATCTACATCTAGGCTACATAAAATGAAAGGACAAGCACTCTTGGCCTCTGCAAGTCCTGATTCTCATAGATGGATTCTTGATTCAGGGGCATCTCATCATATGGCATCTTCTATGGATATGTTCTCTTCTTTTGAGCCTTGTAATTCACCTCATATATTGATGGGTAACAATACATATATGAAGGTAAGTGGGAAGGGTTCTATTGATATGAGGGAAGGGACTTTCAATGATGTTATTTGTGTTCCTTCCTTGTCCACTAATCTCCTCTCTATTTATCAAATTACTCACGGGGGTCAAGGTAAAATAGTTGAATTCACTCTAGAGAGAGTGTACATAAGGGACTTGGAGACTAGGGATATTGTTGCTATCGAGATGGCTGATCATTCATCTCGTGTATATTCCTTTTCACAATTTGCTTCAGAAGATGATAATGTTCCTTTGATTGCATCACAAACTCCATTGAGTGTGAACCATGTTAGTGAGAAAAAGTTTGGTCATCTATACCTTGGTATTCTAGAGACCAGTGCTGAGCTTCCTACTCCTCCACCTCCTGCTTCTTCAACCATTGATGCTTCTATTTAGCAGGATGATCATAGTTTTTCAGATCTTGCTTTGTGGGATGAATATTTGATAGGGATTTCTAACTTGTTCATGGAGTCTCATACTACAAATTTGGAGGACACACTTGAGGGGATTTCTCTCCTCTTTGATGGCAGTTTCAACACAACTATTACACCATTTACTTTTTCTTTGGAGATTGATATTCATGAGTCTCTTCCATCACTTGATTTGTCATGTTTCTTGGTTGATTTTGACCATGATTATGTTGTGGCTCATTCAAGCTTGGAGGCTCCTACTCAGTTTTCAGAGGCATGCATGTTGAGAATTCATTCTTCCTCCTTTCAGTTGGACATGGAGTGGCTTCATCATTAGCTTATGAACATGTTTCTTCTTAAGGGAAGAGGTGTTGCTTGCAGACATTGGATCATCTTTTGTTTTCAGGAATTCTTCATCGGCTTTGGAGCTTCTTCATCATGGGGGGGATATCGTATCTCTCTAATTCCATCTTATGGGGAGGTATTTGATTGTATATACATGATGTATGTTGTCCTTGGGGGGTATCATTGAGTCCTCCATACATCATGTTTGTTTTGTTTTGTGTCTCTCTTTTGGAGAGGAGTTTTGTCCCACAGGGTTTTCTCCTTTTCTCCACTTGTGAGAGATTGTTTGCATTTGCATTGTAAATGGGTACCTAACATGGCCTAGTAGCCGGGACCTGTTAGCTCTCAAAAACACAGGTGAAATGCCTCAAGAGGTTGCCAATCTCTTGGTACGTTTTAGGGTAACAGACAAGGCCAAATGGTTTAGACCTTCTACTCTTCAGGTGCTGCTAGACCTAGGCAGGTGTACCTATATGAATAAAGAAAACTTAAGGTTGTATGACTTGACTGAATTGATGGATCTATTACGATGGCACAAATGTAATAGATAAAAGCTTACAGACTAATCCTACTCCTAATATTGAAATTGAGATATGGATGTTTGAATAATGTTTTATAAAATTCTAAAATGGAATTGGTGTGACTAGTGCCTACTTTTGTTGGGCTAATGGAGTCAAGAGGTAAATAATATGGGTTTCCCCTTTTGGATTAACTCTAGTTGCTAGGCACCTTGAGAATGAGGTTCTATGACTGGCATAAAGCTTCACTAAATTTATGACTTGCATAAATTGTGTTGGAATATTTTCTTACCAGGCTCTTCTTCAATTATCCAAAAGAAATCTTTAAATCACTGTGATTCATCCAAAAGAATTTAAATCTGACTTGCAGACACCAATTGATTAATTCACACAAAATGGGAATATATTTTGATAAATCAGAGATATACTTGATATATTAATTTAAATGCTTAAAAAACCTCAAGTTGGAGACAACCAGATAGAAATGTAAATAATTTCATCACAACAGCTGAACACCAAGAAAGGATTTCACCAAATTTATGCATTCTTCTCCATTAAATAATTTGAAAGGATTTTACAATATACAGCATGATGTTTTATTTCGGCAACAGTTCACCCTATCCTATTACCTAACCTACTTATTTCTCCTTAATCTAATCTCCCTTTTGATTTCAATTTCACTTTGCGTATATACATATTTTTAGGGTTACAACCCTTCTCATTATCCATCTAAGGTAATTCTTCATTTTGTGCAATGCTTCGGAAAATAAAATATCTAATTAGTTTCCTTTTGGAAAATTAAATATTTTAATTAATCTTCATCATTTTGCTCTTTCATGAAAAATAAATTTTGGTCTGGGAATTTTCACTTCACTTTTTACTTGTATGTATCTTCAACATGCTCTTCCAACAAAATAATTATCCCCTTTTAACTCCCTTTGCATTTGCCTCTTCGTGAAAATAAATTTTGATTTATTATTATTCATTTAAATTTTCACTTCTACTTTTACGGTATCATATTTAATAAAATATTCTTTCAACAAAAATTACCCACTTCTACCTTCCTTGGTAAAACATCTCACTTTTATCCTTTAGCATAAAAGCATTCTTTGGGTAAAGTAATCACCCCCTCCGTGAATCACACACAAATATTTTACTTAGTAAAAAGAAAAATACCCTTCATTTGATAATTTTCACCCTCATATTCTTCCAGCATTCTCTTGTTTCAAATCTTTCTCATCATTTTTTATAATTCCATTTTAAATAGTACCAAAGAAAATCACTAGTGCATTCTTACCTTAGAGTTCTCTCATTCACTTTAATATTTACATATGCCCTTAATTCATCGGCCAGACATATTCACTTACTCTGACCTCCCTTCTCTTGCCGATAATTTTCTTCATTGCTTATTTATTTTTCAAATATTTTACAAAGTTTAAACTTTATAAAATATTGAAATATTTTGGATTTTGAAAACATCCATATTCATTTTAAAACGTACCCAATGTTTTAAAATATGTCATTTGAGTTTTAGAACTTAAGAAAGAATTTTTCAATTCGGCTGGAGAGCAAATAAATTAATTTCACTACGGGCACACGAAGCATCCTGGAGCCATGAAAATTTGCAAGGGACTCTAATCAATTATTTTGGAAGTGGGTTTCTGACGAATTTTGAACAGCTCACCAAATCAAAGTACTCCCTTTGTAAACTGACCCTGTCGGAGCATGTAGTGAGAAAAATGAAAATTTAAATTACTGAAACAAATGAGCTCAAAATCCAAAAAAATTGAAATTGAAGACATTTGAAGCCAAAACACCAACTGGGTCATTCTTAGAATTTCAAAATTTGCAAATTTTTTGGAGCGCCAAATCTAGCCCAGTAGCAGTGGTGAAACAATTAAAAAACATATCAGAACTCCTCTAATGACCATGAAAATGAACATACATGTTGAATTGTGATAGGAGAATATTCTCATAAAAAATTTTGGCCTGAAGTTGTCGGAAATGAAAACTATAAATTCCCAAAGTTGCTTACTAGAAATTTTCTGAAAATTACCACTATCAAACTCAATTGAAACCTTCCATTTGCCGCTTTCGAAAAAATATCAAATGTGATCCTGAGAAGCTATAAATTTGGATATTAACTCATTTAGGCATGGTGAAATTTTTTGTAATATGGTTTTTCACCAACCATCTCCGTTCATGAAATATCAAACACCAAAGTTGACCATTTTGGAGCTGTTCTAGAAATGCAGTCTTCAAACTGTGTAAAATCCATTTGGTTTTGGCTTTGCAAAAATATCAAATGATGCCCTGGAGACCTGAAAATTGGTATGGAGGTAGATTTTTGTGTAGAGAATTTAAGGTACCAATCATTTTGTCATTATCGTTATCCATTTTCTTAATATTCACCCTCAAATTTGACCATTTTAACAGATTTTTCACTGTGCTGACAGCAGATTTTCTCAAAAACCCTTAAACTTGGCCCTCTGACACTTTGTCAAAACTGATCGGATGAAGCTGAAAACTGGCGTGCATACTCTAGTATGGTAGATGAACATTTCTGCAAAGTGGTTTGGCATAAAAAAGAACAAATCCAAAGTTATGATTTTTCAAAATGAGCCACATAAGCAGATTTTTCAACTTTACTTCTGAGTGTTAAAATCAACTTTTTGAGTATGGGAACCTAAAATTTGCATGAAATTTTAGGCTCCAACAGGACCCATAGTCATAGTCTTTGCATAATGTGCATAATAATATTCTCCCTAAGTTGCACCTAAGGGGGGGTGTTGGTGTGAATAATTGTCTAGTACCTAGCTTATTCATTCACTAGGTAAATTAGGGGACATATTCACATGGTTAAGGTTACTTATGAAAAAAATTCTTTCTAGAAGTCTTAGTTGGCTTTTCTAGAACTTATCTTATCTAGCTAGGATGCATCATTTCCTAGGTGATTAGGTTGTTGGTTGTCTCATGTCATAGAATTATGACATTTGTCAACATCATGTTCATTACTACATTTCATTCTTGCCTTTATAAGCAAGGCATCTCATGTACATTGATATAGCAAGCAATAGCAATTCATCCATTAATCAATCTTGCATTGTGAAGCAAGCTTTCTTGTCATTCTCTCTCTTGTGGAAGTGGTTTTGGTCGCAACTAATTTTGGGGGTGATGGGGAGTCACCATTTACTCCCACATGTTTGAAGTTTTTTTTTAAAACACTTTGACAAACACAATCAAGCACAATGTGCATTCCCTAGGGTTGTGAAGGACTGTATTCTTTTGGATTCCATGCAGGTTTTACCCCAACCGCACTTACTTTTTGTGGATGAATTCAGAAGCTTGGCCACACGGGCTCCCCCTTATAGTGCACTCACTTCTCAGGTCAACTAAGCTTCCAGCCTCCATAAAACTCCCATGGCAAGTTGATCATCTCTACTAAAAACTATGAGAATGTGGATGCCTTTGCAATGACCGTTGCTGCACCAAAGAATAGATAAAGGTTTTGGCCAAACTACAACAATGGTTTTACTAAGGACTTTCCATATATGGGGGATAATCCATATGGCGAGAGACCATTGTTTCCCTTCTTGTTGAAACTATCCTCATGATACTGGCCTTTGTTCTAGTACCCACATTTATATACCGGTTGGAAATGCGCTTGGCTTTAGCGTGTTACCGATTGGGTCATTCCCTTGGGTGAGTACTTTTTCCCACAAGGCAGGCCCTCTAGGATAAACAAAAGAAAGCGAGTATACCCACAGTTTGATTGATCTTTATTTCGCATGAATAAAGATAGAACCCATGTCGTAAACCCTACTCACACTCGCAAATAAACAAGAATGGGTCTGGCTTTTTGGTCACCCAAAAAAGGGAAGAGCATATGCCTACCATTCAATACACATAACAGATAATGAAAATGAATGGGTCTAGCTTTTTGCTCACCCAGTTAAGGGGAGAGCATATGCCTACCATTCACACATGCAGTAGACATGGTGTTCTTTCTTTGTTAACTAGTCTAGATTCCTAATTTAAGCAAGAAGGAAACTCATCAAATCCAACCCATGCATCATATTTATCAATAGTTTGTCATAAATTCTTCTTTGACAAGTGTTTCTTGAGTTTCAGCAAAGTCTCTGGCATCGTTTATGAAGCCTGCACAACAAAAAAACACATATTAGTTTTTAGACTCGGGAGAAAATTTACAGAGAAAATCAAAAGCGTCATTACAATAAGTTGATGTGTTGAAAAGGTAAATGCACCATAGAAATCATGAAATGAGCCACATAAAGGTATGAATGCGCTATAGAAACCCCCTAATGCACCATAGAATGATGTGGATGTTCCGAAGAAATCCTTTGTTGCATCGGAACAGTCGATGAATGCACCAGAAAATCTTGTGTAAGCTCCAGAGAAGTTAGCGGTTGTGCCAGAGAAACTCAAGTCTGAGCTTGTAAAAACATACTTTCCAAAAAATATCAAAATAATAGTGGCTACGCCCCACAGTGGGCACCAATTTTTGTGTGTAAGAAAATATGTGAATTATACTAACAAATAACACACACAGATGTCATGTATTACAGTAAGGAAATCTGAATTAACAAAAACATAATTCGGTAACATGATTCCTTAAAAACATTCCATCTCCCTCTATTCCTAAATGTCCTAGTAATTGTGCTCTCATATCTTAATTGTGCACTAATCACTAGGATGCCACCTAAGAAACGAGTAGCCTCTAAACTAAAATGCAGAATCTAAGTCTACATCTACATGATTAAATGCTTCAGCTAAATTATATGATTAAATGACATGATGAATGAGTTGTTGCATACAAAATGATATGGAAATGATTGCAAAGAAAAATTAAACTAATGGAGATGATATGGAGATTATTCTAAATGTTGAATTTAAACAAACTAAGAAACATCTAAACGAGCCATGATTCTAATCTAATTGATAATCTATTCTAAATGTTGTATCAAAATGCAATTAAGCTCTCGAATGCTAGGATGAATTCTACAGAGTAATGTTATGCAAATGCTCCTTGTGAAAAATATGTAAATGGGCCTCAATTTATAGATTTCACCAAGGCATCAGGTGAGTTGGCAGTAATGAACGATCAGGATTCAATCTGGAGAAATCGACGATGAGGAATGAGGAAGATGGAGAAAACAAGGCAATTGTTCCCTTTAGTAAAACAATCTTACCAAGTGTAGAAAAGAATCAATGGAAAGAAGAAGCCATGTGTCCTTGAGTTGGTTAAAATTGTTTAGAGTAAATATCCATTTTAGAAATTAAGAATAATTATTTTCATGTGGCACATGGTGAGATGGAAGATGAGGTGGAGGGAGAGGTGGAGGGAAGTTAGAAGAATATGGAGAAATGTGATGAATTTGAATTTAAAAATTCAAATTTAATGAAAGGGGATTAATCAAATAAAACAAATTAGTTAGATTTGTTTATTTTAATTAAATCATGAAGAAAGTGATTTAGAAAAGAGATATTTGAGAAAAATGAAATCATGAAGAAAGTGGTTTAGAAAAGAGATATTTGAGAAAAATGAACTATGTAAACAAATTTTGCAATTTATTTATATAGTAGAGAAAATAAAGATTTTATTAATTAAATAATCGATATTTAATTAATATTCTCCAAACCAATTTTGGATGTACATAGTTACATTTCAAACTCCTATCCATGTCATGCCCAATGATCTTTCATATAATCTTCTCCTAAGTAGACCATGGATTCATGCAATGAATGTGGTGTCTTCAATGTTACATCATTTAGTGAAGTACACATACAAAAACAAGGTCTACACAATCAAAACTAACCTAGATTCATATCACAATTACTTGTAAACTGAAGCAAGAATGACAAATCCTCTTACAACATTGACACCAACTACAAAAGTAGAATCAATACAAGAAGAAGGAGAGAAGTGCTTTTCATCAATCGTGAAACTATTAGATGATGATTGGGGTTCCTTAGATTTTACACCTATTAGATTTTACACCTACATTCATGAGAGAATTCAAGATTACACACAAATCAAGAAAAAGGAAAGAAGTTGCCATGATATCCACACAAGCTGAGTCATCAAAAGTATGTGAGTCCACAAATTTAGCAAAGAAGATGAAAACAACAATTATACATCCACACATAAAGAGTATGATCATGAGAAACCACCAAATCCAAAAGAAATTTAAAAACTTATGAAATAGGTTATGAACTTTTGAAACATTTTGGCTATAATGGAAAAGAATGTGGTGCTAGAGAATAAGGTATATGTGTCCCTATAGATCCTTACACACAAGAAACAACTAGAGGTCTTGGTTATCATCCTTTGAAAGAAACGACAACATCAAAGAAACCTTCACTTAATATCAATGTTATCACACAAAACACTCCTAGGATAAATATTGCTTCATCTTCAAACACATGTCTTAGTACTGATTGGGGTTCATTAGATTTTACACCCTCCTTTAAAGGAGAGTACAAAATCTCACAATCTAAACCTAGATATTTTTGTGTATGTATGACACCTTGTAGTAAGCAACAAATATCTTTATCACAAAAAGAACAAAACATCTTCTACTATTGATCAAGAGGGTACCTTATCAAGGCTTCTCCAAGCTTGCTTGATATCTCTCCCTCCAAGAACATGAAAGAAATTCTACAACAAGATCTCATTTTGTGCATATCATCGAGTGCATGGCCATTCAACCAATGAATATAAGGATTTGAGTAATAAAATTAAACATCTTAAGGATTTTTGTGCTCTTCCTTGTGTTGATGCACCTATTTCCTCTAATTGATAATGATCTTCATCCTATCATGTTGCTCATCACTATGTGGCATTAGTAGCTTTATGTATCTTGCTCATTTCCATTCATGGTGGTACAATCTTAGGTGCAACCATATTTATCTTGGAAGCTCAACATGATAGTCCTTGGTGGTTTTCTCTGTCTCTATTCTTAGGAGGAAAGGATAACTAGTTTTTGGAGGTGTGCATTCTTTCCAAGGATCCCCTCTTCCTCTCTTTCTACTTAAAAAACCAACATAGCAAGTATGTTGACATTTTAAATGGGGTGCATATTGCCTCTCGATCATTGTTTGCATGTTCCCTTCTTAGTGATGATAACATACATCTCCTATGGAGTGCGATCATTATATTGGCTTTATTTTATTTTGGCATTATTTATTTGCACCCCTTGAAGTAAGTTTTATTTTGCACCCCTCTGAGGTGAGTTTTGTTTGACATTTCTTGCTCCACTTTGTTCATAGAGGTTAAACTTAGTGTAGCATTGGAATAGAATCTTGATCATATTGTGTCACCTTATCAAAGTTATCAAGGAGCATAACTTTGGGTATGATTGACGTATGGGAGCTTGTAGACTTGGCATGACTTGCCCACCGCCACATTTTGTGGGTTCACAACTTCTAGACCTAGTGTGTGTTTCTCATATTTGTCTTGAGATCTAACCTAGTGTATATCATACTACACTAGCCCTTGTGAGCATTTTTTTCATGGACACTGAGCATAACACAACTTACTTTCTTGTGATGCCATGTAAGCATGTTTGATGGATGTGGCATAATGCAACTTGCTAGTCCATCTTTTTTTTTTTGCATCAATTTTTACATTGTATGATTGTGCATTTTGTCTTGCTGCTTCATATCATGCATATGTGTGTGTCCCTTTGTGCTTATGTTGGTTTTCCATGGGATCTTGATCCTAGGGGCTTGCATAACCTCCTTGGTGCTTTTCATCCTATCCCATCGATATTTGTGCACTTGGACCCCTCTTGACATATATTTTTCTACTCTAGTGTGAGTCTGAGCGTAAGTTCATACTCTCACTAAAGTGGGGGATAAATATGGTGTTGAAAAATATACTCCTTTATATTTTCACACTATGTCTGGGTCCCCTTAATTAATTGGACTTACATGAGCCTTTGATTGGCCCAATTATGCATTCACAAGCCTAATTAATTTGCTAGATTTTTTTTAAATCTATTATGGATCCCTACATGAGGGACAATTTTGTAATCTTTTGTAATGTTTCAAATCATATTTTTGAAACGTTTTGGGCTATAACAGAGGTTTTCTTCCTGTTTCTTTCCTATCAATATACCCTCTGAACTAGGATTATGTATATTTATTTATATATTTATTAATATATTATAGTGGCTTACCACTTTTGTCGAAAAAAAATAATAATTTTTGAAAGGGAAACTCACATTTAATTAATGCCTCCAAGAGCGAATGGGTCCCCCTTAATTCTTGGGACCCAATTTTTAATGTGTTTTGGCGGCATTTTAATGATCTAAATTCAAGTTGCAAAGGTCGCCTTGTGGTGTTTAATTGTCAGGTAATTAAGGAAACACTTATAAATACATAGTTATTTTATCAATTCAAGTCTAAGGAGAATTATCTAGCATTAAGGCAACTTTCATAAGAGAGAAGATTATTGTCAAGAACATTGGAGAGAAAATTTATCAATCATCTACAATAGCATTCAAAATCTTATCATGATGTCAAAGTTATGTGTGTTCATGCATGTTTTTGGAGTTAACATTGTGATATAGGTTTCAAGTTTCAAGCAAGCATTCAAGCATCAAGATCTATCAAGAAATCAAGTCATTTCATGCAAGATCCAATCCTTAGAGAGATGTGGTAGACTTCAGTCCTTTAAGGGAAGCCATTAAAGGGTTTGGTGAGGTTTGTTCATTCATCAATTCTTTCATTTTATCATTATTTCATTATCAAGGTGTAATTACCAAACTAGGGCTTGACCAAGGAAAACCCTTATCCACCAAAAATAATCATTTTTCTCCTCTCTTTGTATATGTGGATTTGAAAGTGAAGAAGGATTGAAAGGTGATCAAAAGTGCAATTTTGCAAAGTTGTCATCAAAGTTGTCAAGACATGGAAACTCACCTACGGTTTTTATTTTCATCTTTCTGACAATCAAACCTAGGGAAAACATCTTAGATCCATCTCTAGAGGACCCTCAAAGCTGAGGAAAAACCCTTTACAAAGACCCATTCACCCTAGGGCGAATGAGTCCTTGCAGGACACTCAACACCCGTTTTTGGTGACAGGTACACATCAATTTAACCTTCCCACATATGTTGGAAGATTGTGGTTTTTGTTTGTATTATGCTTTAAATCTACATTTCAAGTTTTACATTGCATAATTGAGTTAATTAAGTATTTTTAGTTTATCCCCCAAAAGCACCATTTCAGTTATATTTTACCATTTTTTGTCATAAGGAAAACAATAGATCTTCCAATAGGGTTGACTCACCTAAGGTTTGAAAGTAAATCCTACCTTTGGGCATCTCTTTTCCTAATGAAATTAGGAAAATGTAAGTGTATAGATCTCACACCTTTTTCCACGTTGATCACCCCACTTACATTTTTCTATGTTTCAATGGGTATAAGACAATGGCAATTAATTATGGGGATGATGACACAAATATATGTGTGTGTATATAATCTTACTCCTTCATGGTTAATTAGATGTGGCCTTATTTTTTACTAGTATAACCAATATTATTTGAATCAAATGGATGAAAGCGCAATGGTGAGTCCCATTTCTAGGCCATCTTGTTTTTTTCTTGAAATCATAATATTTTCAAAAAAATCAAGATTTAAGCCTTGAGTTTATGTCTAAGGGGGGTCAATAAAAATTGTTTAGACAAAATACCCTAGGTTTAAATTGAACCCCTAACAATGTATTTTCCATGTACCTATCAAAATGTTGACAAAAAATAAAATTCACTTCATGTTTTTATGATTCAAATGAAGTCATCTAGAGATGTCATTTTGCATGTATGTGGTCCTCAATATTAGTTTTCCAAAAAGCATATATATTATGTTACTTTCCAAATTATTTGTAGAGCATATTCATGTAATTTTCATTATGAAAATATGTAGAATAAATGCCTTACATTAGTCATATTGTAGGAAAAAAACTTTCCAAATCATCATTGATAAATTTCATCAATTTTGTGTTATTCTTATAGTCATTATTTTACAAAAAATTGGTTCATTGATATCACCAATAAACTATTCCTTGGTTTACTAGGGTGGTTCACCATAACGGTTGTGTCATTTCATTGCGGTGAACCTTACTATGGAAACTGGTGAACACCCTCCTCTAGCAACAAATGATCAATAAAGAGTTAAAATTTACCTTTTGGAAAATATAGAAAATTGAAACCGGATCCTTCAATTTATTTGATGTTTTATATATGCTTAAGGGTGTTCAAAACTTAAATTTAAGTTTTTTTCAATATGTTATCAAGGTTGGCATAGATTTGAATGGTTTATGCTTCATAGCATGTAAGTGGCAATAATTAAATCATTGTTTAATTAATTATCGCTTTGATTATCATTTGTGTATGAAAAGGAAAGATATGCATACCATTTGTTTAATTTGTGCTCTTTCCTTTCATAATTGGAAAATAAGTAATCGGTATATGAATCTTATAAGGATAAATAGAATATACTAGTTTATTAAATCTACTTCATTCATTGAGTGGAAATGATTGAATAATATAATTGTTTGGTAAATCTACTTCATTGATTGAGTGGAAATAATTGAATAATATAATTGTTTGGTAAATCTACTTCATTCATGGAGTATAAATGATTGAATTATACCAAATAAACTTTATTTAGTTAGATTCTTTTGTCTCTAACTAAGTGAGGTGGTAGGAACAAGTGCTTATACATCCAAGTTAGGTGAGACCTTATCTCTTATATTCACTACATTGGGTTTAGTTGACTCATGTCACTATCCTAAGTAGATCCTGGTGTTGAGATGTTTCATTTGCATTATAAGTATTGTACTTGTGTATGTGCCATATTAGTATGCATGCCACCTTTTGTAAATCAAGATAATGATGTGCCTCTCTACTTGTGTGTTTCTATACATATAGTTTCCATGTGTAGAGGTGTTTTTTTTGTGGCGTTGTCATGCATAATGACAACACTAGTGAGTTAGTGTAGATTACATCACATTCAGAGTTGCAATTGTTAATACAAAAAAAAGGTCCTTATTTTCACCTATTTTCCCTTGTTAAAATTTGGGCATTACAAACATGCTCTAACCCACACAAATAGTAATCTTACCATTTTTTGTAACAAAAACATAGAGGAATCTCATCCTTGGGGACAACATCCATCATAGTAGTGTACAATCTTGTAACTTCCCAACCATTTCTTCAATTTCCTTATGTACATTATTGTAAACTATCATACTTTAAACAAGGTAGAAAATCAAGAAGTTGGCGATATATAGATAGATAGCTTAGGCAATCAACATTTGACTTTTTGGATCTTGTACAAAACTTTTGATAGTCAAAATTTACATTACAACTCTCTTTAAAATATATTATTTATCATGTCAATCCGATTTCCCTTGCCATATACACTGTATTATAATTCTTAAACTTTATCATTCGTACCCTACACATCTACAAAACATTTACTTCGTTAAAAACATCTATCCAATCAAATAACATTCTAAAGTCTAAATCAATTTATATTTTTTAATTATTTTTATGAACCTTTAATAATTAAAGCATATTAACTTTGCATTATCCTTACTATTATATTAATGATTTTCATTACAAATAATATGTTAACTTTTACTTAAAAAAAACATAAACCACAAATCATGTTAGCTTTAATGCATGGATTTTAAACAAATAAAAAAGCCTGAAGACATGAAGCATATTATCTTTAAAAAACAGAGGCATTAACCATTAACCATATTATCCATTAATAACGGGTTTAAAACAAATGAAACTCTTGTGACGTCGGCCGTGAAAATAATATGACGCGCCGTCTGTGGGAATCGAACCCACGACCACGTGGTTAAAAGCCACGCGCTCTACCAGCTGAGCTAAGACGGCTACATGACTTGCTTTGCTAATAATTTTTATTCAATTCTGAATCAAATAGCCGATGTTATTTTCCACCGACCAAAATTTCAGATTACTTGCATATTACAACATCATGCTGCATTCTCCCATGTTATAGATGAGAGGTTGGCATTAACTCGATCTTGAGATCCTTTGATAATTAAATGAATTTATTTAATTATTGTATTTTTTATTTTATTATGTTATTTTTTAAGTATCGAAATATTATATGTTGATATTGTTAGAATTTGAACAGATGATGTGTGTGATAATAAATTATACAGCAATAAAAGAAATCTGCAAAATAACAGATTATACAGAGCATACAAAGATACCAATTTCACACATACGAATATACAAGAAAAGAGCCTAAAAAGAAATGTTGTTGCACAAATGAAAAGACCTTTATTTCTCTCTTTTCTACTTACCAAAATGATTACAAATGCCTCTATAAATAGAGGTCTTAGAACTCTCCAGAAAAACTTTGCAATAAAAACATGCATAAAAATGAATGAAGGAGATGAGAAGATGAGATTGTCGGCATAAGAGAATGGCAGTTGGGAAGCTTCCAATTTAAATGCATATTGTTGACTTGATTAATTTATTTGGTGGCAGAAGTTTCGATATTAAATGAAGATTTGGTGGTATGTTGATCTTCTGTCGGCAGCTCTAATTTGCTTCACACGTTTTCAACATTCTCCCACTTGAAGCAAATGAAGGGATCTGAATAAGTTGTAATCATCAAGTCACCCCTAAGCCTACCATGTCTCTACATAGCTCATGCTTTTCTCTTGGCAGAATTTTAGTGAGCATATCAGCAAGGTTCTTATCTGTATGGATCTTTTCCAAAGATAATTGTCCTTCCACCAACACCTGTCAAATCCAATGACACCTCAAGTCAATATGTTTGGTTCGTGAGTGAAAGGCTAGATTTTTCGCCAAGTGAATGGTGCTCTGACTGTTACAATATACCACATATTTTTCCTATTTTATTCCTAGCTCTCCTAAGAATCATTTCATCCACAACATCTCTTTGCAAGCTTTTGTCGCAGCTATATACTCTGCATCTATTGTGGAGAGAGCTATTATTTGTTGTAGTCTGGATACCCAAGATACTGCAACACCTGAAAATGTATACAAATAACCAGTGGTGGATTTTCTAGTGTCCAGATCTCCAACCATATATGCATTTGTAAATCCTTCAAGCACCATATCAGTATTGCCAAAACTTAAACAGTAATAACTAGTACCCTTGAGATACCTAAAAATCCACTTTACTGCTTGCCAATGTTGTTTGCCCAGATTTGCAAGGAACCTACTCACTACTCCCACTGAATGTGAAATATTCGGACGAGTGGATACCATGGCATACATCAAACTACCAACTGTTGAAGCATAAGGAATATTTTTCATTTCCTTCTTCTCCTTGTCATCACAAGGGCATAAATTGGCACTCAATTTGAAATGAGAAGCAAGAGGTGTACCAACTGGCTTGGCATCCTTCATATTAAATCTATCTAGCACCTTTTCAATATATTTTTCTTGTGACAACCACAATTTTTTCTCCTTTCTATCATGGATGATTTTCATGCCTAATATTTGTTGTGTTGGACCCAAATCCTTCATTACAAACTGACTACCCAAACTCTTCTTTAACATGTTAATCATATTCATATCATGTCCAACAACTAACATATCATCCACATATAAGAGTAATATAATGAAATTTCCCTGATCATATCTTTTGATGTAGACACAATGATCAACCTCTAGTCTATTAAAACCATGCTCCAACATAAATGAATCAAATTTCTTATACCACTGGCAAGGTGTCTGTTTCAACCCATGGAGACTCTTCTTCAACTTGCAAACCAAGTTCTCTTTACCTTTTATCTTAAATCCCTCTAGCTGCTGCATGTAAATCTCCTCTTCCAAAACTCCATGAAGGAAGGTTGTCTTTACATCTAATTGTTCACACTCCAAGTCTAAAGTAGCAATAAGACCAAGAATGACTCTAATGGATGACATTTTAACAACAGGTGAAAATATTTCAGTGAAGTCAATACCTTCTTTCTGAGCAAATCCCTTCACTACCAACCTTGCTTTGTATCTTTCCTTCTTCTCGTCACCCACATGCTTGATCTTGTACACCCATTTGTTTTGTAGCGATCTCCTTCCTTTTGGAAGCTTTACCAACTCCCAAGTTCTATTTCCTAGCAAGGAGTTCATTTCTTCCTCCATCACTTTCTTCCATTCTTTGTTATGCTCATCTTTACAAGCTTCCTGAAAACCATCAAGTTCACCTTCATCAGGTAACAAAATATAGTCTAAGGGTGTATACCTTTGTGAAGGCTTATGAGGCCTAGAGGATCTACAAACCAACTGTGGTGTTTTGTTTTCAAGTTGAATCTCTTGTAAAGTCTCCTGCAAGGTCTCTTCTTGTTATTGTTCCACATTCTCCTCTTGTTTTTCATCATACTCTTGATCTTGTTGCTCATTTTCTTACATTGGTGGGATATTTTCTTGTTGTTCTTTAAACCTGTCAACAACTTTATTTATCTCCAAATTACCTGCAGTCCTCCTAAACATCTCTAACTCATTAAATATAACATCCCTTCTTCTAATGATCTTATGTTTTACTGGATCTCATAAACGATAGCCAAATTCACCATCCGCATATCCCAAGAAAATGCATTTCATAGATTTGTCATCTAGCTTAGTTTTGTTCTCTTTGGGAATATGCACAAATGCTTCACATCCAAAGATTTTCAAGTGAGAATAGTTCACCTTCTTACCAGTCCAAACTTCTTCATGAATGTTGACATCCAAGGCTGTAGTAGGAGCTTGATTTATGAGATAACAAGTTGTCCTCACCGCTTCTACCCAAAAATGCTTTTCTAAACCAAAATTTGACAACATACTCCTCACCTTCTCCATGATAGTGTGATTCATCCTTTCTGCAACACCATTCTATTGAGGAGTACCAGGGACAGTCTTCTCATGCTTAATTCCAAACCTGTTACAATATTCCTTAAATGCATTTGAGTAGTATTCTCCACCATTATCTATCCTCAAGCACTTGAGCAATTTGTTAGTTCTCTTTCAACAGCAACATGGAACTTTTGAAATATCTCAAATACATCATCTTTGCTTTTAATGGGATAGGCCCAAACCTTTCTAGATGCATCATCCATGAATGTTACAAAGTATAATTCTCCTCCTAATGATTTAATATTAACATGCCTAAATACATCTAAGTGTATCAATTCTAACAATTTTTTCTTCCGTTCATGACCACCTCTAAACAATGAAACTCTTTATTGCCTACCATAAATACAATGCTCACAAAGACCAAGATTATAAGATTTCAAACCTAGTAGTAAATCTTTTCCCATGAGGATTTTTAGGCCCTTCTCACTCATATGACCCAAGTGTGTATGCCATAGATCTGTTGAGTTTCTGTCTTTTGCAATAGCAATTGTAGCTGATATTTCTATCATTGTCGTCAATGTATACAAAGTCTTAGTCTTGGGTCCTTTAGCCATGACCAATGCTCCTTTGTTGATTTTCCAGCCACCTTTTTCAAAGCTTACAAAGTAGCCTTCATCATCCAATTGTCCCACAAAAATAAGGCTCATGCACATTTCTGGTACATGCCTAACTTCTTTCAATAGGATATCTTGTCCTTCCTTCATCTTGATCTTGACATCTCCCACTCCAACAATGCTGCAAAAATGATTATTTCCCAAATGCACCCTACCATAATCACCGGGATTATATGCAACAAAATTCTCTTTGCATGGAGTTACATGTGAGATGCCCCAGAATCAAGGATCCAATCAAAGCTACTGCTAGATGTATTCAAGCATACATCTTCTACTAAAACAGTGAGTAAAACATCTCCATCTATAGCTATAGCAGTGGTCTCACCTTCATTTGTGCTAGTTGGCTTCTGATTTTGATCTTTTTGGCTTCACTTCTAGACTCGACACTTTCTCTTCACGTGCCCCGACTTTCCACAATCATAACAAGTGATCCTGACCCCTTTTGATTTGGATCAGCCTCTCGATATTGAGCATCCTTGATGGCATCAATCAATCCTCCTACCATGATCAGCTAGGGCTAGAGCTTCTCCTCCATGGTTTTTCGCAATTGACTTTCGTCATAGCTCCTCATTCATTATGTTGTTGTTGACATCATCAAACTTCAGGATTCCTATAGGCGCTGAAGTGCTCATAGCAACAATCAAATTTTTCCAGTTGTCTGACATAGAACACATTAGTAAAATAGCTCTAATTTCATCATCCAAAACAATTTTAACCAAGGAAAGCTGACTAGTAATGATATTAAATTCATTTAAATGTTTTGCAACTGAAGCACCCTACTTCATCTTAAGATTATATAATTTCTTCATCAAGAAAACCTTATTTGAATCTATGTTTTTCTCATACAGATCATGTAGCTTTTTCCATAGATGTGTTGTCATCTTCTCCCCAACAACATTAAAATACACATTTTTAGCTAGATATTGACGGATGGTTGCAATCGCCTTTCTATCCAGCTTATTACAATCTTCATTTGTCATCGTTGTGGGTTTCTTTGCTATTCCCTCTATTGGAAAATACTAATCCTTCATAATCAGTATATCTTCCATTTGGGATTTCCATAGGGAAAAATTAGCCCTATTCAACTTCTCCATATCACTCACTGTTGTTGCCTCCATGCCTGCTCAACGAAGCCCTACACACACCAAAAACTTCTAATAGCCCAGCTCTGATACCAGTTGTTAGAACTTGAACAAATGATGTGTGTGATAATAAATTATGTAGCAATAAAAGAAATCTGCAAAATAACAGATTACACAGAGATACCAATTCCACACATACAAATATAGAAGAAAAGAGCCCAAAAAGAAATGTTGCTGCGCAAATGAAAAGACATTTATTTCTCTCTTTTCTACTTACCAAAATGATTACAAATGTCTCTATAAATAGAGGTCTTAGAACTCTCCAAAAAAAAATTGCTATGAAAACATGCATAAAAATGAATGAAGGATATGAGAAGATGAGACTGTCGGCATAAGAGAATGGCAGTTGGGAAGCTTCCAATTTAAATGCATATTGTTGACTTGCTTAATTTATTTGGTGGCAGAAGTTTTGATATTAAATGAAGATTTGGTGGTATGTTGATCTTCTGTCGGCAGCTCTAATTTGCTTCACACGTTTTCAACAAATATATCATGTATAATGCTTATTTTTTATTTTTTATTTTATGATGAGTTATGGAGTCTAATTCAAAACATTGATGTCAAATATTTTACAAATTATTTTTAAAATATTTACTTAACAATATTTTTTTATCATTACTAAATTTTACATGTTGATATTGATTATTTCTTGTTATTCCATTTGTTAGGGAAATCAACTAATATGTACAAAACACAAGAAAAAAACATTAGTGGATACCTAACTTAGTTTAAAGTTGTATTTTTTTTTCCATAAATAAGACCCAAGCTACTAAAAAATATAATAAAAAGAACATTCTTGTTTAGTCACTACTAATTTATACACGATTATTTATGATGTTTAAGATATTTTGCATGTCTATTATACTTTGATGTTGCAACGACATCTATTAGTGTTTTAGATGAAGCCAACAATATAAAGTCTCATGGACAACAAAAAGCCAACATACAAGATGACTTCAAAGATTTAAAATCTAACACATTCTTCATTTTAGCTAAACCACCTTTTGATTGGGGTGAAAAAGGTAAGAAAAATTCAAAATAGAAAACATAAAATGATGATCCATTAAAAGGAAGACCTCAACACCTGCTTAGACACCAAAAATATGACATATACTAGCCAATAGAATCTAGAAATAGGCATAGTTATATGCAAATGAAAGGTAATAACATTTGTCTTAAGTCCATTGCATTCATTCAAATGAAAAACTCTATACATTTACACACTATAAAAGACTAACAAGTCTAGATATATGCATTAAAACTTAAATTCTAAAATTACAAATGATGAAGTAGAGAAGAAATGCTAGACAAGACCTAAACAAGATCAAGTCTAAACAAAACTCACACTTCTATTGTTGTTAAGATCTTGATATATTTAATAGATTAGAAGAGAAGTGGTGATGAAGAAAAGAAAGAATTGTTTTCACAAGATCAATTCAAAAATTCCATTAAAATAGAACGATAATGTATACTTTACACATCTAATAGAATAAAGTTTAGTTATATGCTTAACATATCATATTTACTTTTTGTTACAACTTCTTATTATTTATCTTCTTTTCAAAGCTCTAAATTTTCATCATTGCCTCACTGTTTTCTTCCCATGCCTTCACTTTGTTTTTCCCATGTGTTTAATTGCTTTTCTTTAACTTTTGTTTTCATACTTCTCACTTTTAGAGCAATGTTTAACTTTTCAAATTCCTACCTAGTTTAATATTAAAACCTTTGCTTTTTACTTCATATGAAAAAAAAACTTTAATAATGTGGTTTTAATATATCTCTAATTTAAACAATAAGGTTAATATTTATTATTTGTGGTTTCATTTTATATTTTACAATCATATATCTATGTTAATTTTTTTTTCTATCATAATATTATGGGACTCACTTTTTATGATTATTGGTGTAAATATTTTACATCATTTAGGATAGTGTTCATCCTAAGTGTAATATTGCATCTATTTATTAAGTTTACTTAGGATATTCTAGATATTTAAGTATTCTCTCCTAAGTAGATAATAATGTGGCCATCTATATCTCAATTGTACTAAGTTATCTTACATGTTGGTTGAGAGTAATTAGATTTAAAGTCTTACCTCTTGGCCATGTCATCTACTTGATTCATGGATCCAAGAGGTCTATATGTTTGTATGTTACTCTTTGTAATAATGATCTATCATATGAATATTATATTCATCTAGATTCATGATTAAGTCATAAATATTAAGTCATAGGTAGATTTGTTGTTTATGAAAATTCCTTACATGTTATCAAAACCATGATGTTGTAGACAATGATAACTTTAAGGAATCCCCCCTAAAAACCCTTATAAAATTTTGGCGAATCTTGGCTAAGTGTTATAATTTTCCTGGCAAATCTTTCTTTTTTTTTGAAAAATATATTAATTTTCCTTGCAAATCTTAATGAATAATTGGTAAAAATAAAAATCATAGTGGAAAATCCTAGTGAATAATCACTAAAAAGATTAATTACAATGGTGAATCTCTCCTTTAAAAATTTGCATACTTGGTCGGCGCAATTCCCCCATATTTTTTTATTTTTTGTAATATTGAAGCAAGGGCCCAAGGGCGGCAGCCACTGGTGGGGTCAAGGGGAAATGCCCCTTGCAAGGGTCAAGGGGGTAGAGCCCCTTGTGTGGGGTTCAATGGGGCAACACCCCCTCGCGGGGTCTGAGGATAGTGGCCCCAACACGCTCTTGTCGCAATACAATTGGGGTTGAGGGGAAGAGCCCCTCACCACCAAGCATAAATTCACTATCGAAAATGCATTGGAGCACACACGGATTAAGTATTTTTTTTAAATCTCACTTAAAAAATAAGACTAAATGAAAAGTGAAATTGTTACCATTAATTAGCTTTTTAATCGGATGGTTGCAGGTTGATTCCATGACCTATATGCACATGCCTTTTAAAAGGCTTATTGAGGCCCGAAATTTGTTTTGGGCCACATGATGCAAATTTGATGATTGAAACAATGCCATCAAGTGAAAATGTGTCCTTGTATAACTTGAATTTCAAGTCCAACCATCGACCTCTATGGGTATGCCTTGCATACTCATACACTATACTGTCATGAAATGTAGACATAAACTAATACACTAGAATCTTTTGAATAACCAAATCACACATTTTTGCTTCTTCACCATCTTTTGTATTGTAGGAAATTGTTTTATACTTGTCGAACTCTACTAGTTCATTTCCAACCACATGTGCTCTTTTCATATGTTCACATATTAGCACATGTTGCAAGCCACCACAATGCTGGCATGTGCCATCCAAGCATAATTTCTTTTAGAATATTTTACCTTCCTCTTTTTCACATAAAATTGTTGATATGAAGTCTCTTGAAGATGTAGGTGGGGCATGTATGCCACAATCCTATAAAACATTGTTAGTATGCAAAACTAAACATATCGACTGATAAACATCAAAATAGTTATAAAATTCAATATGTACTCTACAACAACAAGTAGTGCATGTGTGATTTATTTTGACATAGAAAGGTTTTAACATTTCAAAATATCTTTGAAAATTTATTTTAACTTGAGGATACATCTCTAGAAATTTACCAAAAAATTATGTTTGAGTTATATCCAAAAAATGCTTTGGATGTGGCTCACAGTTTCAACTATTGATTCTCCTTCTTACCACATCTCTTTAATTCAGAGATACCCTTGTATAATTCTTCCAAAAGTCTTCAATTAGTGATCTCAATGATTCAACAATTGGTTTATCTTTTCATGGTAGTCTCCCTGATAATTCCCATAATTCATTGTCATCAGTTTCCTTAATTCTTTGGTGCCTTCCAATGGCTCTTGATAAAAAAAATCTATTTATTCTCAATGCTTGACTTTTCTTTGTAATGAGACAAGATTTCTTTGTTTGATTACTTATCATTGTTGATATAATGACACCTCATCTGACATTACTATATTTTGTGTGTGAGGTGTTACCCACACTCTCATATGCACTCATTAGATTTTTTACTTGAAGCCTCTGATGTTCTCAACCCAATAATCTTCATGATGGACCTATACTTTATACTTCTCATCATTTCAACAAATAGTTGGCATCTTTCTGTCTCATTTAATTTCTCAAAGAACACTCTCCAAATCTTATGAGCATATCTTCTACAAGTGCATTTTAGAATCTTATCTGTCATTGGCTACAAAATATTTTCATCAATATCAATCAAATACTTGGGCTTTCTACACAAAATTCTAGGTGGTATTCTCAAAGGTAAATTTTTCTCAACATTAGGAATTCCATCAATATTTAAATGAGATGGGATAGATAGCACACCTTCGATTTAAGATGGAATAGATGACGTACCTTAAAGTTGAGATGGGAAATGTGGCATACCTCCTTCTTCACATGTGAGTGATGATGTACTTTCAACTCAAGATGTGGTAGATAGTGTCCCTCCATCTTTACTTGTGGCAGAGGACGTGTCTCCAACTATGGTATTCAAATCTTTCATATCACAAAGGTTTTACATTCATTCCCTTTGTTCCACCAATACCATATCTCTCGTTGATGGTTGAGGTTCCTCTTCAATTGGCATGTCTTCGACTATTGTTTCCAATTTCCTCCTCTCATGAAGTTCCCTCATATTTGTTGCTTTCTTTGCATTCTTAGTGTGATCCTAAATGTTTTATCTATCCTAAATATGCAAAAACAACTATAATGCAATGAGAGAAACACAAAGGGACACCTCAAGATTAGCCTAAGAAATTCATAACACAAAGAAAGCAGATAAAATAGATATTGTAAATGGCTATACCTTCTTTTTTGTTGAAATTCCTTGGTTGTCCCTTGTGATTGTAAGCTTGTATGCTCCTTTGATGGCTATGGAAATGGCTAAATGCAAGTTTGACAATATGATTAGATGAAAATGCAAAATGACTAAGTGGCTTGGCTAAATGGCTGAAATAATTCTTGCAAATTGAGTAGACAATTTGGAAGAATAAGGGTGCAAAATGGCTAAGTGTTCTCAAATGTAGTAGAAGAGGGGGTATTTATAGAGAAATTTGAATTCTCTAGAGAATTCAATGGTTGAGATTGAACCACCAAGATCAAGATGTAGGGCTATGGTGAGTTGAGGACTCACAAGCCCTCACATCTTGACATGTGGAATGTGAGATGGCCAAGGATAAGATGATGTGGAAGTGAGGTGGAAGGGAGGTGCATGATGTGTAAGAAGGACATGTACCTCGGAAGTACATTGGGGAATGAGAATAATCTTGGGTGAATAAATGTGAATTAAAAATTCACATGCTTGGAAGAATCCCATGGACAAGACAAAGTTCCAAAAAGGGAAGCATTTTTCCACATGTGACTTGATGTGACAAGTCAAATGTTTTAGAAGATGCATAGGAAAAGGGGATTCTAGGAGGAATAAAAGTGAATTAAAAATTCACATGGGGAAGAGAAGAGTCTTGGATGAATAAAAAGGAATTAAAAATTCCTTGGGGGATGGGGAGAGTTGACCAAGGTACTAATTAGGCTTAACTAATCAGTAATTAGAAGATAATTAGAGGGTAATGAAGATTATAAGCCAACTTGCAAGAGTTGGAGGATGTGACACATCCTAATCAAGGATTAGGCATATGCACATCCCTAATGATGAGATTAGAGGGTTGATTAAGATTAAGAAAAAGTGATGTGACATGTGAGGAATTAAATAAACGTCATATTTATTTAATTCATTTGATGAAAGGGGATTGAAGAGATAAAGTATTTAATTAAATACCTTAGGAATTTGGCAGAATTAAGGGTATTAATTAAATAATAGTAATATTACTTAATTAATGCAAATAAAAGGATGTTTAGACAAAAGGGGATAAATTTGGATAAATTAATTGTCCAAATTTAGGTGTCTACATTTTTCCCCTCTTTGAGATGGTGTTACAAAGTAGCATCATTTCAAAGAATATTAGAACATAGAACCCGAAAGAAGACAGTTAGATTGGAAAAGATGCCCCAGTCATTCAAAAGATGGGGGTGAAGATGAAGATTAGGGATTGAGGATGCCCCCTCCAGAGGACATGCAGGTTCAAGAGAACACAGGTGTGCTCTCGAAATGGATGAGATGATGCAAGGGGAGATGAAGAAGATGATGCAAAGTAGTGGAATGATAGGCCGTAGGAGATGGATGAAGCACAAATGGATTTAAGGTGATGTTGCCCTAGTCAAGCTACAAGCCAAAAGGGGTTGATGATGGATGGATGTTGTCGATGAGGGAATGAGAGATCCTGAAACAACACGAGGATAGGGCAGGATACATCCCAAGGAGTGGTATTTATGAGGGAAGGATACATCCCAAAACATCACTAAAGGATAGGGAAGGATACATCTCGAGGATGATGATGATGATTAAAGAGATGATGATAAAAGATCAAATGGATAGGGGAGGGAGATTGATGAAGGATGAATGCATGGGTGGGGAAGATGAAATGCGATCCTAATGCAATTATCCATCTTCGGAGCACTAATTTTTGATATAGCATTAGACACCAAGTGCCAGGGTATGTTGAACCAAGGTGGATTAGTGTCTAATGCATGAAACAAATGCAACAGACAAGAAGGCTATCCCAACACCCCAAAGTCGCCATGACTTTGGTCGAGCCAAGTATTGAAATAACCACAAGCACACGAGGATTCCCTAGCCTAACCCAAGACCACAAGGATCTTGGTGGGTACTACGTGGGACAACCAAGAAGACACAAACAAATAAAAGATCAAGATATGCCCCTATGTGTACCAGTCAAAGCACACCATGATATGATTGATCAAGGCGACCATGACAAGTGATGATAGGGGGATCAAATGATAAACAAAAGCCAAAAGTATCAAAAGATCACAATCAATTTCAAATGTCCTTGGCCATAGGATCAATGGGGTGGATGGGATTGATGAGGTATGTTAGGAAGGATGCATCATATTGAGACCGATCATGGATACTAAACTAAAAGATCGATATGATGCCAGATATTCAAAACTGATTGGATCTCATGATACTAGTGGATCTTGTTTGTTAAGACCAACTAGATAAGGGCATAGATTGACGACACGACACAAGGAAGACAAGACACGAGACTGACACACCCTAAAGACCTAGGGGCTCGGGGGTTGATCAAAGATTAGCCTTGCCTACATGAAAGTGCAGAGCCCTCATAGTTCGATAAAAGACTGACAACTGGCCATGGATAAAATCGGGAAGAGGTCAATGGAGACCTCAATGATGGATGAAAAAGATCGAATGAGCAAAAGTAGAAAGATCGATGATAGATGATAAAGGAGCCTTGGGGGCGGATCAAGTGATCGACCTTGCCTACGTGAAAGCGCAGGGGCAACGTAGTTCGACAAGAGACCAAAGACAAACGATTGCTAAAGGATGATGAGATGATCAGGATAAGTGGACAAAAAAGATGAAGCTGATATAATGAGACAGGATAGACCTTGTGGATAAGATAGGATTGATGATGATGACACAAAGGTTAGGAATGGGATAGTTATTCAAAGCATTAAAATGAATTGGGAGGATGATAGAACGGATAGATGAATGATGAGAAAGGATAGAAGATTGAAAATTTGTGTAAAAGAAGCGGAAGTGATGGTGATAAGATAGATGGAATTGGATTGCATGGGGAGAGGCCTATAGCCAGATTCCAATGACAAGGGATTATGAGATGGGATGAGGATAAAGATAAAGGGATAATGGGATAAGGATGGGGGATGGAATGGATTCTATGATGGATGAATAAGATGATAAGCATGGGGAGATGAAAAGGATTGCCACGATGGATACATGAAGGGTGTCTCCAAGGACTATGTCACAAAGGAAGATAGATTCCCCACTCTAAATATGTCGTGTATAATGAGGCATAAGGGATGGAAGGCGAGTGGATGGGAAGAGAAAGGAGATAACCAAAGGAGGATAGGATGGGTGACTAAGGAATACAATAGAGCATGGATGAAGGGCATGTATACCGAGAGATGTCTAAAGTGTGCATAGAGAGGTTCCCATGTTTTGATCAAGATCGCAGGATACGGAAGATAGTTGGGATGGAGGGGATGAATGAGGAGGATGTATAGAAAGAAGCATAGTAGGAAGCATAGCGGATGGAGGGAATGCATATCAGGAAGCTACCCCCAAGTGTGGAAAAGGACAGATGGGGATTTACGCATGACGCCTGTTTGCCAGGTTTTCCTCATGGTACTTATCCAAGGAACTTGTTTGCCAATTTTTCACCATTGGATGAATTATTTCTCTTTACTTTTTCTTTTCTTTTCTTTTCTTTTTTAATTTTTTGACTTTTTTTGGATTTTTTTGACTTTTGTGATAGTATAGGAAGATAGATAAGGATAGGGATATGGATAAGTGGATACACGAGAAGGATATGGATGAAGGAATCAAGCATCAAGTTCCATATGAGGTATTAAGATCCCATGTGTGAGGTGACTATTGGAGGTTGGTACAACCCTATTACGATAAATGGATTATGCAAGAGAATGGATTAAAGGGATTGGGTGGGGGAGATATGGGGGATAATGGATGGGATGTTGGAAAGTGTATGGATGGAATGATGGTATAGGTGTGTGATGGGGCAATGAGTTCAAGACCAACATTGGCATATAGGGTGGTGGATGTGAAATGATAGGAGGATTAATGGATGGAGAATGTGGGGATAATGGAGGTGATGGGATAGTGAATTTTGGGACATAAGGACCGAAAACAAATTGAGGAGATGACGGGAGTGTATGATTAGCTTTTGGATTAGAAACTTTGGATGTTGTTACAAATTTTTCATTTGAATGTATTGCATCTTTTTTCTTTGGGATCCACATGGTTTTGATCTTTTCTTTGGTGGGCCTTTGTGGCTGATGGATATGATTCTGCTTTTGGATTTGATCTTGGATTGGATTTGTATTTTGGATTTGATTTTTCTTTTTGTCAACATGTCTTTTAGAGGGGACATGAGGAGCTTTTGATTCATGTGGATGTTTAGATTTATGCATTTTTACTTTAACATCCAAAGTGATTTTAATAGAGTTGAGATGGGTGTGAGGAGATGGATGATGTGGAGTGATGGAGGTAGGATTATGGGAATTATGTGTAGAGGGAGGATATGCGGGTACGTGCCTTTGTTGATCTTGGTTAGGGGACATGAGAGTGGGTATTTTATGATGGGCGACATGGATAGGTGGTGGATGGATGAAAGGATGAATAGGACGAGATGGAGGAGGTGATTTTGAGATATAAGGGCCCAAAAGAGACGTAGTGGGTGGAGAGACATAAGGACCCAAGATGGATGGAGTAGATGAAGGATAGGAGATGGTGGATGGAGGGATGTAAGGAACCAAAATGGATGGAGCAAATGAAGGAGGAATATGGATGGTTGTTTTGAGGTGATATGATGGAGGAGGAGGGATGGCAGCATATGATCTAGTGGAGCGATGGGAAGAGCTTATATTTCTTTTGGAAGAAGGGGCTCGTTGAGGACGTATAAAGGTTGTACCAACATCGTTAGATTGTGAGTCTTGGGAACTAGGTCCAAGACCTCGCATACAGAGTTGTTCTTTGACCTGGATGGGCTCTAAAATACCTTGCTCATGAAGGCCTAAACCTTTTCCTTCATAGTTCATGTTCTTGAGCATTCGATCCATGACAAGATTTTCATTATTCTAGAAAAGTGACATGAGTCCATTGTTAGGCGAAGGATGATGGGTGGTATATATGCTTTGTTTTTCTTTAGCAAGGAGACCACCATGGAAGAATGTGAGAGTACCAAGGGGATATAAAAGCGGTGTGGGGATGGTATGGTTAGGCGATGATGGAGGATCATTAGATGGAGATGAGGGGGTAGCAACTTCCTGATCGAGACAAGGGAGTAACATGATAGGATATGGAGTTGTGGTAGCGGGTGATAAGGGTTCATGCGATGGGGTGATTGGATCATGAGTAACAAGAGGATCATGGGATGGAGTGGACAGAAGACTATGATCCTGAGGTGGACTGGATGGGATGGCAAGATCTTGATGTAGAGGAGGGGATATGGTGGTATGCTTTGGATCAAACTCCTGGCATGACTCATCTTGTGTGGGTGGCATGATAACAAAGTGTTGGAGAGACTCTTCAAGTGGGGGAGACAGAAGTATGGAGGATTCATGAGGTTCATGGGAATGGGTTTTGGTGCTACTAGGAGTGGGAGGAGTGGATTGGATTTGGGTATCTTCGATGGATTGGGTGGATCTAGGAGTAGAGGGAGTGGATTGGACTTGGGTGTCTTCAATTGATTCAGTGGCTCTTGAAGTAGGAGATGGGGGTTCAATGGATTCAGTGGGTTCGATGGTTTCAATAGTTTGAGCAGTGCTAGGGGTGGTAACAACAATGATAGGTGTGGTATGGAGAAGGGTCTCATCACTAGTGATCATGGATGATGGATTGGGATGGAATGGTTCCACGACTTCAAGATGTGGAGCTGGGGATGGATTTTTTGTCAGGAGTCCTTGGAGAACTTCCAAAATGAGAGACTTGCATATGGTTGGCTTGGCTGCGGTGGTAGAAATGGATGAGGGATTATGGATTAGTGGACTAGGGTTAGATGGAGGAATGGGATTGGATGTAGGACTGGGATTAGATGGAGGAATGGGATTGGATGTAGGACTGGGAGTAGATGGAGGACTAGGATTAGATGGAGGACTAGGAGTAGATGGAGCATTAGGATTGGATGCAGGGTTAAGGTAGGGATATTGGAGGGGTGAATTAGGATAGGGGGACATGGACGGTGGATTAGACCAAGAGGATATGGGTGGTGTAGTAGGAAAAGAGGATGTGGATGATGGATTATAATAAAGGTATTGGGGTAGTGGATTAGAATGAGAAGATGTGGATGCATGTTTAAGGTAAAAGAGTGTGAATGTAGGACTGGTATGGAAAGATTGGGAAAGAGGATTACAATGGAGGGACATCGATGGGGGATTGTAATAAGAGTATTGGGATGGCAGATTAGGATAAGAAGATGTGGGTATCGAATAAGAGGATGATGTAGATGGACATGATGAATATGGGGATGGGGAAGATACTGGATATCCCTTGTCAAAGGTAGCATAAGGAGCATGGTTAGGAATGGATGAAGACATAGCGGGATAGTTCAAAGGAGTAATTTGATTTTGGAAAGTAGGTGGAGAAATCTTACTAGTGATGACAACATCAAGGGGATCTATGTCGTATACCTCTTGATTGACAAGATTTATATTATTGTCGTTGACGTAATTAGGGTTTCCATTGAATCGTATTCATGGAGGATAAGGATTCATGATGATGAAAGGATAAATATAATGGATCAAATATTTTGGATGGAATGGACTAAAGCTCAAATCTCAATTAGGTCAAGCTCAGATCAGGATGATTGGATGATGCAATGGGATTGATTTTGATTATTGGAGTTGATGATCAAAGGATGATTACAACACCGAATCTACCTCAAGATGGAAGTAGATTGATTCTGTCAGAGGTGATTGGATAGGGATGTGATTGGATTGGATTGGATTGGATAAGATCAATCAATGAGATGATTGATAAGATCAAATAATGGATTAGATAGGATGATGGAAGGGATTCTAAACCAAGTTCAGAGATTACCCTTGGTGACTTGGGATACTAATTGATCGGATTAAAAGATGAATGGATGAATGCAGCACCGAATCCACCTTGAGGTTGAAAACGGATTGATTGGGCCAACAATGATTGACTTAGGACGGATGACAATCCTAAGCAGATGCTTATGATGATGATCATATTTAGACACCTAGGTAAATTTGGATAATAGCTTCAAACAAAGTTCAGAAGATTTGGATTGAGAAATCAATAAGGGATGTGTAGCCTAGAGATGCTTGAGGATGATGTATCGATACGATTTGGATGATGAACGAATGAGCTCAAAAAAATGCAGATGGACCAAAGCTCATATTAGGATTGGAATGAAGGATATGATGGGATTGGTTTCGTCGGTCAGATCTGGAAGCTGGATCTTTTTTTTGTCTGTTTGCCAACTTTTTGTTGTAGAGGGGTGAATTTTCCCTTCTGGGGCAGATCTACCCTCATAGAGGGGCGAATTTTCCCTTCTGCAGGGAAAATTTGCCGCACTGTAGGGAAAATTCACCCCACTACAGGGCAAGTCTGCCCAACTAATTTTGGACTCTCTAAGTGGGTAAACAAGTTGTTAGAACGAAGGGACAAGTGATTGGAATGGGGTGTTAGATAATCGAATTAAGGAAATAGATGATCAGATTAGGAAAACAAATGATAGGAGTGGATGAACAATCACTCATAACTAGTAAATGATTACTTAGAATGGATGAACGACTCTCAGGTCGTGGAAATGAAAGCTCAAAACAAGTAAATGATTGATTAGAAAGGATGAACAACTCTTGGAATGAGGAGATGGATGCTTGGAATGGATGAAAGATTACTCAAAATGAGTAAATGGAGGATCGAAAGGGATGAAAGACTACTTGGTCAAATGGATGTTTGGAATGGTCAAACAGAGGCTTAGAATGATTAAACGGATGTTTGGAATGGTTAAACAGAGACTTGGAATGGTTAAACAGAGGCTTGGAATGGTTAAACAGATGTTTGGAATGGTTAAACAGATGTTAGGAATGGTTAAACGGAGGCTTGGAATGGTTAAACGGGGTGGAATTCACTATTTAGGGGGCGTATTCTCCCCTCTATAGTAAACTACAGGGAAAATTTCCCCCACTATAGTAAACTAGAGGGCATATTCACCCTTATGTGGACAACAGTGACTTGGTTTTGATGGGGATGACTATGGAAAGGACTTGGAATGATAACAATGAGGCTGACTTATCAAAAATTTACTAGTTTCTCACAAGAAGACACTTTAAGCAAGCACACTCCTATGACTAGTGTTAAGGGTATGGCCAACAAAGGTCTTAATATAATATGCACAAGGCTTCTAGGGAGTCCTCAATATACTCTTGGTACGTGAGGCCCAGACCGTGAACACCAGCCCGTCACAAGCGTGAGTCGGGAACCCCAACGAGATACTGAAGGGCTCAGACCAACTCTTTATGTCTATCTAGGTATCACCCTAGTTTTGATGCTCCGCCAGACACAATGTGACTAGATTGGGGTATGGCTTTGGCTCTCCACCCTTTTTATTACCCATCAGTTTGCGTGGTTGGGATCGTCCCTTGGGGTGATGAAATCCCCAAGCAGGTCCCTCTAAAAGGAAGGCACTAATCATTTCCAACTACTCCCCAGGATCAAACGAAGTGCAAGGGGAAAGTGAAATCAGACTAGTTCCTTCCTTGGGTGACACACAAAAAAAATAGAGACAACAAGAAGCAATTTTACTTTCCCCTAATTAAACTATGTGCCTAGATGAAAACAGTAAGAAAGACTTTTAAAATTTGCACAAGCAAATGGCCCTGCAAGCAAGTTAGTTGTTTTATCCTCTGTTCTTCATTAATTACACATGAATATGCTACAAAATGTTAGCAAAAATGCAAATATCCTTGCAACAAACAATATTAGGGGGTTAGAATCTGAAAACAGCAAAAATGAAGTTAAAACGGTCGTTTTACCTCTCAAAATGTGTTGTTTTGGGGCGTATCCCCCCCTGCACTAAACAGGAGGGAAAATTTTAGCAAAAACACAAATATCCTTGCAACAAACAATGTTAGGGTTAGAATCTAAAAATGGCAAAAAACTACAGCAAAAATGAAGCTAAAACAGCCATTTTACCTCTCAAAATGTGTTGTTTTGGGGCATATCCGCCCCACTACAGTAAACAGGAGGAAAAATCCACCCCATTGCAGTAAACAGGAGGGAAAATATTAGCAAAAACACAAATATCCTTGCAACAAACAATGTTAGGTGGTTAGAATTAAAAAACTGGAGCAAAAACTAAGTTAAAACAACTGTTTTACCTCTCAAAATGTGTTGTTTTGGGGTGTATCTGCCCCACTGCAGTAAACAAGAGGGAAAATCCACCCCACTACAGTAAACAAGAGGGAAAATCTGCCCCTTGTGACAACCTGTGAGAGAACAAAGTTAGGATAAGGGTGTGTCCACCCCTCTGCAGTCTAATGTTAGAAACAATAGTCAAACTGGGGCGTAGTCGCCCTTCTGCAATAAAATGTCAGAAATAATATTTAAACTAGGGCATAGTCGCCCTTTTGCAGTAAAATGTCAGAAACAATATTCAAACTGGGGCGTAGTCGCCCTTCTACAGTAAAATTTCAGAAACAATATTCAAGCTATTGCGTAGTCACCCTTCTGCAATAAAATGTTAGAAATAGATTTCAATCTAGGGTGTAGTCACCCCTCTGTAGTAAACTTGTTAGGAACAAAATATAGGTCAGGGTGTATCCGCCCCTTTGCATTAAACTTGTTAGGAACAGAATATAGGTTAGGGTGTATCCGCCCCTCTGCAGCAAACTTGTTAGAAATAGAATATAGGTTAGGGCGTATTCGCCCCTCTATAGCAAACTTGTTAGAAACAGAATATAGATTAGGGTGTATCCGCCCCTCTATAGTGAACTTGTTAGAAACAGAATATAGGTTAGGGTGTATTCGCCCCTCTGTAGAAAAATTGTTAGAAATAGAATATCAATTAGGGCATATCCACCCCTCTACAGCAAACTAGTTAGAAACATAATATAGATTAGGGTGTATCTGCCCCTCTGTAGCAAACTAGTTAGAAATAGAATATGGGTTAGGGCACATCCGCCCCTCTGTAGCAATCTAATTAGAAACAAAATATGGCTTAAGGTGTATCTACCCCTCTGCAACAATCAGGAGGGCATATTCACACATCTACAGTAACCAGGAGGGCGTATTCACCCCTCAGTGGTAACTAGGAGCACGTATTCGCCCCTCAGTAGTAACCAAGAAGGCATATTTGCCCCTCTATAGTAACCAGGAGGGCATATTTGCACTTTTGCAGTAACTAGGAGGACGTATTCGCCCTTTTGTAGTAACCAAGAGGGCATATTCACCCCTCTGTGACTTGTTCCTACAACAAACTTAACAACAAGAAGCATAAAATAAAGGGACCCACTTGTGGGTCCCACCGAACATGCTAGAAATGTGATCCTAAATGTTTTATCTATCCTAAATATGCAAAAACAACTATAATGCAATGAGAGAAACACAAAGGGACACCTCAAGATTAGCCTAAGAAATTCATAACACAAAAAATGAAGATAAAATAGATATTGTAAATAGTTATACCTTCTTTGTTGCTGAAATTCATTGGTTGGCCCTTGTGATTGTAAGCTTGTATGCTCCTTTGATGGCTATGGAAATGGCTAAATGCAAGATTGACAATATGATTAGATGGAAATGCAAAATGACTAAGTGGCTTGGCTAAATGGCTGAAATAATGCTTGCAAATTGAGTAGATAATTTGGAAGTATAAGCATACAAAATGGCTAAGTGTTCTCAAATGTAGTAGAAGAGGGGGTATTTATAGAAAAAGTTGAACTCTCTAGAGAATTCAATGGTTGAGATTGAACCACCAAGATCAAGATGTAGGGATATGGTGAGTTGAGGACTCACAAGCCCTCACATATTAACATGTGGAATGTGAGATGGCCAAGGATAAGATGGTGTGGAAGTGAGGTGGAAGGGAGGTACATGATGTGTAAGAAGGACATGTACCTTAGAATTACATTGGGGGATGAGAAGAATCTTGGGTGAATAAATGTGAATTAAAAATTCACATGCTTGGAAGAATTCCATGGACAAGACAAAGTTCCAAAAAGGGAAGTACTTTTCCACATGTGACTTGATGTGACAAATCAAATATTCTAGAAGATGCATGGGAAAAGGGGATTCTAGGAGGAATAAAAGTGAATTAAAAATTCACATGGGGAAGAGAGGAGTCTTGGATGAACAAAAAAGAATTAAAAATTCCTTGGGGGATGGGGAGAGTTGACCAAGGTACTAATTAGGCTTAACTAATCAATAATTAGAGGGTAATGAGGATTAGAAGCCAACTTGCAAGAGTTGGAGGATGTGACACATCCTAATCAAGGATTAGGCATGTGTACATCCCTAATGATGAGATTAGAGGGTTGATTAAGATTAAGAAAAAGTGATGTGACATGTGAGGAATTAAATAAATGTCATATTTATTTAATTCATTTGATGAAAGGGGGATTGATGAGATAAGGTATTTAATTAAATACCTTAGGGATTTGGCATAATTAAGGGTATTAATTAAATAATAGTAATATTACTTAATTAATGCAAATAAAAGGATGTTTAGATGAAAGGGGATAAATTTGCATAAATTAATTGTCCAAATTTAGGTGTCTACACTTAGCTTCTTGCTCTTCTTTTTTTGGTTTAATCCTTGATTGTTTCCTTGGAATGACGAATAATTTTATCTATAGCATGAAAAAGAGATAAATATTAGTTCCACCATAGTACTATAGAGTAAATAAATAACTTACACAAATATGAAATTTGTCACGAAATTATGATATACACAATATATGACAATCCAAAAGAGGCATGAGGAGGGGCAGCAAAGGGCATGAAGAGGGCAGCAAAAAAGTGAAACAAAATCCATTCAACTCAATGACACATGTGTCATTATAAAATCCAAACAAATCCATACAAATAAATGAAATATATATCATTCAAACTTTCATACAAAATCCATACAATCATCATGTAGAAGAGTAAATGTCACTAAACCATGATGAATATATAAGTGCGCTAAGAACACATGGTAGAAGTTTGATGCAACCTTCAAAAAAAACCCATACAATCTCTATGACATATACAATCTCATTAGAAACTCAAATAAAACCTATACAACTCAATGAATTATATGCCATTAAAACTTAAAATAAAACTAATACAATCAAAACACACTATCATAAATATTGCTAACCATGATGCATGGTTAAGCACACTAGACATATAATGTAGGATTTTTCAATGCATTATATTCATGATGGAAGCTTCACTCAAAAGGCATAAAAATCAAAGGATACTATGTCATTCAACCTTAATGCACACCATATATGATATATCAATTTTGATCCATTACACACTAGATTTGATGTCACTCAACCATGCTGAATGTTCAAGCACACTGGGCATCACATAATAGTTTCCTATATATTAGCCATATAAGTAATATCGTTATTTCTAATGCATAAGTGTACTAGGACACACCATAAGACTAAATAGCATGCATGGTATTTGATGATTGACATAAAATCCTTATAATCAATTAAACATAGTTAATGTCATCAATCCTAATGCATAAGAACACTAGGCATATTTTTCAGCCTTCGTGGCATATTTCCTTTCATCTCTAGCCACCAAAATTGCTAGATATTCACCATATCAAACCTTAAGTAGTTATTTTAGTCAAGGAATAAAGAGGAGTATAAACCCTAGGGGAACCACAAATGCAAAAATAGTGAACCTTTCCACAAGGTTATGACAAGGGCTAAAGGATTGGAAAAATGAGCTCTTTACAAAAAAAACTGTGGGCATTAATAGCCCAAATGGAGACATCAACGACATATACTCAATTCAAAATGTGGTACTGAAACTCCCTAAAGATATACCTTCTAATTTTTAAATAGAATAATATAATTCCAATAGATCCTACTACAATGATTTTAGCAGAGGACATTATAGAGGAAGAGATTAAGGTTACAGAAGGGAAGAAAGGAAGAAACTATGTGGATATTGCAGCAATGCAAACCATGATTTTTTTGGTTGCCCAAGAGTTGTGTGATACTATAAGAGAAGCCAAACCACTACAAAGAGTGAAGAATTATCTAGGTTAAAATATGCCAAGAGGGGCTAAGAAAGGAACCCCCCTTGAATGCTCATAGATGTCAAAAAGTAAAATAAACAATGATGAACATGGAATATGCATTTTAACAAAATCTAATATAATCCCTTAGAAAAATCTAATGCATTTGATTAAGGCTATGTATGTTGAGCACTCATAATTCTGAATACTTAGCAAAATCTAATCCCAAAATCAACATGATAACAAAATCAAAGCATTGTATTAAGCATGTATGATAAAGGATGATAAATTGCAAGTATGAAGGTGTTTTCATTGATGTCAACTAGTTATCAACTAGTTGTTGTTATTGATGTCATGGAAACAAGTTATTGACATATATGTTGAGGATATTGAGAAAATTTTAATAAAGTTGTGTTATACAGTGAACATCACTCTTTAAAAATGGTGTTTACTAGGAAAAACTAGTTTTCGAAGGATCTAGAAAAAGAAATAAAATTTGATTCCAATTTTTTTTTAAATATATATTTAGAATCTACAAACAAAATTTCACAATTCACTAGTCTACATCATCTTCAAATTCCTCATGGTTTCGTAGCTATAGGTGTTTGAAAGTGAAGATTTAGTTTAAAAAGTTCAATTTAATGTCAAGTTTGGCCAAAAAGTGTAACCCTATATTGTGGAATCACCCATTGACCAGGTTGAATCCATGGAGAATCTCATGGAAGTAGGATCAATAAAAAGGGTTTGGGCAACCTTTAGTCAGAGTGAAATATAGTGTGATTCGTTATTAGAATATTTCAAACTTGTTGATTTATGTCAAACAATGATTTTGGGGTTGGCAGAGGATGAGAAAGTTTTTAGTGCATTGGGGTTTTGGAAGTCAAAGATAAGAAACAAAGTAGACAAGAATTTGGAAAATTTCTTGAGGATGTTTACAACTAGGTACAATATCTAAAGTTTTCCTTTTGAAAGGGAACTCATAGTATAGAAGTCCATATGTGAAATAAGAGGGTTGTGCAACACTTCAAACATTAGTGGTAGTGACACAATGAATGTTGAACTTGAGATGTAGTTAAGCGGACGTGCGTAGGGTGAAGAAAGTGAAGACCAAACTCTGAGTCAAGATGATTTTCAATCTCATCATCAAAGTGAGGACCATGACGTGATTTGTAAAATGGAAGTGATTTAGTAGTTTTTAGGTATTTATACTACATTTTATGAATCATATTCCAAACTATAGTTGATAATATTTTATATTGTAGTCCATGAAATTGTGAATCAGATTGAATAAATTAACATATTATTAATAATTTCATATTTTAGTTGTGTCATACTAATAATTTTTACATGCACTCAATGATTCATCATTCAACTTAATGCTTAATAATATATTAACAATAGTAGTGTTGGTGTTTCCAACTAATTATTTGGGTTTTCCTAAAGGTGCCACATCTTATTATCGGAGACCTCAAGTCAGTAACCAACAAACGAGAGGCATATTTAATACTTTTCTCCCTTAAACACTTCAAGCTCTGTAGAACATAGGAGGGTGGTCCTATAACATCATGTTCAATCATATAATAGTTTTCTTGACCATGATGCCTTTGATAACAGATTTCTTCATGTTAGTATTTGAGGTGGTGTAATTGGATAAATCACCCTAGGGCCTCCTATATGCTTAATGTTTCCTTGCTAGAATGGATTTGTGCATAAAACATAAAATTTGTATTAAAGTAAATTTTTGATTTCTAATTTGATATGCGATTTTGCATCAATCTTAAAACTTTATGAATTATTTTGATCAATGTCTTATCCACAACAGAGTCAGAAAATGAAATATACTCCTACAACAGACCAACTCATGGCTTCTTATAACCTCACCGCCTTACAAGGAGAAAACAAGAAAATAACAACACTTATCACACTACTTATAAATCCCTATTGCATTCACATAATCTTTAATGAATAACTAAAAGCAATATTAATCCATTCTTTGAATGGGACTAACAGTTCAACATCCATAACACATGATGTGATATGAGAACTTATAAATAACCCTTGATTATTTTGAGTCAAAAGATAGTGATACAATATTGGAGAGCAAGATAGGTCGATATTCAAAATTAAAGAAATACACTAAGTATTTGAGTCATTTCTTATTACAAAGAAAAATTACTGTTGGAGTACAAGACCATTGAGAGGGAGGTGAATTAGTGGTCAAATGAGAAAACCAATTTCAAAACTTAACTCACTTGATTATTCAAAGAGACCCATTGAAAATACTTCAAACACTCTAGATATTGTGTGTTGAGGGAGTCACAAAGATGTGTAAATTAGACCATAACATGTGAATCAAAGATGATCAATCAAGCACAATATGACACACCACCAAGAGAAAACATAACACAAGTTTTATGAGTGGAAAACCCTAAAAGGGTGAAAAACCACTAAAAAATTATTTCATTAAGCCTCAGTGGATAAAGCCTTGTTGATTACATATTGCATGCCTCATTGGCTACTCAACTTGCCTCACTAGCAATACAAAAAGCCTCACTAGCTACTCAATTTGCCTCACTAGCAATCCAACAAGCCTCACTAGCTACTCAACCTACCTCACTAGTAAACTTACAACACTTTAGAAGAAAAAAGCAAAAAAAAAAGGGTTACTTTCCTTCCATACAATCCACTACTCAATCTCTACATCAAAAAAACTTCATCTCCCTTATTCACGTACAAACACTCAATATGAGACCCTTCTTGCTTACATAGATAACCAAAACATTACAAGACTCCCCTTCAACAAACACCATGAACAAATTGATACGAACAATGAACAATGACCTTTGCACACACCTTGACTATTACATTCTTTGGATGATCAAAAACATAACACAAAATGTCTCTTACAAAATCATATTAAACATAGACATTTGTACATTATTTGCACACTCCTTGATTTCAAACCAAACTACATATACTTGTAATCTCAATTAAATTACATTAATCTATGCAAAGATACATGAATCCTATCAAACAAAGCCTTGTAACCCTTTTATAAACTGTTAATAAAACTCCCTCTCTATGTATAGTCTTTGCAATAACAAGGTGCCAAGGTTTTCAACATACTCTCACAGAACTTAGACCATTAGAATTCATAAACCACTGGAAATAATTAGTAATCATGTTCTGATCACACTTAACTGAGCAAAGAATAACATACTTTATGTTCAAGTATCCCTTTTTTATTTAATCTTAACAAAAAACAGTACCCTTAACTTCAAAACTCTCTCACAGTGCTCAGGCCTCCATCAACTATATCTTTGAATTTTCCATTTAAAACAATTGTATCTCTGCCACTTTCAATAATCCTTTTCATTGTTCATTTTCTTACAACGGAACTCACCTTTCCAAAAACACAACCACCACAAAACTCATCACATCCAAATTGGAATACAAATAGACTCATACATATTATACATTGATCTTCAATTGGCACGCACCTTCATGGTGACCGTTGATCAATAGTTTACAAAAAAACAATTGCACAATAGAATCAAAAACCAACACCTATCAAATTAAATCCTCAAGATATAACTATTAACAAGGTTTAAATTTGATCCTTTGATCTATCTCTCCCACCAAGTTAGCAATTTATATATTAGCCATTGATTTTATCACTAAAGGTAGCATTAGAAGATTTAACTTGTCGAGCAAGTTACCAAGGAGAAAGGGGTCAGTTAAAGAATGTAAATCAAACTCTTACCCTCAATTTTGTTACTTAAGATACTTTGACTGGTGATCCTAAGTCAAAGTGCAAATATAACAAAAGTTAATCTTGCACTTAGCTCTGCACTAGAACCCTTATTTAGGGTTTTTGAATAATATTCCAAGCAACAAAGAAAACACTAATCAAAAACCAAAAGCTCAATGTTCTTAAAAAGATTATTTAACTTCATAATCTCTGATCTTCATCATATTCCATTAAGGCAGAATATTGTTCCTTTGGAAAATGAGACTCTTTTCATGAAGCAATCTTCCACTAAACAAGAAACATTATGAGAAACACTTTGGAACTTAAATGTGAACACTGAAATGTCTTCACTGAGGTATGCCTTGAAGCAACCCTTTGAATTTTGCAATTACTACACCAACTCATGGAAAACTCCTTTGTAACACCACCTTTAACATTAACACCATGTAAAAAAAATTCTAAGATGTATACATCATGGAAAATGACCCTTTCCAACATCATAGCAAGATCCTTTGCAACAACACCATGTGAGCATATACCTTTGAAAAATAGTGAACAAGTATCTTTGTAAACACCATGAAATGAATGAACAATCAAGATGAGATGCCTTTCCATCAACACCAATTTGACATCAATGAATCAACACCATACAGAATCTACCTTTGACAAGAAAATGGGAAAGTTCCTTTGCATCAACCTTTGTACCAACCTTTTATTTGCAAGCATCATAAAAATGAGATGGCATCAACAACATGAAACTTTTGCATCAATGAATGAACTATAGGACACTTGACTTGAGCATCAATGACTTCACTTTACCAAACAAGCAACCAAAACCATCAATTAATGTGATATTGAATACACCTTTGACTTCACATGCACCTTTGAAACCCTCTATTTCACATCTATTGCCATCAATTACAAACCTTTGACATCAATGACAAAACAACTTAACAATTACAACATTTCCTATACATGCTATCAAATAGGTTAAACTATATAAAAAGAGCTTAAAGAGATGAAAGATAAAAAAATTAGAACCCTTTGAATGAGGCTCAGGATTCCCTTTTATAACAACATAAGGGAAGCAACAAGCAAAGAATCTCATCCACTGCCTGGATACACAAAAGAAAAAATTCTAAACAATGGCATTTAAACCACTGGTCAAAGACCATGTATAAAGATTTGAAAGAAGCTGGTGGAAATTATTTAGTGCATCCATAAGTGTCGGTGTTGAGTTCTCCAAGGAAATATTTGTAGTCTAGCAAGATTCTTTTGACATTTGGCTAACAAATGCATACTGCAATTACACCTAGTTAGTGAGATCCAATTGAAACAAAACTCAAATCTCCCAACTCACCCTTTTTCAACCATCTTTACTAACTCTATGCAAACTTGCCATAGTAAACACCAACTAATCTTGAAATGAATTCTTTCTGAAAAATCTCCAAGAGTTGCTTGGAATCATGTCTAGTTAAGACCTTTCTGATAACCCAAATCTCAGATAGGAGGCATAGGAATAAATACATGGAACAACTCATAGGTCGGGTAAATAATTATTTTCATTCCATTTCTTTAACATACTCTTAGAAGGCCAATCATGAGCTAAGATCACACCCACATTCTACAAATATTTATGATACTTGGCATCAAGTATCACGTTGGCCTCTCTACATAACAACTTTGTCATGAATAGGAATTAAGTTCATTCATATCAACTTTGTCATAAACTTGTAAATCACAAGTAGAATTTTGGGTATTGAAAACTAAAGTTATCCTTCCACTTTCCTAAGTTATTTAACTCCCCATTATCTTCTAATAGGTGGGGTACAACCCTGCTATCAATATTTACAAAATAGTTCAACTTTCCTCATGCAGCCTCAGTTACACCTTCCATATACCTTGCACATTTTGTGCCATCTTGAGAATATTAAAGGTAAGAAGGATACCGGGTGGGGCATCATATGTGTTTGCAAATCCCTTATACATACCTTCCAAATATGTAAATCTAGGATTCCATTTATCAAATATACACTTGAGCCAATCTTTATCCCCATATACTTTGGCAATGACACCTCTCAGATTCACAAATGGCACATGAGTAGTTTCTAGTCTTAAGATCTTAGAAAGTTTGTGTTCCAAGATGCATGTTGCTATGTGTACATTATCCTTTTGTTAAATCTCTTAAGAATTTTTCAAATACTCTTCCAACATTTGAATCTTTTCCTTAAGATCTTCATCCTCAATCATCACATGAGCAGGGGGAACTATAGAGGAGGAGCTTGTTTCCTGTGTACTTGTGAGAAGGGATTTTTTTTTAGCCACAAATACCTGTTGTTGTTTGTAAGTTTTCGTGAGATCAGCATGTTCTTTTAACAATTCATTAAGTTTTTCTTGCAACCTTTGAACAATAGCTTCATTAAACTTGGGAACATTTACCATTAATGCAACAGTTTTAGGGGCAGGGGTGTCAAACACCATTTTTACAATCAAGCATCCTTTAATATCCTTTGATGATTTAGTAACCATAGGTTTATTTTTATTTGGGGCCAAGGCCTAGATTGTAAAGGCTTCCCAATGTGGGATGAACCCTGATCTTAACAATGCCATTTTTGCATCCTCCTGTGTCAACAAAAAATCTCCTTATTTCCTAATAGTATCAAAAACAATTATTGAAGCAATGTCCCATTCAAGGAGTAGTAACAAGCCACTATCCTACACCATTCTTCTCCCTTCTTCAGGAATAATTTTCTTAGACTCAAAATTCATTTTTGACATCACCTTTGTGGCTACTTCATCATACTTTTATCTAGGCACATTTGCTTGTCCCGATTAAACTCTTTTATGGTACTATTCCCTCTTTGCTCTTATAAAAAATTATTTAAATTCTTGGGACTTTACAAATTCATCATCATAAATGAATTTTGAACATGTATTTTCTCTCACATCATTGAGGCTATCTCTCCCCATGGCCACATCCAATTTGAATTTTGTTTGGAGAAGGATAGCAATATTTGGTCTTGGGGGGATGGAATATATTGCTTAATTTCATCCTTGGTAACATGAACATCTTCACTTTCATCTTGACTAATAGTATAGTCAACCAACAATCATAGTTGTTCAATTTTCCCCCTCTTATGTGGTTTCTCCCTTAGGGGAGAATCTACACTGTTTATTTTAGGGGAAGGAGAGGGAGTGATCTAGGGTGGGTATGTTTTCACATTTTCTCTAATAGCAGGCTCTTGGAGCCTTTTAGTAGAAAGGTTAGGTCTAGGTTGCTTTACTGGTTTCTCTTCAAGGGTGGGGGCCTTACCTACAACTCTATCAAAATTCTTCAAAACCTCTTCAATCTTGGAAATTAGGTTACGAATATTAGAAAATTCCCTAGGATAGTCCTTATCCTTCTTTGTCCTAGCAACCTCTACCTTGATGAAAGAAATCAATTTCACTTTCTTGTTGGTTGCTTCATAATCATCCTTACAGTTTCTTATGACATCTTCACTCTCATAAATCTGATGGGAAAAAGAAAACCTTCTAATTATTGTCCTAGCCTAGTGTATGAAACCTTCAGGGTCAAAATCCTTGACCTTTGGACCTGATATAACCTATATTCCCAAAGAATTTATTTTAGCCTCCCTAAGTCATCTCTAGTTGAAGTGAAATCAAAAAAAGGAAACAACATAAGGGAAAAAGGACCCCTTCTTTTGTTTCCTTAAATGAAACTAATCAGCCTCATTCAATTGCCATTAAATTTCCATGAATGCCACTCTAGATGTCACATACTTGGGTAGCACATGGGGGGATTCAAGGCATGCATATATTCTAATAACAACTAAGTTGTCATAGAGGTAATAGTCTCCCCAATTGTGTCATACTCCTAACTCTAGCCTCCTATCTTTAAGCCTAAGGAAATCCAAAATTTCCTTGTGCAATCTGATTCCAAGTAGACCCAACCTTGACAAGACCTCCCTTACAAAATAATTCTCAAAAACAACATAGTTGGACTCACTACAATGTTTATCCCAAATATGGGTCCAACACTATACTGGGAGGTTGTTTCTCTCTTTATCTTTCACGCTCAATTGTAAATCTTTGATTCAATAAACTTTCCCCTTGTACAAAATCATATGACATAAGAGAGAATACCAGTTGAAACTTGCCTCCTTACTGTTGATGTGTGTTTTTGCACCTTCTCAACATAGGTAGTACGTAGGTGCACTACCTCTCTTGAAAGGCAATCTCCAACAACAATTTGTTGAAAATCACCCCAAGGTCTCTCAGGTGTCAGGTCATGACATGCATGGAATTTCTCAGTTAGTTCAATGTGATTTTGCTGGTAATCACAGGGCAAACTTACGGGGTTAACCTAGAGGTAAGTTGGATCTTAAAATGGAGTTCTTAAGATGGGGAAGTTGGTGTGCAATTGTTGCAGGTTCAAACAATAGTCTTAAACTCCAATTTTGGCTTCATATTTGGCTTTACAATGTGTAATGAACCTTAGCATAGGTCATTTACTAAAAAGAAAAAGAAAAAGGGAAGGGAGGAGAAGAAGTTCCTAGATCTGAAACTAGCAGTGAACAGTGATCATGGAGGACCCTGCTGTGGACAACCTTCCTAAAACAGAATTCCACTTAACTAGATTACCTCATAGTCTCGTGAAATTTGTGCAAGCTTCTAAGGACTACAGATATTCAACCCTTCATTCACCATAAGTATGAATAAAAAATAGAAGTTTAGAGCAGCTTTTAGTTCATGTCCAAACTAACTTTACACAGTTGTTCATCATCAATAAACAACAAAAAGTATGGACAAGGAAAGTTGCTAGCACACAACAGAATTCTTCAAAACCAATGAACAACATCAACTAATCTACTAAATCAAGTTAAAACATGCAAAACAACAAAGTAAATCTACTCAAATTGACTAACTATGGGAGAAGAACCATGTAACATGCAACTAAAACTCAAGAATTCACCAAGAGTCAATGAACTATTAAAATTTCAGTAGCATGCCTTTACAACAACTCAACTCTCTCTTGAAAATGAGAGGATACCCCCTATTTATAGTGTTCAAAAAGAAAAATGAATGGCCAAGATTGGTTTGCATTGTGTGGCCAAGATTCACTAGAAACTAGGGTTTCACCTACCCCCAAATATATTACAATTTAAAATTACATCCTTGTCATTTTCCCTATTTTTTCTTCTTGTGGCAACACTGTAGCTCTTTTGTCTTTTGTTGAGTTCCTCTTGTTGTAGCTACATTGTAAGGAATTCATCATCAATCACAAGAATTCCTTCATTCCTCTTTAAGGTGGCATACTCCACAAACTTGCCGATCAATTCTTGGAGCTTGTTCCATTTCAATATATCAGATTGGATCACCTAGAAGTTGAATTTTCTTGATTTATTTGTTAGGTCATCCCAGTCCCTGTCATATTTCTACGCATTCTTAATCACCTGCTCAGATTGAGCGAAGGCTCAAGTAGCAAAACCCATGAAATTTGGCATTAGTGCATCCGCAGTCCCGTTCTCCATTTTCTTGTGAAAGTAGGGCTTTATATTTTATGGATCTAACTCGACGACGGGAACATCAAAGTCTATCATTAACTTTATATATTCTTCACAAACAGTCTAGACTTCCTTAATCCAATCAATTTCTAGCTCCACCTCATGGAGCACTTGCTCTAACACCTCCTTTATGTGGTCAAGGCTCAGTTTCCATGTCTCCATGAGCCAATGATCGCCTTTTACCAAATAAAATTCCTTCTCCCAGGATCCCTCAAGTACCTTGCAGATAGCCTCAATTTTGGGGTACGTGATCCTGTATAACTCGAGGAAGTTAGTGCAAAATTTCCTTATTCCCTCGAGCACTTTCTGCAACTCCAGGGATTTGTTAGTCGTTCTGACTGCACGACCGATGCCCATGTTTCTATTATAGAGGACTTGCCAGAACCAATCCTTTATGGCCTTTGTCTAGTTCTTTCTTTTCTCTAGCTGATAAATATGATCTTTGGACAACAATTGTGGAAGTGCTAAGGATGTGGTGGGGAGCTCTTCTACTGATGACCATTGTGGAATATATGTCGTTAGGTCAGCCACTTGTTCCTTTAGTTCCTCCTTAAAGATCTTATCTTTGTTCATTTGATACACAATAGTGGCAACGAACCCTTGGAGATGGTCAATCTTTTGCTCTCGTGTAGTTGTCCCTAGATCAAGGGTAGAGATATTGTAGCTTACCCCTTCTTCATTCACCACTGGGGTGGCTATTTGTACGGTTCTAGATCCGGAGGCATCCATTGTTAGCTGAGATCTTACCTTTGGCTTCTTTTCTTTCTTCATGCTTATTTGGGCTGGAGCCAAGATGGCCTCTAGCCTTGCCCTTGGATACTTTGAGGTTGGGGTTTTCTTTTCCAACTATTTCTCAAGCCACTCAGGCATTTAAGATTCTCCCCTTGGCGATTCATGACCACCCTCTTCCTCACGGGTCTATTGGATTTCCATTACCTTATCACCTAGAGCTTCTTGTTTTGTCCTTCCTCCTCATCAGAATCCTAAATAAACACAGTTTCCTTTTTTGGGGACTCAAAGGTAGTGTGCTCTTTGGGGTTGTCTTCCCCTTCAGTAGTTTTCTTTTCTTCTTCTTTATCGCGTTCAAGCTCCTTAGGTTGTTCCATTGCTGAGCTCTTATGAGCTTCATACTCTTCTTCAGGTTTATCTTCTTCTTTCCTTTTCTCTTCCTCAAGTTGAGGCAACATCTTTTCATCATGCTTGAGGCTCTCCTCACTCCTCTTTTTCTTTCTCTTATTGCTTTTCTAAGAGAGGAATTTCTTCATCATGTTTGGGGATTTTGTCATGCTCCCCAATTGGAGGTTCAGTATCTTCCTCCATCTTCTCACTTGATTCCTTTTCTTCATCAGAGGGTTGCTTTTTTACTTCCTCTCCAACATCCTTGAGTTGTCAAGCCAGCTCCTCCTCGAGGTCAAGATCAAATGTCTCCACAATATACTTGGCATTGGGCTCCTCAGTGTCTTCCTCTGATGATTGTGTTTCTTCTCCCTCACGCACTACTTTTTCAATTGTCAGATGCTAGTATTCGGGGTGCTTGTGGTAATCATCTGCTTCCTCTTCCATATCTTTTGTAGCTTCTCTTTCCTATCTCTCCAACTCTTTTGATATCTCCATTGTAGCCTTCATCTTTGGTGATTTAGTTGGGGGAGTATGGATAGGAAGACTGGCAGCAATTTGTGCCAAGGAAGCTTGTATGGCTGGGTTCATCAACACCCCAGATAGTTTTACACGAATTTTTTCCATGTGGCGGGAGAAGGCCTATGGGAGTGAGAGAGCGGGCATTGGCATAGTTGCAATTGCTATTGGAAGAGATGTTGTTGGAGACATGGAGGTGGAGGAAAGCGGAGAGGTGGTGGTAGAAGAAGAGTCTATTATCATTACTTATGTCATGGGCAGAGTGGAAGCAAGGTGGATGGAGATATCCATTGTGAGCGGATAAGTACCAATCATCCCCTGAGAGGTAGGTGGAGGGTCAGTAACAGTAGTAACATCGGTAGTAGCAGTGGTTGCAAGAACGGAGGTAGTAGGTGGATACTTTGGCTGCTCAACCTCTACTTCTTCTCCTTCATGGAGAGGGTCCTCCTAGATGGTGGGCATGCCTGATGTCTTCTATCTCTTGGAGGATTCACCCTCCGCTGCTTTTCTTGGATATACTTTGGGCTTGGGCTGACTTTCAACTACTTTTTTTCTCTTCCTCGACCTAGTGGCTAGAGGAGATTTTGAGGTTTCTCCAGTAGTTGTTCCACTGTCAATTTCACTCACCAGCTCATCCTCAAGCTCTTCATAGGTTAAAGTGACCCCTTGTTGCTTCAACTGGGAAATTTTCCCATTAATCCATTCCTTGGTTCTAGCCTCAATGAGCTTTGTCAGAATATCGAGATCATCAACCTCTTGCTCATCCCAATCAATAAGCGACAATGATAGATTGGCAACTACATTGTACTGAGGATCCATCACTGTATTTTCATCTTCTACTACCTAGTCCGACACTGGGAACAGGTTGACCCTCTTCACAAAATACGCAGTCATGCACATGTAGTTCCTCATTCGCACTTCATTGTCATCCTTGCAGTTGGCCCAAAAATCTTCAACACTATGCCCATGGGCATATTTAACCACAACTATCTTCTTGAGTTTGCCATAGGGGTCCATTCACGGTCGGGCATTGTAGAACCTCAGGTTATACTCCACGAGTTCCTTATCTAAATTTTCTACACATTCTGAGGTGTGGAGTTCATATAGCCCTTGGCTGAAGGAGTGGGGATAAGGAATCCTTGCCTTATGTTTTTTTCTTAGGAGGGTGTGTGCATGTCGCAACTACTGAGAGAGTTCCAACAATATTATCCGATCATTTGGGTACCGGGGCAGCTTGTATGGTTTCTCTAAGAAACCTTCAGCTTGAATATAGGTAAACTTAGGGAATTGTATGAATAGGAAGGAAAATTGGAAAAGGAAGGCATTAGCACTATGGGAGACCCTTCTCTCAAAGTCACTCCCAAGTCACCTGATAATGTGACCTATGAAAGCGTCATTGACCCTGCAATAATCCCTCTTGAAGTTTTTGTACTGCAGCTGAGGGTATCTATCATGGACCTATAGCTCACTGCCTGGTTATGTATCTAGAGCCCTAAATAATCCCTTGTATTGTGTCTTGTTAGCCAACAAATAGACAAGGTATGAAGTCATGTAGAAGGGTGAGGTCTTCTTTACAGCCATAAATTGTTCATGCAAGCAATTGCTAATAATTCCTGCCCAATAAAACTTGGTTTTGCACCAGAGGATCTCCCCCATGAAATATAGTATCCACTCTTAGAAGTAGGTCACGATCAGAAGGCCCATGACTCTATTTAATAGGGTCAACAAGTCATGGTAATCCTCATCAAAGTCATTGCAGAAGAGCTCCTAGGGAACCTTTACAGCACTGCCCCTCTTCTCCTTCAACCAGTATTGATTTATAAGTATTTTTCATTTGAGGGGATCTTCATCCCACATCACCTTTCCATCTTCCTTGGTTGCTTCCTCCATCTCCCCGAAGGTAGGGATATGGAAGGTCTTTCCTATTGACTTGGTGAAGAAATTAGCCAGAACATTCTTGTCTTTGTCCACAATGGTTATGGTCTCCGACTGATATGCCTCTCTGTAGGCCATCACTAGTCCAGGGGCAACAAGAGCCGGAGGGAAGCCTATAGCTTTGGCCAACCCACTGCTTCTAATTTTTATCCCACTTTTTGTTGCAAGGTTGATCTGAACTCTCTCCTTGAATTCATCGATGTCTACATGTCTGATGTTTGTATTTGAGACCTCCTTCCAAGCTATGGTGACCTTGGAATTGAGAGGTTCCCCTTGGAACTTATACTTCATTTTATCTTTGTCTTCTTTACCCCGAGGTGCTTTGGTTCTTTTCTTTCCCTTGTCCTTCTCCACGGCCGCCTCCAAGGGTCTTGCACCAGGTTCCATATATCCTACGGGTGAGAGAGAGGTAAGCACATTCAAGCATGAAAACATGAGAAAGTTTTCCAAAATCTTGCAAAACAACATTAGATTGGATAATTCATCATTTAAGAATCCTAGCATCTCTTCCAGATTGACATCATCTTTTCACAAGAAGGAGTTTGAACAATTCGGGTCTAGGGGATCAGACTTCCCTAGGCTAATGGCAGTTTTGGAGTAGCTACAGGAGGGATGGAAATCAAGGCATAGCAGCCCACCTGTCCCAACCCATCTTTAGATTTGGTCAATGTGTCGGGTCCACCAAGAGGGTTACCATATATTTTCATGTGGGTTGAAGTCCTTTTGAAGATTAGAGGGCATCAATATCATCATTTGAGCAATCAGAATCAGGGAGCAACTTGGTTGTTTGAGGGTCTGCCATTGAAACAATACTGGAAAGACAGTGTTCCATGGGAGGAGTTCCAACATACGGGACCTGAAGCTCTGGAATGCGGCAGCAGAGCTCAATTTTCATTCACGCATTTTAGTCGGATGGCCGTTAGGCCACAACCATTTGAAATAGCAGTCAATCAGCAGTCCAACAAGAGAGATATGCAGCATCAGGCCTGCAGAAGGCCTCGGCTTCATTCATTTATTGTTGGACAGTTCAATGGCCATGGGAAATCTGGGCTCTGGGTAGCTGGCGAATGATGATCATTTTTCGTGTGGGAATGGCGAGGATGGAATGGAGTTTCGGCAGTGGCAGTCCGAGGGGAATGTCCCGCTTATGATTCAACACTCGGTCACTTTCATTGCACACACAGGTAGTCATGGCGGGGTCGAGACCCGAAGGAAAAAAATGCAGCCTTCAAAGGATGTTCGAGATAGCGGTTTCACCGCGGCAAACCATGGATGGAAGTCTGCAAAGTGGGCCCCAAAAAGACGTTAACACTTGGTCATTTGGAGGGTGAATGGAGCTGACTGGCAGAGGCAAGCCCGGGACCCGACAATCGTACAGGTGGGCGAAAAAAGCCATTTGAGTCGACAAAGCATACACGGAACTCCACCGAAAAAAGTCTGCGGTGAGAGACCCGAGATGAGTCAGGACTTAAGATTTTGCAAGAGTTTGAGTTTGAAGAGAAGTGACTAAGGTGGAACTCGTTTGCCAGAAGGTTGTATTTAAACAGCCGTTTAAAATGACGAAGCCATAGGGCAGTTTGCATATGGATATTCGTGCCTGGGGACCAGAACATGTCCACATACTCTCATATCAATTTGTGAAATTTTCACTAAGTTTAGGCGGCTAATGAGAAGGGTCCTCCCGTTAGGGTGGACCCAGCAGAGTTCATTGTTGCTGAGTTTAATCATATGATTTGATGAAAGGCGATGGCAATGAAGGGACAGAGCATGAACACTCTGGTTGATGACCAACGGCAAGGAGCCTAAGTTCCACAGCTAGCTAATTGAGGTGACTTTGAGGTTTATCAAAATTTCACCATATGGGTTTTGCGCACCCTATTCAACTCTAACTGATTTTCAAGTTTTCTTCCTTTTAGATTTAATGACTTTTCATAAATTAAAGAAAACATAATAGAAGGAACATGAGCAGAAACCCTACCTCAAAAATTCAATGAAGGAGGTTGAGGAACAGTAGGCAAACGCTTTTAATCATTGGTGGAACTCATTGAGCGTGAAGGTAGCACTGGAGGTTGGCTCTGACTCTTCTCTGATCGATTGAAAGGTGAAAATGACATATGGAAGTTGCCTATTTATAGAAAATGATGTATTAAATGCACCTTATTAATGACTGTACGACAGACCTAGGGTTGGTGAATGATCATTTGAAAATAGTCGTGGGAGGGTCGAACTCCAACAGGCAGACGATGGTGAAAGCTCGGTCATTCAGAATTCGGCGAAGGAAAGGGCATCAGGAATAGTGGAACCTGCCAAGTGGAAGGTAGCCAGACGATGGTCATTGATCATTCAACGATTGGAGGCTTCAAGTTCCACGAGGTGGAAAGCTATTGGAGAAAGGTCGTTTGGAATGCCCACGGGGTGATAGAAACCCGTGAGGAGCGGCCTGACAGGGCGGACCCAACAACTCCTTGGATGCCCATTTTGATAAGCAAAGGCAAACCGCCAGGGAAACTTCACGAAGGCCCAGAGCCTTGAAAATTTGAGGGGGGAAAAACATTGGTCAACTCAAGATGAACCCTTTGGGCTTGTAGACTAGTTAGAACACCAAAATAGTGGGCACGCAAAACAAGATGGTGAAAAAAGTGACCCAGCAAAGCGAACAAAAAGAGGGTCCCTATTTTAAACAAGGCATGTGTGTTGAGGGCACACCACTTACTATTTCTCTTAATGTCCACCAATTGATTGTCAATAGCCTCGATTATAAATCTGGCATAGTCAAAGTCACTATTGATGAAAGGATGTTGTATGTCAATAGCCATATACATGAGAGGTATATGCATTTTTTAGTGTGCATCTTCCCCTAATACTTGGCATGATTCCCAATATGTTCTTCTGAAATAGTCTACAAAATACTTGATGCCAAAAGTCCCAAATTCTTTATTAGGAATTCTCAATGACTTTCTTATGTAGCCCTTCTATCTGGATCTAGGGAGCCATTGCACCCTAAAGCTACTTATATCTTGTCAGTATTTTTGCCTAAAAGAGCTAAGTTCTTTAACCTTACTTGCAACCACATGGAGTCCAAAAACTTCAGCAACAAACTCCCTGGTTATAACTGTAGACATTCAAAATTAGCATCATGCATTTGATTAGGTCATATTCATCCATTCATCAAATAAATCAAGTTTATTTATCAATCTCCTAAATTCACCAACTTATATTAAATAAATCAAATTTGATTCTGACATCACCCTCCTTGATTAAATAAATCAAGAATTTATTTAATTAAATATGAAATCACCTTCCATCCCTTTTGATTTAAATAAATCAAAATATTTAAGTCAAATGGGTCAAAATCCCCTAATCATCACCTAAGCTAATCTAATCCTTATTAACCTAACCTAATCACCCATCACATCCTCTAGCTTTTCCCACTTGCACCAATAAATCATTTTAACTCATTTATAAATTCATCATTTTCTTTCAACTTGGCATAAAAATGGAATATTCCCTCAAGTTTGAATATCAAGACAAGTTGACTTGTCCCTTCCAAGATTATAATAACTTCTCTCTTTCATGTCCCCCTCTCAACATTTAATTCACAAATTTCAAATTTGAATCTCCCCCTCTTTGGCACATTGGCCAAAACTTGCACATTCCTCAACCTATCATAATGTGACAAGTGGCCTCATCTCATTGGCCAAATCATTATCCCACATTGCTCTATTTTGAGCTCTCTTCCAATTTGAAAATCTATAAATAAAGGGTTGATTCTTCATCAAATGATCCACAAATCTTATGCAAAGTCATTCTCTTCAATTGAGAACTGATTTTGTCCATCTCATATCATCTTCAAAGCAATTTCATCATTTAGCTTATCCAAAGGGGTTGGGAAAAGGCTATTTTCCATAATAGCACCAATCCCCCTATGAAGTGATGGTTTAATCCATTTTAGATATGTTTACATGTTTATGATTTCTTTGTAATGCTTTTTATCATGTTTCCTTGTCTTAATGTGATTAAGAACTTCATAGGGAGTTTGATTATTGTTTTTGGATAACTTGACTAATAATTTGTTATGTTGATTTAGATAGCCAAGAAAAAATCTTGCTCACATATGGCGCTAGAAAGAGGGCTTCACTTGCAGCTTGTTTTGTGAAATTATCTTTTATTATTTATATGTTGCTTTGTTAATACCATTGTCTCTTCTCATTCAGAATAGTCATATCATGTTTGGGTATAAAGTTGTGTTATTGGTGGAATCAATATTTGTTCTTTGATTGCAAACTATCATTCTATTAATGAATTATTTTGTTGGTTAAACTATGCATAACTAGCCAATAGAGGAGTTGTTGGCCCTGATTCAGTCTCTAAATCACATTTATTTTGATGCCTTGACTTATTTAAGAAGCCATGACTTAGCAGCTACCCTCGATTCACTATGCCTTCTTTGATCGATTCTTTGATTCATGTAGTGGATTACATCTTTAACTATATTTTAGGTTGATGATTCTTTCAAAATTTGTAGTTGTGTGGCGTGATAGAGCCATTAATGGAGCCCGTGCGTAATTGAAGTGACTATATTCATAGAAAACTTCTTGATTCAAAATACAATGATCAATGCTCTTGCATGAAAAAGACAAAAATGCCATTTTTTCTTCTTTCGGTAGCTGTTGAATTCCTTACTATTGTGAATACTTCTAACTGAAATGCATAACGTTCCATCTTGTAAAGGAAATCCTGGACTCATAATTATTTAACTATTAAGGTGCACTTACTCTTATCCTATGTGTATGATCTGTCACAGAGTCTCTTAAAAGTTGCACAGTGACTAAAGGAGTTCACAAAAAGTTGTGTTGAAGAGTCTAAGGGCTACATTCAAAAGAAATCTAGAGGATGGTGAGCCAAACCTATAGAAAAGTCAGAGGCACTGTCAAAGGCTAGATCTGGCCCTCCTAACTGCGGCAGAGCAATCAAAAGAGGTTGTGAAGAAACTTGTGAAGGCTACGTAGTGTGAAGAGAAAAGGATACTCTAACAAAGATTCTGCATGGAGGTTTGGGCGCGGCAGGCACTTCACAGGGAGCATGCTGGAACGGCTGGGGAATACAGCTCTACAATTGCCAATAGCATTTGCTTGAAATTTTTCTAAAGCCTTTTTTTTCCAAATCCATTTCATGCATATCTTGCTATCATTTACATTCCATGTGGCCGCATTCTATAAGAGAAATCCGTTATACAATCTACGTGCCTTTTTTCTATGCTTCCAATGTTGCGTACTTGTTAACAGAGGCTGGGAGGCTACTGGCAAAAGATTGGCTTTAAAACCTACCATTTTTAATGCATTTGGTGCATATTGACATACATGGCATTCGATGAGACCACAGGTATTTGAATCATTATGTCAAAGATTTCAAGGGCCTTATCTGTGCTTTCGCCATCTTGCATACATGTTTGTCGCCCTCATGTTTTCCAACTATAAACATCTAATAGATTTTCTCCATGTTTTACGCTTTTTCATGGATGTCCATACACCTTTTCAGATCTCCCATACTGGATGCAGGTAGTGAGAACATTGATAAAGGTTGAGGCGTTGGATTTACACCTATCAGATGCATTTTCCTCAAAGACTTAAAAGACTCTTTAAAAAAAGTTGTCCTTATGCCGCTTCAACTGCATTTGCTAAAAGTTTCTAAGTCTTTTGTTTTTCTTGTGCACATCATACTATCTTCTTCCTTCATAAGATAATATTTATTTTGAGATCTTTGGTCAAGCAATTCTAAAACTTTGACTTTACTTGTGCGCTCTGTATGCTTCACCATTTTCTCATATGTCTCTCAGCATCTCTTGATCCTATCCCATCTCTTCTGCAGTGCCAACTTTGTCCTTGATTTGTGCGTTGGGTTCCCATGTGATTTGCATGTGCTACTGAAGAATAGTGGCATGTAAGGGGCTCGAGATAGATCGGTCTTACAAGAGGAAATCATATCAGAAAACCAGAGCAGATTAAGGGGAGGATGTCAATCAAAGGGCGCATCATTTTAGCTATTAATGCTATGGAGTTTGATTTATTTTTAGAAACAATGAAATATATTAATTGAAGTTGTCTCAAACATAGGTGGGAGGACCTACGCAACAGGTGGTTGTAAATTTTGTGGGATGCTTGATATTATTACTGATGGGACCTACGCAATGGGTGGTTGCCTTTTGATGTGAAATAGTATTTTGGTTGTTTTTACTCTCAGGGCACGTTATTATATTTTATTGATTCACCATACAGCCTCTTAGTATAGCCGAGCTTTTCATGTCATGACTTTTTTGATGGATCATTAATGGTAATGCATAATAGTTGGATAGGTTTGAGCCAATTTCTTTAATAAGGAGATCAAATCATAATAGCTATATAGTTGGATCATTAATGGTATTACAATTCAAACTCCACCTGCCTCGATAAATGTTTATTTTCAAGAGATATGCACTTTTTGACTTCGCAATTAGTATGAGTCTCTTATTTAGGATAAGTAATTTCAAAGCTAGCTCCTAAGATATCCTTCCTGGTCATGCAATAAAGTGGATTTTCATTTACTTCATCCATTATTCAAAGCTCTTTAAATACAATGATTCTTGAGGGGTGTTGCAATCTTTGTCGACTTTAAGTTTATGTCTTTCACAAGTGCTTATGAATGCATTTGAAATTGCATTAGAAAGTAAACTCATTTCTTAAATGCATTTTATTTAGTTTAATAACTTGGTTTTCACATAATTTATCATTTTTTTTATTTTTCAGGAAAATGAAGGAGGGGGGGAGATTCACTTATTTATTGATAATCCATTTATTGATGATTCACTTATTAGCCATTTCATTTAAAATCATTCTATTACTTGAAGTTAGTGCTTACAATTATTTTAATTGAATAACTTGTTTTTCTTTCTTAATAGGAAACGAAAGGAGGAAGGAGGAGCATTTTTGTTCACGCAAAGGACTTACAACATTGAAGCATAAGAAGCAATCTTTGGAGGAATCTTGGAGAATCGGACATTGAAATTGAAATTCATTAAGCATTTTTTAATGCTTGGAGCCTCCATTTTCTGCTTTAATTTTCTGTTTTAAGCCAACTAGATCATTGTTTGTTTTCAAAGTTGGATTAAAATTGAACACTAGAAACTGACTAGACATTGATTTTTGGGATAAAATTGAACAAGCAACTTCACACTTCATTTTTTGATGCTTAAAACAAATTCGTCATTGCTTTGAGGCTTAAAATAAACATGTGTTTTTCATGTTTCATAATCTTTTATGCAAAGTAATCTCATCTAAATAGGCGTATGCACTTCTCTTGCACTTCACGGAGATCTTGAGAATCAAAAGTATTGTTGATGACATTAAGTTGCATAAAATATTGCCTCCACACTTCAGTTTGGGTTTAAAAATTGAACAAAACATTGTGCGAGTGTGAGTAAACCTATTGCTTGTGTTCTCCCTTTGTTTCTAAACGAAGGTTGATCGAACTATGAATATGTTTACTCGCTATTGTTTATCTTAGAGGGCCTACCTTGGGGAAAAAGTACTCACCCAAGGGAACGACTCAACCGGTAACACTCTAAAGCCAAGAGTATTTCCAACCGGGATATAAATGTGGGTATTGGAGTAAATGCCAATATCACGCGGTTGATTCCGACGAGATGGATTTAAAAGGGGACTCTCGCCGTATGGGTCAATCTCCACGAATGAAAAGTCTAAAATAAAACCCTTGTTTGTAGTGGCCTATTAACTTATTCATCGATTTTATCGAAGTGGTGCATTGGAACTTAGATTCCAAGAAGTTACTTGCCATGTCTAATCTTGGTTAAAGTATAGAGGTTAAGACTTCATTCTTAACTTACCTTTATACTCTCTCCTTGGTTGCACGTAAAATCATCTCTTCTACTACAAAGGGCATGAGGCAAGCCCACCAAGAAAAATGTACCAATTGAGCTAGGATGTTATATTGCTTGTGAGTCAGTTTGAAAACACAGTGCTTTGATCAAAAACATTGGAAAACCAACATTCAACATGAGCATCAAATCTCAAACCCTTTAGGAGAAGCAAATATCCTTGAACAAATTCACATGTTATTGCTTGCCCTTGGGATTTTATCCTTAGAGGCTTCTAAACATTTGGATTTCATCTCAATTTTCTCCTACTAAAGTCAACTTTAGGTAACCTTTGTCTTGATTTCCTTGATTTCCACATAATGCACTTTATGGGATGAAAGAAAATTAGGACATTAGACATTCAGTTTGAAAGCTAATCATGAAATGTTTGTGGTAAAAGGAATCTATTAAGCAAATATTGAATCAATTGAACCCCACACATGAGCTTGGCATATTTTGGTCATATGGTTTTCATGAAAATGTTGGTCTTTTTAATTTTTAATTACTCTTAGAGAAAAGGCATGTTCTTCACTATCTTGGCCTAGTAAACAAGTCCTTCCTAGGTTCATTTAGGATCAAATTAAACATTTCACCCATCCTGAACATTTATCAAAATCCATCCCACCAAACAACTTTAGAACTTTGGAAACATCATTATCTAGACTTGGGTACATCCTTAAATCAAATCAAAATCATTTGTTTAGTTAGGTGTGTGGGAATGCATCCTTTCTCATACATCTAATTAAATCAGCAATCCTTTGAACAAGTTCATCCTAAAATCGCATCCAACATCTTATGGTTTACAAGTTCATTACCCAAATCAAACCAATCAAAATCAAACCCTAAGTATAGCATTGATCCAAAGTCCCTAAACGTTCAACACTCATATCATTTCCCCTTTTCATCCTTCATCTTGTCATTGGTCCTAAGAACCTCAAAGGTCACTTTTACAACAAGGTCAAAACACAAGAAGAACATGGAATATAAACTTGATCCATACATCATGAGTAATCCAAGTCAACTGAACTTTCAAAGCCTTACAATGCTAATTGATTATCAACACTCACATTTATACAATCCATACATGGGATCATTATCTCCCACAAACCTCAATGGTACAAAAAATGTGAGTATGCCTAGTCAAAAGGTTGGAACACCTTTCTCGATGGTAGATCTAAATCAAAAACTACAAACCTATCAATCAAACAATCAATGCATGAGCCTTCAAACGAACAATGTCATCTCATCAAATCCCAACATGCCAAATGTGAATGTACCAAGTACAACTTTACCAAACATGAATCCAAAAAATTTTGGGATAAATATGTTTGTGAATCATACAAATGTTTTTCAAAGTCCAAACACGATGTTAACAAATCCATGTACTAATCCAAGTCAAGGTAACACCATGCAAAATCAAAGTTACCTAAAACAAGGCGATGTGATTCCCAACATCAACAATGTTCAATTTCATCCTATCATGCCAAATCTGAACATCATCCCAAATCAGAACATTGTTCAAAATCAATTTGTTCATGATCCCATTCAAAAACCACAAGTATGCATCCCAAATCTACTTAAACAAAAACCAAATCAACTATATCAAGGGAGTTAAGATCAAAATTAAGATCAAATTTGGCAAGATCAAATTGCTACACTTACCAAAATAGTTGAGTCATTGCGCCAAGAGACATCTCCACCACCATTTCCCATATCAACATCATTCCTTGGTTTAGGGCTTCCCCCTTTACCTAGCACCAATCACTCCATCCAAATCAATCCACCTAACACCAATCAAGCCGTCACATCAAATCCTTTGAATATACCATCGACATCGCACCAACAGATGGTATCCAATCAAACAATAACATCGATCCTGACAAATCAAAATATGGTCTCCCAAGGATCTATCACCTCGGTCATTCCGACCATTCCTATCACCTCGATCAATCCCATCATATCTCAAACCCTCACGATCACTCCAAACGTATCTCAATGACTTGTCACTACATCCAACATGATTCCAAATCCACCACCACTACCACCAAAACCAAATGCAACAAGACAATATAACATTGCGCTAAAATCTCACCAAGCCTACCAAAAGGCCATCCAACAATATCTAGCCACACAACAAGCAACACAAGCTCAACAAGTGCAACAAGCCTCTCAAGCTGCCCAAGCCTCTCAAGCTACCCAACAAGCACAAGCACAAACATGAAAAATGATAATTATTGGGGATAACGATGAACATTCAACCACTGGTGATAGCATTGACAATCTCCCCACCACAATTGCTAAAAGAAATGATCAAGATCTATCCATCAAAATGCACATTGGAGATGTTTCTATCTCATCCGAAGATCAAATCAACATAGGTCAAGAGTCACTTTTGAATCATGATCAAAATCCACCAACAATACTCGACAATGATCCAATTCAAGAAATATCAACATCACTTAACTCTATGGTTGAATACATTCACAATCTCTCCACCACAATTGTTGAAAACAATGTTTAAGATCTCTCAATTAAGGAGCACATTGAAGATGTTTCTACCCCATCTGATGATCAACTCACCATACATCAAGAGCCACTTTTTAGTGATCTATTTCAAGGAGTGTTAGAATTATTTGATCCCATTGACATAATCTATGATCCATCAACCAACGATCATATTGAAAATGTCTCTACATCGCCTTATGAGTTAGAGGACATATCTCAAGAATTTATGCCAAAGCATGATCAACGTCTTTCACCAAAGTCTAGCAATGGTCCTTTCCAGGAAATATTGACATCCTTCGACCTCATGGTTACAGATACTGAAGGAACCCTAAACTCGACACTTGAGGATATTGAACCACTTACCATGTCTAATGATGACATCCAAGAACCCTTTGTAAGCAATCCATCCTTTGAAACTAGTCCATGTCAAGAACTTGATCTAAAGCATGTCGAAAGCAACTCCAAAATCATTCAAGATCAAGAATTTGTATCTTCAAGATACTACAATGATCTAATGGACACTCTCCTATCTATGCAAGATGATCATATCCACGTAACACATACTCCTCCATCTACCCATGAGATGCTTTCTATGGACAGATGCATAGATGATCTTCATTCAGAATAGGATTCCTTTAATCCTAACATTATTACACAAAAAGAGCAAGTTATTGATTCCTATAGCCAAACAGAGTTGTCAACATCAAGATCAGATATATCCAAAATCCAAACTGAAGACATCATGTATGAAGATATCCAACATTATCCACTCAAAGAAGTAGGTCAGACAGAACAAGATATTTCAGAGTTAGCAGAGCAGCAAATTGAAATAACATCATCTGTAGTGGTCGTTTATCAGAGAATGCATTCTAAACAACAGCTCTTAGAATAGGTGGAATAAAAGCATGAAGGTACTACTTCCACAATACTGGGGGCAACTTCATCTCAAGCAAATTTCAACATAGGGAGCATGAAGAGTCCTTATGATGAAACTAGTGTCAATACTACAACTAGCCACGTCACGAATCTTCATCCACCCATCACCCCATTCATGAATTGGGACCAACGTCAAAAGAAAGAATTGAATCAAAGTACGAAGAATGCTATGAAAGAAAAAGAATTTGGAAAGCATAATGGACAAATCAAATACATATGGATACCAAAAAATACAAAGAAAGATTATCCCTATCAAACTCCATCAGTCAAAGAAACGATGGGGAAAAATAAAAAAGGGAAAAGTATCCATCAAAGATGCCCACAAAAGCAAAAGCAGGCTTTTCAAGCAACGTACAAAGTGTATCAAGCAGTTTTTCCTAATTCCATGCACACTTTCGTATCCACCCATCATTGCTCATCTTCCCAAGTTTGGAGAGTCAAAGGTTCCAAACTGTCAACCAACCCATCTCTTATCCCTAAACACACTCCATCCATGCCTCCATGCATGATATCCAGTTCTTACATTGACCATGTATTGGCAGCGACCCTTCATCATAAGGATTTCAAAGGTACTCTATTGCGATGTGCGCACAGAGACAAAGTTAACTCTGGTATTGACGAAGCAGATCAGGAATCTAAAAAGTTGCACTCAAGTGCACATATTCTAGCAAAGCAGCTTCTTCAAGCAGGATATTGATGGCACATTATGACAGGGGCATCTATATCAGCAACACCTTGTGATTCAGCATGAGCTTAAAATCTTTCAAAAAAATACAAAAAAAATCAAAAAATGTGAAAATCCAAAAAAATCAAAAAAATTATGAAAACAATAAAGATAAAAATTGTCCTCTAGTGAAAACCACTACGGTAGCGCTTTGGGCAAGACCATGATGAAAACCTGGAAAAAAGGCATCATGTGTAGAATTGAGCATCTACGTGCACTAGTTTAGATGAAAGCATCTCATCCCATTCGTAATAAATCCAACATTCCATCCATCTCAACCATAATAAATCCATTTATCCAATCCATGTTCATCCATCTGCATCCATAGTCCAAGTTATCTTGATCTTGAAAAATTTTGGTGCACACTTTATGCTTGCTTATTGGTAAACATCTTGACATGGGTCATTTTCATTGATCCTATCCTACCCAGTGTTATCTGAGCCATGAAACATTATCCAAATGAGCATATCCTTTATCCAAACACCTCATCTTATCGTAAGATAATCCATATCCATCCATCCATACACCTATCCAGGCATTCATCCATGACATTCCATACATTGCTAGACACTGGGGGCAGATATTTACATCTTGCTTCAGGAATAAATCTTGATCTATATCCTCCAACTTATGTGGCGATCTGAACATTGGCAAACATGAAACCAAATTGTTCAAAGCATTTGTGATCCAAAATCCAAATCATTACCCCATGGCATATTTTGACGAGAAGACATCCCTTATCAGTCTTCATCTTTCATCGAACATCAATCCAAGTAACCACTATCAAGTTGCATCTAAGTTGCACTTCAAATGTCACATCAAATCATTCAAAACAATTTTTTTCTAAATCAAGCTTCAAAAGGGCGGGGGCCCTAGCTCGGTTGGCTAAGTAATTCTGTTGCGGCTCTGCTGGTCACGAGTTCTAGTCTCCCCTCGTCCCATGGTACCGGAGGGCGTGTCGTGCCAGCGCCGCCGGTCACGTTAAAAAGTTTACCAGGCACACTACAGTTTATAGGGGGTCGTGCTACCCGATTCCTGCAGTCTAAAAAAAAAAAATCAAGCTTCAAAATCCTGATCAATTGAATCCAATCAACCCATCATCATCTCGGGATATCATTCCCAATCATTGTGTTGCTTAACACTATCCTTGCATTGTTGTGCATCCTCAACAATGTTATCATCATCAACCTTGATCAATCAATCCTTGCATTGTTGTGCATCCTCAACAATGTTATCGTCATCAATCCTAATCAATCAAATCCTTGCATTGTTGTCTATCCTCAACAATGTTATCATCATTATCAATCCATTGATTCGATCAATCAAACTTAGCTTGGTTTTCAACAAAATCCCAAATAGAGAACTGATATCATCAAACATATCCATATCCAAATCATCAAAATCATGCGAAAACCCAAAAACATCCAAAATATCAAAATCCAAAAACACTCAAAAAATTAGAAAAATATCAAAAACATGGCATCCAAACTATGTCGTCTCTGAGCTTAAACATAGGCAAGGCTAATCTTTGATCAACCCCTGAGACACAAAAACACAAAAAACATTTAAAAAACACAAAACCACAAAAACATTTAAAAAACACAAAAACACAAAAACATTAAAAAAAACAAAATCCAAAAACATCCATAAAATCTCAGAAAACCCCAAAACATTCAAAAATCAAAAAATCAAAACATTTGTAAAATCTTGAAAATACCAAAAATAGCCTCAAAAACATTCCAAAAATGTCAAAAACATCCAAATATTTGAAAAAATCCATCCATCCCCATCTCGCTTTCACCTGTGATAATCGATCATCCATAATAAACTGATCATCACCTTCATCCTTTGGCAACACAAACAGAAACAATCACAACAATCAGCAAAAGAAAACTTCAATCGTAAAATCAAAAGCAAACAACAAACCTTTAAACACAAAATCAAACTCTTGATCATTTTCAAACATGTCAATCAACCTTATATCAATAGCCTATCAATCAACTTATCAAACCATCATTATCCTATACAATGCATGTCCTAGGATATAGCGTTCCGACAATGGGCATCATTTTGGATATCACTTGGATTCTTATCCTATCAAAACAAATCCCTTTGGCTAGAGATATGAAGAACATTGACTTGTTTGTGTGCTTGATCTTTTATTTTGATTTATCTTATTGCGTTCATTCCAAGGACCTCTTAATGATATTCGAACGAAGGATTTAGAGAGATAGGAATGGGGCAACGATCATTATCTTTTGTCTGTTGTGCTTGTTGGACGTTCTTGTAAAATAACTTGGTGAATACTTGCTTTGTGAGGTACGTCCTAGCAAGGTTTTTGTATGTCAAGTGTGAACAAGAATACTCCTATCTATTTGTTGAGTCAAAGTCCATCGCACTAGGTACAACGCCATCCTGGTTCTTTATACCTTGATGCATCATACCTACGTGTGTTATCAAACATAAGGTAAGTAGCCCTTTTAAAATCCCAATCCTTGATAAGCAAATCATCATCTATCATCATCAGCATCTCTAATAAAGTCTCGTCAGATCATGGACTTGTTGGATCCTCTTGTCATCATCTCATTTCTTCTTTCTTCTCTCTGCGCTAACATAACATCACCAATGCATCCATCATGCATCCATCCAATGCATCCATCCTGCATCCATGAACCATCAATATTCTACATATCATCCCACATGCATGTTCATCATCATAATATAGATTTGTTAGTCTAAGCATTTCATAAATCATATATTTTCATAAAACATCCATTGCATAATCATAGCATATCACATCATCAATCTCATCCATCTCACATCATATCATCATTTAAGTTGTTTAAGATAATATAGATTTTTTATTCTAAGCATCTTACAACCATCTCATTTGCATCATCATCCATAACCATCCATTTTGAACCTCTTTATTGTGAGATCAACCCTCAAATTGAATCTTTTCGCTCGATCTCTCTAGGAGGCAATGTACTAGTGTACTTCTTTCCGCTGAGGCAACCGAAAAATTCATAATTTTTTTGAATTTTGATCACAGAAAGTTTATTCTTTGAACCAATGCAACAAGTACATTGCTTCAAAGAGGGGAAAAATGTAGACATGCAAAATTAGCATCATGCATTTGATTAGGTCATATTCGTCCATTCATCAAATAAATCAAGTTTATTTATCAATCTCCTAAAGTCACCAACTTATATTAAATAAATCAAATTTGATCCTAACATCACCCTCCTTGATTAAATAAATCAATCATTTATTTAATTAAATCTGAAATCACCTTCCATCCCTTTTGATTTAAATAAATCAAAATATTTAAGTCAAATGGATCAAAATCCCCTAATCATCACCCAAGCTAATCTAATCATGATTAACATAACCTAATCACCCATCACATCCAATCCCCTAATCATCACCTAAGCTAATCTAATCCTGATTAACCTAGCCTAATCACCCATCACATCCTCTAGTTTTTCCCACTTGCACCAATAAATCATTTTAACTCATTTATAAATTCATCATTTTCTTTCAACTTGGCATAAAAATGGAATATTCCCTCAAGTTTAAATATGAAGACAAGTTGACTTGTCCCTTCCAACATTGCAATAACTTCTCTCTTTCATGTCCCCCTCTCAACATTTAATTCACAAATTTCAAATTTGAATCTCCCCCTCTTTGGCACATTGGCCAAAACTTGCACATTCCTCAACCTATCATAATATGACATGTGGTCTCATCTCATTGGCCAAATCATTATCCCACATTGCTCTATTTTGAGCTCTCTTCCAATTTGAAAATCTATAAATAAAGGGTTGATTCTTCATCAAATGATCCACAAATCTTATGCAAAGTCATTCTCTTCAATTGAGAACTGGTTTTGTCCATCTCATATCATCTTCAAAGCAATTTCATCATTTAGCTTATCCAAAGGGGTTGGGAAAGGGCTATTTTCCACAATGGCACCAATCCCCCTATGAAGTGATGGTTTAATCCATTTTAGATAGGTTTACATGTTTATGTTTTCTTTGTAATGTTTTTTATCATGTTTCCTTGTCTTAATGTGATTAAGAACTTCATAGGGAGTTTGATTATTGTTTTTGGCTAACTTGACTAATAATCTGTTGTGTATGATGAATTTATAGGAAGGAACCACTTGTCAATTTTGATCGCGGCAAGTTTATTCTTTGAACCAACGCAACAAGTACATTGCTTCAAAGAGGGGAAAAATGTAGACACATGAAATTTACATCATGCATTTGATTAGGTCATATTCATCCATTCATCAAATAAATCAAGTTTATTTGGTCAATCTCCTAAAGTCATCAATTTAAATTAAATAAATCAACTTGATCCTAGATCATTATCCCCCTTAGCTAAATAAATCAAATATTTATTTAACTAAATCTTTATCACCTTTCATCTCCCTTTGATTTGATTTAAATCCCTAAATCTAAGTCAAATGGGTCAAAGTATCTAAGCATCATCTTAACTAAGCTAATCCTGATTAATCTAATCTAACCACCCATCACATCCTCTAGCTTTTCCCACTTGCACAAATAAATCAATTTATTGATTTATTAAAATCAACATTTTCCCTCAACATGGCATCTTTGAGGAATATTCCCTCAAGTTTGAATTCAAAAACAAGTGGACATGTACATCCAACAAAGCATTTATGAGGCCTCACATGGCTCTTACATGTCTCCTGCAAAGGTAAAACTCAGCATTTAACTCTCAAATTCAAATTTGAATCTCCCCCTCTTTGGCACATTGACCAAAATGTGCTCATTCCTCAACCTATCACAAGTTGACAAGTGGCTCCTTCCTATTGGTTGGTTTTTAGTCCCACATCCTCCATGTTTGGCATTCTTCTATCATTCTATTCTATAAATAAAGATCATCTCTATTGATTTAATCCTCCATAATCTTAGCATTTCATCTCCACAACTTCATCTACAAATATTATGCAAAGTCATTCTCTTCAATTGAGAACTAGTTTTGTCCATCTGATTTTATCTTCAAAGCATTGCATCATTTGAGCTTATCAAGGATTGGGAAAGATCTTTCTACAGAAGCACCAATCCACTATGAGATATAATTTACTCCATGTTTTATTGTATGCTTTCAATTTGTTCATCTAATCCTTTGTTGCTTTGATTGCATTATTAGGCATGTTGAGTTATTTCATAGGGATGTTGATTGTTGGCTTTGTTTTAAAATACTAATCATGCTTTGTATGTTAGCATTTTAACCATTTGCAGATTTTCACATCCACAATATCCGTTAGGACACTTCCATCCAATGCCCTAATTACTCTTATATTTTTATCATATCCAAAAGCAAGGTGTCTAATAAGTTCCACATTTATGAAGACATTCGGGACAAAAATCTTCTCCAAATCATAGCTCCATTCATTAGAGATAGGGGCATGGCAGTTTCTTTTTCCATACCAGTGTAGGAATAATTCCCACCTAGTGACTGTGTCATCCTGGTTCTTCAACTCAACATCTCTACAATTTTTGGCCTTGTCCAACATCTCAACTACTGTAGTAGGGTTGAGGGAACACATAGGTTGTTTTGAGGAACACGACAACTAGGCCATAATATGCTCCTCAAAGGATCTTTTAGATGTAGAGGATTGGGTGTTTTACCATCTCATAATTCCATAATGATTTTAAAACAGATTTCTACACTATCCTGTTGGAACTTTACAATCTTACGCAGCACATTTTGTAGACTCAATTGCAAGCTTCAAGACTTTAATAATGGTGAATTTTTCCAAGAAAGGCAAACATATTTTTTTAATTTTTCAGAGCTCAAGTTAATGTGAAACAAGTGCACCTCTGTGGATTTTTCTAGGATGCTAGACCAAACAAATGAGACAACCAGCTACATTGAACTAAAAATTTATGAAGACAATTAACTTAAAATATAGGCCATCATCTGTCACATCCGCTATTACTTCTTGTTCGCATGAGGGCAGTTCATTTATCTACCCATTTATCAATTTTGAATGTGGGTCATCCATCTAGAAGGGAATTACAAATCTAAATGATGAGTAAATCCCTTATTTTATTGAACAGGATGTAGTTGTCCCCTCTCTCAAATAGGATTCTCCCACGTGAGAATATCATCACATAGTGTCCTGCAATTTCACAACCAAGAAAAGGGCATGCCGCTATGGGCCCATGGACTTGCAAAATCCTTTAATCTTCTACCATGTGCCAACATTCCATGGAGCGTATACACAACACTCTCCAAAAGTTCTCTCATGCCCCAGAATTAGTCTCTGCTTGTGAAATTTGTACATCTTCTGCAATTCTACTTGAGCCTTTTTCTCTTCATCAAAAATCCTTAATGTGGAAACACAGAAAGAGGTAGTGACCAATTTTATATGAGCAACTTAGATGACCATAATACCACATGTGCATAATTCACTTTTCAATGTGAGCACCTAGGGAAAAAGGATGGGGAAGGCATTATAAAATAAAATTCCACAATAAAAGACATCAAGTTGGTGAAGTATATATAGAACAAAAACATCAATACTCAGCACTTGAGCATTTAATTCACCACAAGTCACACATGTTGATGTGACAATATTTTAAAAAAAAAATTGAGTCTTGGCTTTAAGTGATTTAATAAGTAATAATGCACCTAAATAAAAGGTCAACCATTGATATTTACAAATCTAACGATTCTAGGGTTATTCCAGAGGTTTGAATTCACAAGTCTAGCACTTCAGACATTTCCTTTCAGAATGCAACTACAATCGTCCATCGAACATCCATCGAATGGTTCAATTTTTTGAGTATATTAATGTTATATTAACTTATTAAATTATATAACTCAAACTTGTAATTACTAGTCGTTAAGTTACTGACATCTCTAGCTTCATACATAGTACTTCACTCAGTGGCTCACTTTTGATCAGAACTTATAATATTTTAACACTTGTATCCATTCCAAAGACTTTATGTAGAAATTTGGGTGTGTGGAAAATTTGTCCCGGAATAGAACAATACATAGAATTTGATATTTTCATCGTCCATGCTATGATTTTTATTGGCATACCAGTTTAATTCACTAATGATTTTTTTATTGGTTTGAAAATAGGTTTAATTCACTAGTGAAAATATTTTATTGGTTTGAAAACAACTTTGATTCGAAAATGGAAATATTTTATTGGTTTGAGTACAGGTTTTTTCGCCAACAAAAATATTTTTTCGGTTTGAAAATAGGTTTAATTCGCCAAAATATATATATATATTTGGTTTGAAAACAGGTTTAATTCGCCAATGAAAATATTTTATTGGTTTGAAAACAAGTTTTAATTGTCAATGAAAATATTTTATTGGTTTCAAAAAAATTATAATTTGCCAAGATTTTCTACAACTTCTAGCGATTACAAAAGATTCACCAATTGAATTTATTATTTTTTCTTGAAAAAAGAAAAATTCACCAATAAATTTAATATTTTTTCAGGAAGTATACAAGATTCGCCAGGTTTTTACACCTTTTCTAAGGGGGGGCCTTAAAGTTAACCCTATCTTGGAAATATAATTATTGAAGGACCAAGGGGCATTGGGGTTGGAAAAAAAGTCCACTTAGGTTAAAATAAATTTGAAAGTTATTTAAAAATAAAGAGATAATTTCAATGTCAAGAAACTGTTATGAGTTAGGGGAAAATTTATACAAGAAATTTAAATTTGTTAAAAGGGGATTTTTTTTGCTCAAAATGGGAGAGCTTGATATGGGAATTGTTGTAGTCTTTGAGTTCCATTTTGTTTTAATATTCAAGTGGAATTGTTGTTCTTATGTCATTAAGTCTTCCTAAAGTTGATTGTTCTTATGTCCAATCGATTATCTATCTATTTTCTTATTACCTACTCTTCTCACCATTTTGGATAAAAAATCTTTGTGATTTTGTGATTACTTATCTATTTTAGGAAATTTGGTTTGTGTTTCTTATGTTCACAAGTAAATTTCTCTCTTTTTCCCCCTTTTCCCATACCTTCCTTTTGTACTTTCTAGTTTAAAGTACTCAAAAATTATAAAACCCCATCATACAAGGGAGTTGTCCCTACCAAACGTAGAGGAGAATGGTTAAATTCATAATGATATCTCCATTTGTTGGTATATTTTGTTGCTACCCGTTGGGTAAGTTTGGTAATTTTTGCAGCGAAAAACTATTTACCAACACATTTTTAATCTAGAAGGTGAAATCTGGGAGGCTTATGCATATATATTTTGTGATATTTGTTTAAATGGAGCAAAATTTCATGTTCTTCACACTATGTAACTAGTTTCTACTCATAATGCCTAGTGTTTTTTAAATAAGTTTTCTCAAAAAAATTGCTACACGATTCCCATTTTAAGACCTTTGGAGTACCATAACCTTCTCAAACATACTCCTCTTAGGGTCATTTTTTTAAAGTGCATTCTTATTTACTTCACACTATATAGTGATATTTATTTCCTCTCATTAATTCAAGAATTATATATTTAGCATCTTTTCCTTTTATTAGATACTTTGAAAACCTAAAAAACATAAAAAGTTGTTATCACACTCAACTCATAAAGTGTCTCAAACTCTACAATGTTATATTATTTTTCATCAAGTTCCATCATGTGTTCGAATCTTAGGGGAATTAACATATAGGAATTTTGTAAATATGAACTAAAATATAGTAAGACCGAGTTAATTCACCTCCTAATTGGGAGAGATGAGGATTTAAAATTATTACCTATTAGTCAGCTCCTCTCCTTGATTCATGCATCCAAAAGTTCTATATATTTGTAACATTACTCTTCAATGTAATTATGCTCCATCATATTGAATATTGAACATTTTATTTTACCTATCTATATTTATTATTACATCATAAATATTATGTCCTACATAGATTTTTTGCTTATAGAAAATTCAAACAAGAATATCATATAGGCTTCATTATGTTGAGAGGCATAGTTATAGTGATGATTGTTAGAAATATGAAAATAGATGAATTAACTAGGAACTTATTAAGAGAGATTCTAAGATACAAATTGTAAATGCATAAAATCAAACCAATGATTCCAAGAGATGCAAATGTCGATGTGACAAAATTGCATTAAGAAGTTTTCCAAAAGAAGCTACAAGAAAATGGTGTATAAAATACAATGAGAGCCTTGCTTATATAGGCAAGGATGAGGAGGTAAGAAGGTAGGACTGAATGACTAACAACCCCTCCAAAGTTTCAACACTTGTGAGCTCACTCGAGACAAGTGTGTGAGAAATTTGCAAGTATGCATGCAATAGGTGTCTCAAATGATGAGGACACACGTCTCAACCACATGAATAGGTCAATCCTAAAAAGGTGATATCCTAACTAGATATGTAAATAAACTATTAAACTAAAACCTCCCCTTAAGTGTAACTTAAGGAGTAATGTATGCATGATGATGAGTCCCATATACTAGGTCATGTTAGGTACTCATGCACAAATTTTTCATAAAGTGGGGTAAAGGAGAAAACCCAATGGGAACAAAACTCCTCTCCAAAAGAGAAATGATGCCACATGAATGTACAAGTACGGAAGATAAGTGATAGAAGGAGGACTCATGATGATCCCCCAAGGACTACTTCTTTCACTAAGTACAATGAATGTTCCCCCTCATAGGGGAGGAATGAGAGAAGGCATGTGTGACCCCTACAGAAAATGCGAAGGAAAAAACTCCATGTGAGGAAATGTTCCCTCTCAAAACTAAAATGAGAAGAGAAATCATGCAACCTCCCCTCAAGATGATTTTTGTAGTGTTGATAGATGCTCAACATTGGATGTTGAAGCTGATCCATGAATGTTGAACAATATTTCTCCCCTTGGGAAGAAACAATGCCACAAATGTGCGCAAGATGACTTCCCATTCTTGATAGGAATATGTAGCAAGATGAAGGTCTTTGATTTTGCACATGATCCAAAGACCTAGATGAAATCTCTCAAAACTGCTCAAATGCTCCATGTGAAGGCTAATTTAGAATAGGAACCAAAGATGTCATGTGTGGAATGGAAATGCATGCCATATGGCTACAATCCAAATCCCACATGACATCCTATTACAAAGAATCTCTAGATTCTCTCAATGAAGCATCTCTAAGATTTTTGGTTGAGTAGGAACTATCATCAAATAAAAGACATATGTCTTCAATGGTGTCTTCTAAATCTGCAATGTGGAACTCTACAAATAGAGATGTAATTTCGGGTAGAAATATGTCCCAATGTGGTGGATTTGGGAAGATGATATCCTAGTGCACAAAATATTTGGAAGTTCTCAAGGAAATACCTATCGATTCTAAAGTAGCAACAGGTGATGAGATCCCAATGTATGTCATCCACTTACATTGTTCATCTTCAAAATATGATGACGTCTCACAAGATGGTTAAGTGAAACTGAATTTTTCTGCAAGTGTTGGAATAGAAGAATCTAGCAAGTTGATTCCATTTTTAATACAAAGTTGTGTTAACTAATGAAGTTGCCAAGAAAGTTCCAAGTCATCAAGTTTTTTAAACATGCATTCATCTATGGTACACCTATTCTTCTTACAGTAATCATATTTGATTTTCCATGGATTTGGAGACATGATTACTACCAACAAGATTAAAAGCAAAAATGAAGTGTGGGAGCATTTCGGATCACACTCAACAACCCATCATCAAGAAAAGAAATTTGTGAAATTGGAGTGTAGATAAAACCTTAAATAGGGGAGGGTAGAAATTGAAAAAAATATATATATATATATATATTTAAAAATTGAATTAATAGAAAAAATTAAATTATTATAATAAATATTGATAATAATTATAACAATAATTACGAAATATGATTTTTATCAAATAAAATTATAATGGAATTGATAAGATATAATTATTATAATAAATATAAATATAATAAGGAAATTGAAATTTAAAATATTATAACGATTATATATTATTATACAAATAAAAATAAAATTAATGACATTGTTCTTAAAAATTAATAATTATATAATAATTCAGAAGTGTTTATAAATAATAATGTTACAAATAATTTTAAAAAATTAGTCATGAATGTGAAAATTAGTGATGCAATTTTTTAAAAAGTTATTTATTGGAAGCTTTTTAATTTATTCTAATAGACTATGAAAATACTATATATTCAAAAGTTGTATTATGATATTTCTCTACATTATCTAGATGAGAATACATGTGTGTTGGATATGTCTTGTTACTCCTATCTAATCTACAAAGAATGGTTATGTACAAATTAAAATACAAAGAGGGAGGAAGATAAAGTGTATGTTGGAACCAAGACATTTCATATTCTATTTCAACTATCATAACTATTTTGTTGAAGACTACTTAGGCTTTGTGATACCATTCAAATTGAGTTGTGACTTGTATTTTGAATCATGGATGCTAAGTTGGATGAAAAACATGTTGACAAAACTATGTAGGTTGTCAAGAAAAATCTCAAATTTGTGGTAAGATTTGGTGATCCAAATCCTCAATCAACATCATATTCTTATTTTAAATGTTTATATGAAGACATCAATTGATTATTTTATATTTTCTAGGTTTCCAAGATGGATTACTCATTTCGAGGGAGTGTACATATCAAGAAGCAACATCCATATCCATATTTGTGTCATTTTTTAAAATGTTTGAATAAATTTAATTTCATGTTAACAACTTGATTTTACTACGATATGAATTTTCATGATAGTTTGCATGCCAATCAAATTAAAAGAAAAATAGAATGGTAAACATTGCATACCTTGCACTTTTCACTTTTGTTTTGGACTCACTTTGACTTGGCCATTCCTTATGTAATGACAAACATGCAAGTGGTATATTTTTTGTCCAAATTTGGCACATAACCCAAACCTTACCTAATTCACTTGCACTCACTCCCAAGACCAATCTTAATCCTCATTTTTATGCATTCCTCACCCCAAGGTCAAATTTTTAATTTGCACAAATAACCAAGTAAAATTGCAAGACTTATAGAAATGACTTTAAAGCTTTTCATTTTCAAATTCAAATTTAGGGCTAACCTAATCCTTCCAATTAGTCATTTTGTGTCAACTGAAGTATAGAATGTTTGATTTGTATCCTTTGAAGTTGTATTTAAGGACAAACCTGAGTTCGTTTTGAACATCTTAGAAACCATCTAGTAAGAGCATTCAAGATGCATTCATTCATTTAATTGAAGTGATTATAATTGCATTACTTGTTGGCATCAACATCTATGATATTTGCTACATGTTTTCTTGTTATCTTTGCTCATTTCCAAAAGTCTTTGACTTCCCATACTATGGGTTTAACCATAGGGACACATACTCATTATTGGCAAACTCTTGACCACACATCTAAGTTTTTTTTGCAAAAATAGATTTGGTGATCCAAATCCTCCTCAAGCAACATCATTTTCTTATTTTAAATGTTTATATGATGACACCAATTGATTTTTTTATATTTTCTAGGTTTCCAAGATGGATTACTCATTTCAAGGGGGTGTGTATACCAAGAAGAAACATCCATATCCATATTTATATCATTTTTTAAAATGTTTGAATAAATTTAATTTCATGTTAACAACTTGATTTTACTACAATATGAATTTTCATGGTGGTTTACATGCAAGTCAAATTCAAAGAAAAATAGAATGGTAAACATTGCATATCTTGCACTTTTCCCTTTTGTTTTGGACTCACTTTGACTTGGTCATTCCTTATTCACTTACAAGTGGTATATTTTTTGTCAAAATTTGGCACATAACCCAAAGCTTACCTAATTCCACTTGCATTCACTCCCAAGACCAATCCTAATCCTCATTTTTATGCATTTCTCACCCCAAGGTCAAATTTGCAATTTGCACACATAACCCAAGTAAATTGCAAGATTTATAGAAATGACTTGAAGCTTTTCATTTTCAAATTCAAATTTAGGGCCAACCTAATTCTTCCAATTAGTCATTTTGTGTCGATTGAAGTATAGAATGTTGGATTTGTATCCTTTGAAGTTATATTGAGTTCATTTTGATCATCTTAGAAATGATCTAGTAAGAGCATTTAAGATGCATGCATTCATTTTATTGATGTGATTATAATTACATTACTCATTGGCATCAACATCTATGATATTTGCTACATGTTAAATTCTTGTTGTCTTTTCATTATTGGCAAAACTCTTGACCACACATCTAAGTTTATTTTGCAAAAACAAACACAAGCATTTTCAAAAATAGATACAAGCATTCATAGATTTATAGAGATTAATTATATACAACCATGCCAAATCTACATTCATATATGTTAGATTTGTGGATGTGGAATCAATCCTACAATTCTAGAAATGATTTACAATGATAGACTATGATTTTACAAACCTTTATAAATTCACTTGACCATTCTTTATTTTTTACATTATGATAAAAAAAAATCAACCATTTGTCACATTAGATTTCTAACTAAATACCTAGTCTTTGCATTTATTTGAGCACATTAATATCTGTAGTTACCATCCCAACTAGTTAATTATTTAAAAGGTGATGATTTAATTATTTATAACGTTGTTTTACTCTAGGGTTTGTGGGGATTTTATTCTCCCTTTCAAAGAAAAAATAAAAATGTGAAATTCTTGGAGATATGGGCATGTAGTCTATGTATACTTTAAACACTATATTTTATATAAATTAGGGAAGGATCAAGTAGTTGAGCACCCTAACTTCACACCTCTAAATGACATATTTAATAGTTCTAAATTACTCCCAAATTTTTATAGCGACTTATTTGGCAAGGCTCCTATGTTTAACTAAAGTTTCAAGTCCATACCATCAAATATTGTGTTATATTAACATGCTTTTTGTTGAGGTATCCAAAAATAACCCCAAACCAAAGTAGACAAATAATTACGCATTATATTATAGGGGAGAGGACCTAGTAGTTGAGCACCCTAACTTTGCGCTTATAATTATCCTACGTGGAAATTTCAAATCACTCCCAATTTTTTACAGTAGCTTACTTGGCAAGTCCCCTACTTATAACTTTCGTTTCGGGGCCACATCATCAAATATGATGCCACATCAACATACTTTTTGTCCAGATGTAGTTGACCAATACTTGTGCATTCACATCATGGGTAGTTGAGCGTTGATGTGGCATCACATGATAGGTTGTTTTTTAGATCAAATGAATACATTTTGTTTAATAATGGGTAGTCATGTCACAACTATTGATCCAATATTGATAAAAATATTGGGCATTATATAAACAACTACTATCACAACTATTGAAACATGCTCAACTAGTGGGTCCTCAACCCTAGATAGTACTTGTGCATTAAGTAATATTTTGTTGGTGCACTAATATAACATTATATTATTTGTTGCTTTCTAGATTTAAAAAATATATCACGTTATTAACACTAATAAATTTAAAATCACAATTACTAATATTAAATTATAAAAATATCATTGATTCCACAAAACATTACATCGAAGAAAAAATAGCCGTTCAAAATCGGGGAAAAAAAAATTAAAACCAATTTTCAATAAGCTGATTTAACACGAGGGTCGGCACGATCCTGCAATGACGTCAAAATCTTATCCTTCCACAATCCACCGAAGGAAAAGACAAGTCGTGGGGTTCACTGAAAATAGACCAGCTGGCAGATGGGAGCGAGGTGGGTCGCCGTCAAACCCACAAGCAAGAAGATTACCTACTCGAGATATTCCTTGATCCGGCTATTCCTATGAAAGGGGAAGATTAAAACCCTAACCCTTGCAAAGCAGTAAGTGTCGGCGGAGAAAGCGAGCAAAGGGATGCATTTTATTTTCATATACCCAGGGTTTCCAGTAGGACCGGCGGCTGGTAATGGCGGCTTCTTTGGTACAGATCTTTTTTCGCAGTGGCGAGTCTTGCACACCACAGTCCTTCCTGACAGCGATCCGTCGCTGAACAGCAAAATGCTCAACGCACAGTCGCGCGGATCTTCCCGCCGCATGCACTCTTCACGGCGGCTTCCTGTCGCTTTCAAAAATCTCAAGATCGGGGAAAATGAGCAGCTCAAGCATGGCAATAAAGCAGAGAGTCCTCGCAGCCCCTGCTTCGATTATTTGCCGTATTATGACCAAGAGTTCGGCGCTGTTGATGACAAAGGTCATCTTTTGACCGCAAATGATTCCGCGGGAAATAGTGGATTGTGGGATCCTCAATCGTTCGTCGTCGGGAAAGAAGAAAAATGTGTCCTTTGATCGGCGTTCAGCTGGCACCAAACGTGGTATTGGAAGTCGTCTCTTTTTGTATACGCATTGTATATATGCTTTTGTATACTTATTGTATATATAGGCCTGCCCGATACACTATATATCTGTATTTTGTACGGTTTTAGTGTTTTACACAAGTTATTTAAGTATGCCTGATACAGCCGTATAAGCGTATTTTGTATGGTTTAAAAGTTTTTCAATTAAGAGTGAAGAGTTCATATTATATATTAAAAAACAGCACCAAAAGAGCAGTTACAAGCTGAGTTATTGCTGTTTTGAAACAGCTTTGTAAATGTATTCTGTAATTGCTTTTTAAAGCTTTTTTCTAAAAAAAAAATAAAAAATCATATTATATATGATCTTTTTTGTTTTATTCATTCATCATTCAGATTTGAAGGATTTGATCTTTTTGTTTTATTCATTCATCATTCAGATTTGAAGGATTGGATTAATTTCACTAAGGTGTTTTAAATATTTTAATGTTAGTTAAAAAATATAAAGAATATTTTTTATGAAAATATAAGTAGTTAGATAAGAGGGAAAAATTAGTATATAATTAATATAGATAAAAAACAATTTTGATTGTAGTTTTTTTTAGATAAGATTTTTTTAATATAATTCAATTGAGTTTTTTAATGGTTATTTTGAGTTTTGGAAAAATAGTTTAAATTTTTGTTTCATCTTATTTATCACTAAGATGGAAAATAACAAATAATAAGAGAATTGTTATATTATAGTTGTCATAGAACTACAAATAGTTGATACATCATGGTGTGGTGTGCCCATGAAAATAATTAGTATATTAATTACATTATACCAGCTTTTTAAATTCTTTCTAAATGTCAAGTGCAAGGGTTTATTAGATAGGTCAATATAAATATTGAAAAATTAATAATTGAAAAACAAATATAACTTATCATTTATGATTTTACTTGCTGAATCAATCAGAAAATCTTTTTTATTATTTGTCATTTCATATAAATTATGATCAAAGCATTGATTAAAACGTATAATCTAACAAAAAGAATAGAAAAAATTGTACTGTACTTCCATATTTCATCATTAAAATAAATAAAAAACGAATCACGAGCAACTTGAGATGAACCTCCTCCCCTTACATTAAAAGAGGCCTCCACAGTCCACAAAAACCCAAACCCATAGATTATTTCGCCTCCATGCGTAATCTTACTGCTTCTGATTTCTTACCCCTGCCCTTCTTGATAGAAGACAAAATAAGAATTCTAAACAATTGAGTTTTCTACCACCGTCACCCTGCTCTCAATGCCTTCACCCCTAATCAAATCCATAGTCTCTTATTATAGAGAAAACCTGTCAAGAGAAACCTGATCTCTAATAGCAATCTCCTAAGTTTTTTCTTTTCTAGACTTCTCATTTCCCCACAATTACAATTTAAGATTCAAATTATGAAATAGCAAGGATTTCTCTAGTAGACAAAAATTCATCCACGTATCCCATAGAATCTAGATGCTCTGAATCCACAACACATTATTTTCATTTTATTAAAAATGTTTTACCATCGACCTCACTCAGAAATCAATGATATACTGAGCAATAAAAAGTCTATAGCATTCACCTCGCAATTGATCTTGGAGGATTCACTCAACAATGTATGTGCAGTAACACACTTAGGGTATTCTTATGGCTTACAAAAACTGTGGAGCTGTTTTTCAGATCTACGGTAGATCATAGTACCTCTTAAAGGTTCACAATATCCTTTGTACACAAATATCCATGTCCACTCTCAAACAAATATTATACAAGCAGCACAATATTCTTTGTACAGAGATAAACACTTCTGCAATAAACATGCATTGTGCAATTAGATGTAATTTTCTGAATTCAACTGTGTATGTTGAATCCTGAAAATTACATCTAATTTCTTATAGACTGTGGAAAAATCATTCTTCAAGTACTGTATGTCCAATCACCCGCACAATCTTACATTGGCACCAAGGTTCAATACACTTGGCAACTGCAACATATACACTATCTCCACAATTTGTTTCACTACATCATTATATGACTGTTATTCTGCAATTCTTACATAGATAGAACAGTCAATGGGCAAACCGTTGGCACCTACAGCGTCATGGTACACCAAGTCATCTGCCAAAATGAATTTAGGGACACATGAACAAAAATCTACCCACCACAGGCATGAGAAGGATTGTTCAAAGGATTTCACCATGGTAAAGGTGCATTCCTGATTGAGGGCAACGTCTGATGGAGGGGGGCTTCCTACAAATCCGGGGCAGAATCTGCTTAGAATCTGCTTAAATTTTTAGCAGAATTTTTGAAGCTGGTGGTCCCATGAATATTTTGAAACTCCAAACTTTAAGCAGGCTGGTGGTGAAATGGTGGTGGAATGGTGGTGGAATGGCAGGATGTGAATAAAAATTAATAAATAAACATCATTTCCCTCCAAAAGTGGCAGGAAGTACATTTAAGCAGGTGGAGCAATTTCTAGCCCCACCCCAATTCCACCAGCTGAAATTTTCAGCCACCTGCTTATTTGGGCTGAAATAGATTCTATTTAATCCTGTAGCAGATTTTTTTCTTACCATGAGACCACCTGCTTCTGTAAAAATAGGAGCCCAAGCCCCCCATGGGACAAAAAGAGGGTAAAGAATCAAAATAATTCTGCTTCTCAAAGATGAATAAATCATTGTACTATATATACATATATATTTGTAACATAGGTTAGATCAATACACAATCAAAATAAGAGAGGGGTATGACATGTCTGAAATACAGATAAATAAAAAATATATGCTACCATTAGTTTTATATTTCTCTGGCTTTATTTTGCTCAATTTTGCTAATAAACTTCAGTATATGCCACAACTCCGTAGTCCCCTAGCCCTGAATCAACAATCCTTTGAAAGAAGAGGAGGATAAACCAAAAAAAATTTGGCGTTGCCTTTCAAAAATCAGTCATGATTTCTCCAAACAGAGTCCGAATCCAACTTTCCTATCTCAAGAATCCGTTTTCGTCGTAGAAACACTTCAGGATTAGAAGCAACCATGGGAGAAAGACAGCCATCTCTCCTATGCTACATCTGATTATAACGAAGACTATTGAAAGGCAGCCCTTCGTAATTTACATATTGAATCCAAAAAAACATGCGCAGAATGAATTCAAATGGGTTGAGAAAGCGATTGAGAAATCTCTGCCAACACACAAAACCTCACATAATCGTTTTGTAAATCTTGCCAATTCAAGTCAATTCTAATGAACTCCCGAAAATGTTCAGCAAGAAGCTTAACAGTTTAGCATTACACATAACCAAAGGAACTTTGGAGAACACTTCATCTGGGTTGAAATAAGGATTCCAAGGACTCATGAAGACCCTATTCTGCCAAAAGAAACCAGGGACTGTTGTCCCAAAAAAATGGCAGTCCTGCGGAATCTCAAAAACAGGGAAGAAACCCCTAGCAAGGAGGGAAACAGACGGATCTTTACTGCTGCTCCAACTTTTTTTCCATCCGCCTATGAATTTCCAAAAGCAAAAGGCTTCTGAAACTCATGAAACGACAAACGACGTATCTTCTGCCAAAATGATTAGAAATGGAATCAATACTGTGATCGGAAAGGCAAAGTTCAGAAATATCTGAAGCATAAGACACTGGAATGCCAGCCAAAAAGATGGAATCGGAATCGGACTGAATTTCCCATCCCAAAGCCTGAGCTTGACCCTGCCGTTAAATTCTAACGAAGTCCTACTGGGCTCCACAGATTGGATCCGTGCCCTGGGTAAATCCTGTCATCAGGGCACTTTACCAAGAACAGGGCAATATGCCATATCCTCTTTCATGATCCGCGCCTTACAGAAGAGACCACAAGAGTGAAAGGGATTTGATGCGTTTTAACATACTGGGATAACAGCCATCTCCTCAAGCAAATCCTTCTGCACAGACACTTTGCCCCCAACGCTCTCCTCATGTTGAAAAAAGTTCACCTTGCAAAGCCCTATATTTCTCCTTTGAACCCCTTATTCCCCGATCTATATCCATCAAGCACAGAGACCGAAGGAAGTTGAGAAAGCATCAAACGATCAAGCAAAAGAGGGGAATAGTTAGATCTTTTCTGAATATTCTGTTGTTCACTGAATCGGGGGATTTCCTTGTCCACTTGCGCTAGGGTTCTTCAAGAATTTTGAAAGCCGCGATTAAGAGAAATTTTTGCAGTCTGCACGCAGTTAGAAGCTGCATCTTGATTAAGAGAATCCCAGCGAAAAATTTAGAAGGGCGAACATCTTGCCACCACGCCGTTCAAAGTCCGCTTCATCTGCTCCCTCTCAGATTCCTGCCCCTCTACGAAATTTATATAGAAATGAAATTTATTCCCCCGCCCCACGCAAAAAGGCCCCTCGAGCCTTTGTACCTTTACTACTACTTACAAAGTTCCATTCTGTTTTGACATGGAGCATTTCGAGATTTAATAATATCATTTTGTTTCAATTCTCATATAATTGTCTCATATTAAGTTGTTGTGAATTAATTCATAAACATCCTCATTTTTCATTTGACTTGTCTCGTGTGGTAATTTTGTTATTATATTAATAAATAAGATTGAACTAGATCATGGAGAAAGTTAACTCCTCTAATAAAAAGCACCTATGTATATAACATTTGCATGAGTACAAAGTACCCCCCATAAGCATGGTGATTTTGTCCCGCGATGGAAAAAGGTGGCCGGTGGAAAGACTTGATAGTCGGACGGAAAACGGAGCCGGCGGAAAGACTTGACGGCCGGACGTTAACGTGTCCCACGTCCTGTCACCGAGAAAATGTGTGAGCGCCAGTTGATTTTCAAAATAATTGTTCTGCGTGGATGGACAATAAGCCAAAAACATGGCATTCGAAACCATTATTTGCAAATATCAAAAATCCCAAACAAGATCACATTTTCGCCATTTTTGGACAGCGACGTTTTGGTGGATAGCAACGGGAAGAGTTGCAAGCGTTCGGAGCTCCTTAAGGTATGTATATCCGCTCTGTGTATGTGCCATTTTGCCATTCTGCCATGAATACTGAAGAAATGAACGGCTATTTGTTGCAGGGTTTTCGTTTTGTGATTTTCTGTTGAGGGTTTTTTAATTTCGTTTCCTCCCGTCAGCTGGTTTTGAAAATTTGCGCTTGCGGAATGAAATAGATGACAACCCATTGTGGAAATATGAGTGAAATAACTGAATAAGGTTTAGAGAGACCACAAACCATTGTATGTTTCAAAATAATTCAATAAGGTTTACAAAAACCACAAATTATTGTGAAAATCACATAAAGCCCAGAACGTCACCATTGTTCACATTTTTATTTTGAATGTTTCAGGGTTTTTGTTGGGAAAAGGTCTATTTAGTTCAAATGCAGGTCTGATAATGTTTTTTTGTGTCGAGGGTTTTTAAAGTTTTTGTTTCGTTTCCTTCGTGTATGCTGGTTTTCGAATTTTTCCATTGTCAAATGAATTAAGCAACAACCCATTGTGGAAAAATGAGTGAAATTAGTGAATAATGTTTATAGAAAGCAAAATTCGTGGGTTCTGCAATGAAATGCTATATTTTGAAAACCACATAAAACCCAAAATGTCGCTATTGTTCACATTCTTATTCGGAATGGATAAAAAAGTGCAAAATGTGGCATTCGAAATCATAATTCGCAAATACCAAAAAGCCCACACGACATCCCATTTTTGGCACCATTTTATATGCTGTCGTTTTGGAAAACATGGTCTCATAAAACTCGAACTGTTGTAAAACCCTTTAGAAGTAACAACCCAATTGGTTACTCACACCTGACCTCAATTTGACCTCAATTTGGTATGTTTTGTGATTGTGTGGAGAACCGTTTGTGATTTTGATAGTAGGAATGTCATGAAGTTTGAAAACAGTTGTTATTATGAAACCTACAAGGCAGATTGTTTGTTGTGTTGGAAAACACAGTGCCCTATGTTCGCCATAGTTCACATTGTTATTCAGAATGGAGAAAAAAGTGGAAAACGTGGTGTTTGAAATAATAATTTGCAAATAGCAAAAAGCCCAGATGACATCCCATTTTTGCCGCCATTTTATACACTGTCATTTTTGAAAACACAGTGTTTCGTAAAACTCTAAGTGTTGTAAGGGCCTTTAGAAGTAACAACCCAATTGGTTACTCACCCCTGAACTCTATTGGGTATGTTTTGTGATTGTGTGGAGAACCTTTTGTGATTTTGATAGTAGGAATGTAATGAAATTTGAAAACAGCAGGTATTAGGATACCTGGAAGGCATAGTGTTATACATTGTTTGTTGTGTTAGAAAACACATTGTCTTATGTCAGTTAACTATTGCCTACCTTTCATGGATGTTTGGTCTTGTTTGCTGGTACAGTCCAAGTGTCTTTTCAATTTGTTCATGTGATTGGAATAAAACGCCCTGACAGAAAAGAAGGCCAAATGGACAAATTGTACTGATGGAAAGTCTTGATTGTCGGACGTTAACTCTAACCTGTCGTGGCCTGTCCCATTGCCGAGAAAACGTGTCAGGACTCGTGGGTTTTCAAAATCATATTTTGGAATGGACAAAAACCCAAAAAAATGTGGTATTTGAAACCATTTTTTGCAAATAGCAAAACGAGGTGCCAAGAATGTAATGAAATTGGAAAATGGTAGGTATTATGATACTTGCAAGGCACAGTGTTGTTATAGATGGTTTGCAGTGTTGGAAAACACATTGTCCCATTTTAGTTAGTTCATTATGAAGAGTTTTATTTCGTTACTCTAAGAATGTAATGCAGTCCACTTTCAAATTTTGGAACAACTCTTTGATACCTGGTCGAAATGTCATTTCAGTTTCTTTATCTAATTGGAACAAAACAAATGATCGCATTATTTGCAGCGTTGGAAAACACACTGTGTCTTCTCACTTGCATAGGGTTTTAGAATAGTATATATGCATTGCTTGTTTCTTAACAAGTAGGGTTTTCCAACATGCATACTCACTAAACAGAAACAATGTCTTGAAGAGCTTTTGTAATATAGATAGTCTAAATGTATTCAAAATCCCTTTCAAAATTTATAAGGACTTTTAATTTGGGCATAAATTGCATTTAAATTTCGCATGACTGAAAAAAAAAGTGCACAAAATAATTGCAATTTGGAAAACACAATGTTTGGTTTCCATTATTTCAATGTCCTTGTTTAAATGTAAAGAGTTTTCTCATGGTGGGTTCCTTGATTCTTAACACCCACAGTTTTGCAACTTGGAATATTACAAGATAGTATGAATGTCTTTGAAATCACACATTCCATTGTTGTGTTTTAATTTCAGTCGACTGAAAAAAAAAAAAGTGCACAAAATAATTGTAAATGGGAAACACAGTGTTGGGTTTCAGTGTCAAATAGCACATCTATCATTTAAGGGGGGCTCTATTAACCCTCGACACATAGTGTGATTCATACTACGCACTTCATTATGTTTTGCAACAATTCATGTTGGAAAAGCCTAGGTGTTAAGAAACAAGCAACCCAAATAGTGTTGTAAAACCCTCTGCAACACTATTGGATAGTACCTATCACCTCAATTTGGTTGGTTTTCTCCTCCAACTTGTCCACTTGCACTCAAACCTTCAGCTTTCCCTTTCAACATGTAGACTGGAAACAAATAGTATTTTCACCTTTATTTATACAAAAAGAAAAGGCCCAATACCTACAATCGTGGCCCGGAAAGCGTGTCAGCACTGGCGGGTTTTCAAAATAATTGTTTAGTGTGGATGGAAAAAAAGCCAAAAATGTGGCATTCGAAACCATTATTTGCAAATATCAAAAAGCCCAGACAAGGTCCCATTTTCTCCATTTTTGGAAAATGACGTTTTGGTGGATAGCAACAAGAAGAGTTACAGGTGGTGTTCACAGCTCTATAAGGTATGTATATCCACTTTGTGTATGTGCCATTTTTCCATTCTGCCATGAACACTAAAGAAATGAATGGCTATTCATTGCTAGAAAATAGTATTTGCACCTTTCTTTCTTGAAACAGAAAAGGCCCAATACCACGAAAGAAATA